>JARHVA010001643.1:3077500-3239283 GCA_037957365.1 Torreya grandis
CTACATATGTATAATGGGACTCTATGGTCATGAATAAATAGTAGGAGTAATAAAATTTGGGGTTTATAGAACCCATCATTGAGTGTTTTGTGGTTTATTTGTAAAAATATTACTAGGAATATGTGTAGGTGTTCTAGATATCTTAATGTGGTGTGGAGTAGATGAGGATTCCATGGAACCCACTATGGACCTTTGATTTAATGATCTCTGAAGTACTAGTCACCTAGTAAAGGGGATTACTTGTTGCTTATCCTTTTTTGGTGGATTAACCTTAGTAGGATTGACAATTAACTATCTAGGTATAAATTTCTCTTGTTTAAGAGGATACTCATATGAAACTCTAGAAATTATAATTACCTAATTGACATGAATGTATTTAATACAACCATGAATTGTAAAAGGTACCACTCAAAGAATATGTATCTATGGTAATCCTAATAACATATCAAAAAAACCCATAGAAGATATAATGAAAAATTTAGTAACCACATGTGTAAAAGCCACTTGTAAATATAATTCAATCTCATTGAGAACTTTTTGTGAGGTCCCATCAAATTTTCTAACTGATCTAGTAGAAGGGTATGAATCATGATGAGTATAACCCAGGTGCATAAGTGATGTCATGGTGATTATTTTTTATTACACCATTATCAATTATAACACTGCATAGAGGTTGGTGACCAATGTATGTTTAAATTAATAGAGATTTAATATTGGATTCATCATCCATAATCTCAATATCATTAAAATTAATAAGTCTCTAAACTATAGGAGTTTCATGTTATGTATAGGTCCTAATAATCCCATCTAGTGGGTGCTGATAGTGCGATGGAGAAGGATTAAATTATATAACATTTACATTTGTGCATCCTTATTATAATGTTCCTATAAATTATTTTTAGATATCTTGTGTTTTTGGTGATCACCAGGATGTGAACCTAGTTATTTTGGAGGATCATCAAATGTAATCCTTTGGTCATCAATGAGGTCTTTCATATTATGATTCAAGGTAAAACACCTATTTGTATAATGCCATGTTTCTTAGTTATAATCAAAATAATTATTATCATCATATACTTTGGGTATATGTAAACTTATATAAACCTATATAAGTTGAGGTAAAGATATAAGATGATGCTCTACAAGCCATGGGAGTAATAAAGCGGGAGACTCAAGTAAGTGTGTAAATTATCTCCTTAGTGTATTAAATAATACAAGATGATTAGGTTATTATAAAACTATGTTAACCATGGTGGTTGTTTCATTTTAATATTGAGGATGATTAACCTTATAACTAGGTTTGGTTGTAAACTTGGTATTAGATATAGATGCAATTAGTGTGTTTGTTACATACTTTAATTTATTCAATGAGATAAGTTTCATTTCATGATATTAAACAACATGACAGAAGTCATCAAAGGATTTAAACTTTTTGAAAATGGTAGGCTCATGTAAATGAGCAAGAAAAATTTGTTTAAATATGCCTTGAATTTCTTTATATACCATATGATTGGTCCTTTTATCCAATATTGTATTGTACCTCAAGACATATTCATTAATAGGTTAATTGGTTCATTGTTTGATTTTTTCAATTTAGGCATAGGAAACCTTTTTAGTAATGTTAATAGATAAGTGTTGAAAAAAAAATTCTATAAGAGGATTGAATACTTTCATGGATTGGAGAGGTAAATAATATAACCACTTCAAAGCATAGTCTTTGAGGCATCTTCAAAATAATTTGGTTAAAAGCCTATCATTGAAGGAATAATCAAGGCATGACACATAGAAAAATCAATGATGCTTCTTAGGATCACCATTTATATCATAAAATTGTAAATTAAGTGAAACAAAACAAATTGGAAAAGGGTGCAAAGATATCTCAAATGAAAGAGGGTTATACAACACATCTTGGGAATCAATAGCATAAGAAGTCTTTAAATTATTGTATTCAATTTTTGTAACCTTTTCCTCTAATTTATTTATAACTTGAAGGATGTTTGAACTATATATCCATTATTATGTAAAATATCAAGGTGAGTAGTCACCAATGGATATTACACATGGTTTGCGTAGTAAAGTCATTGAAACTGTTATTTGAGTTGAAGTATTTATTAGCCCCATGGTAGATGTAGTAATAGTAATTTTAGTAAACAAAGGATGAAATACATATCCTATGGCCCCATTAGAAGTATGAAGTGGTATTATGCTCAAGGGGAGTGTTTTTAGTATATGGGGATGACCCATAGCTTGAATACCATGATTAATAGATGGACCTACTTGGTCATCTATGATTTTTTTTAGTTTATAATATAGTTTTTAGAATTTCATCAAGATATTCAAGGTTATGATGAATATGCACATGAAATAACGTAATTAATTACACTTAATCATGGTATATTTTCAATTTTTCCTTTGTTTAATGGGATTCATGGTTTTCATTTTAAAAATATTCTTCTATGATAACTTCATCAACATGTTGCTCGTTCTCAACATGGATATCATCATGAAATATGGGATTAGGTTCCTCATTAGTTTGATATTTATTAAGTGGTAGTATGGGAAGCTCAATGTGTTCAATAGGCACAACTCCCAATATAGGGATATACCAAGGTTGTATGACAAATAATATAAGCAAAAACTAAAAAAGTATAGTAATTTAAAATATTAGATGAATAAAAACCTTAGGAATTATTAAAAAAACATTCATACAAATTGATTTCACCAAATGTTTAAAATTAAATTGGATGTGGATCCTACTATGGGTAGATAAGGTTAAGAATATAGAAATAAATAAGCACAAGGTTGATAAATAGATCTATAACATGTCAATTCATTTCAAAACTTAGATAGAACATATACAAATTTATTATACTGATATATGCTAAAAATGGGAAGTAAAACTATGCTAGATATTGTAATGATAATGAAAACAAGATAGTTAGTTATGATGCTACTATGGATTTGGATATAGAATATGAAGGAAGCAGATTAGAAGCATGTTTTATGATTTTTATCACATTATAGATTAAGTGAATTTGTAGTTACACACACATGCATCATCCTAGTAAAGTTGTGTAGATGTTAGTGTTTGGATTAGACATAGGTGTCTAATATGAAATAACTACTGAAATAGGATGTAACTACCCCAATGCTTATATGTTCATCATCACCTTTGATCTAGTGAATTTATATTTGGGTCATCAACTGCCATTCTTTATTAAATGATAAAAACCCTAGTTCTTCATATTCATAGTGGTTGTGTAAAAAATGGTTTGGTGAGTACAAAGTGTCGATCTACCCCAAAGACCTTGTTGGCCAAAATTAGTATACATGTAATACTTTTTCTTGGATATATTAGGCAACTCTCTTGAACCCTTCATTAACCTTCCACCCCCATAACTAGTCCTTTTTTGGTCCTCAACATCCCTTACAGTTTTGTGTATTGTTGTGTTTCATATCTCAAAATTCAAACTTTCAAGAATGATCTATCAATGTGGGACATGCTAGGGGACATCAAATTAAAGTCATAATAAATAGCCATTTAGATTCAAAAATCGTCGATAAGATATGAATTAAATGCAAGATAGCAAAGTGTCAAAACCTCACTCAATCAAATTAATGTTTAATGGCACATGGGTGATCAATCGAGGCAATAAGTCAAGATAGATCAATGATGCATGTTCAACCATGCAGATGGAGATCTAATTGTGAGCATGAGGTCAATAAGTTAGAGGATCTTAAGAAAGAATGTGATGGATCCATGTGTCATGATCATGGTGAATTAGCAGATCAATGGTGTGTATTTGATCATGCAAATCAAAGATTAATGACACATATTCAACCATGAATATGGAGATCGATGGTGTGAATCAAGTTAAGAAGTTAATGATTCTAGATTGCATGCAAGGCTACCACATGTAGTAAGAACATTAACTAGATGGAAACTAATAGTAGGGTCCACAAAAATCACATGAGGCTTTCAAGTGTCACAATATTAGGTGTAGATCAAAGATTAATGTCCAATGATGAAATTTAAATCCAAGAGACTATCGAGGAGATTGATAGAGAAAATTTGATCAAGATCCAGGGGCCACAAGTTGAAGACATGTGTCTAAGGTGATAACAGTCATGTTCTAAAATGAAATAGTCAACATAGCAAGGAAATGTCACATAGACAGACATGTTAGATCAAAATATTTTTCCACCCTAGCATGTAAATGTATAAATGTGAGATAAATATATGATTTGGGTTACCATAGAAAACCCTACAAACTTGTATGCCACCATTAAAGCTTAGTTCTATGCAAAGGTCTTCTCATTTAGGTTATGAATTCTATCTTGGGTTTTGAATTTATGTCTTTTTTGCCATTAAAGCCCAGTGTTTATGGATCTTCATTGAAATTATGAATATATGAAAACCTATAAGCTTAGTTATATGTAAAGGTCTACTTAGTTAGGTTATGAATTCTATCTTGGGTTTTGAATTTATGTCTTATCTGCCATTAAATCCCAGTGTTTATGGATCTTCATTGAAATAATGACTATATGAAAACCTATAATGGGATTGGTTTTCGTCTATAATGAACCTATGTTAAAGGTTTGAAGTAAAGGGAGAGTTGTGATTATGAAAGGAGTGTCAAAAGGGACCATAGATAACATAAATAACATATCAAGATGAATCATCATGTTGTAATCTCATTTAGAAGAAGGAGAGTTTGAAGGTTGATAAAAGAGTGGAACATTCAATAAAATTTCAAAAGTCTTTGGAGACTGTTCCCTCTTAATGGATCAGGACTCATCATCCTCAATAAGTTCTTATCGTCTAACATGTTTCTAAGCCAATGAGAAGACTTAAAGGATATTTAGAGTTGATTAATATTATGTTGTTGAGGAAGGATCAGTCTTAATTGATCCAAAAGTGGTTGAGAATTCATGGAGGGTGATTGCAACTCATTTATTGATTTCTGATTGTGTTTCTCCTCTATCTCTTCCCCTTTTATCCTATATCTCCCATTCTTCACCATATGAAAATGAGATTCTCATTTAACAATGATAATCCCTATCAAAAAATTTATGAAAGGCCTCTTGAATCAATAAAGATAATTTTTATAGATCTCTTCCTCTGAATTATGTTTAACAAGTTTGTGCATGATGGCATTGTGAAGGAGTTTTTTCCATGTCCATTGTCATTATTTATTGACTATTTTAAGGTATTTTTATGTGATTTTTAGTCTGAACTTAAGTTATTTATGCCATTAATGGATGCTTGGTGTGAATATTATAATTCCTCTTTGCTTCATTCATTGTCTAATGAGCTTAGTTTAAGAAACACTTATGCAAATTAGCTAGTTTGTGAGATTGTGTGAGTGAAGATTGTCTTATGATACATAAGTGTTTATTTCATGATTATGTGAGTGTAAATAAATTTGGTGGATCACCCTTTTTAACTCTCTTATTTACCCTTTACCCTCTTTCTATCCCTTTCCATGCAGAATCATTAGTTTAGGTGATCTACCAAGAGGAAGTTGACCTTCTCTAGAGGTTCAACCTCACTACAAGATACCCAAAACCTAAGGTGTCTCTAATTTTTGGCTATGAATGGGGGATCCTGGTGTCCCTAAAATTTTACACTTCAAGATTTTGGGGAACCCCCCCCCCCCCTTTTTTTTTTGCATTTTAGCCTTGTGTGTGTAGTTATATTACATGAAGCCAATCTCTTGAATAAAGAACTTAGGTTCTACTAAAGTTGTTTTTCATTTTGTTGTTTTTACTTCCTCATTTGCTTCTAATTACTCTAGAGGAATAAAGTCATCTATTTAAAAACATCACTCAAATACTTTTACTTATCCATTTTATCAGTTGAAATAAGTTAAAGGTAACTTAGCTCATTTGAAATGCAAATCAAGTTCTTTAGTTTACTTCACTTCCTTGAAAATAAGTTAAGTTGTCCCAAAAACTTGACCAACACTTCCTAGTTCTAATAAAGTTTCTTTGGGTACTTAATAAAATCAAATAAGCTGAGTAGTCTCAAAAACCTAACTAACACTCTATAGACTTAATCAAGTTTTTGGGGTTACTCAACTCATAAAGTTTATAACTAAAATCACCTCAAGTTTATGAACCTAACTTACTCATGGACTTATACCTAATCAATATTGTGGGAGTACTTTACTTAAAAATCTAGTATAAGTAAAGTGGTTCAAAAAACCTGATTTACAAAGAAGGATAATGTGGCTTTGTCATGCTTGAAATGAATATATTGAAACATATATAAATTTAAGAAATTCTACCTCATTTCCAAGTCATTTGATCAAGTAGTTAACCTTGTAAATCCCAAGCTATGCATTTTCATTCTCTGGAGCAATTTTGAGTAATTTTCTTCTTGACCCATTCATAGTTGAGGTTAGTAGATTATTTTTAACCATTTTTATATTCTTGTTTGATTCTTTTATGGCATTTTATTCCTTGATTTTTTTTCCTATGCCATCATGGTTTTTCTATTTTCAAATTTTTTTTTGGTTTTGTTTCTCTTCCAATTTCTTGGTAAAATTGGTGTTTTTAATTGTAAAATCGAAATTACAAACACTATTCATGTTAAAACCCAAAAAATAAAATAAAATCTCCAAGAATGCCCTAGTTTCCCAAAATTTCCCTACCTAATCGGGTTTACCAGTCTCCCTTACTTTGGGTTTTTGATGCCCAATAACTTGTCGTGAAAAACCCAATTCACAAAGGCCCTACCTAATCGAGTTATTCATTACTTTTGACTTGGATTTATTATACTGAGTAATTGATGTAGGAAACCATGAACCACATTAAAAGCTTACCTAATCAAGTTTTCCTTCCATTTTTGCTTACTTTGGGTTTCTTAAGTGAAGTTGCTTACGCACTAGAACTTGAAATATTGACCCCAAACAAACCCATGAACCATCATCTAAGACCTAATCAGGGTTTCCTTGCCTCACTACTTGTTTAGGATTCTCAACCCTACTTTAGAGTTTTGAATTTAAGTAACTTATTATTGACAACCCAAATTCTTATAGCTTAGATAACCTAAAGTTATCTATCATAGAGAACATGAATTTATTCACTATGAGATGTCCAAAGACCTAAACATGCTTGTTTCCTCCAACTTACTTAACTAGGTTTTTAAACACTTGAGACTTTTCCCTTTTTCAAAGACCAACCTAGATTTGTTAGACCCTACTATTTAAAAATAAGTTACTTAAATTTTCAAAGATGTCAATTCCTTAAAAGTTAGAGCTTGTTTAGAAATACTTAGAGGGTTATAAGCTAACACTTTTTCTCAAACTTCTAAATTAGTTGGAGTAGTCAATAAGTGTTTGTAAGCAATTATCAAGGTTTTTTAAAGTTCAAAAGAGTAAATGTCTAGATCAGAGAGATCAAGAAGGTTAGAGGATGAGATAGTAGAAATAGGATTACAAGGTAAGATCATTTAGGAGGCCCCAAAGTTAGCACTTGAGGAGATTCCAAAACCCAATAAGAAGGGCAAAGCAAAGGCAAAGAGAGTCAAATTCCAAGAACCAAAAATGAAGTATGAATACAAAGGTTATCCTATTGAGTCATGCATATCATAAAATTTTATAGAAGTGATACAGATATGTGGAATGTATCTGCAACTAATATTTTTGAAAGATTAAGGGCCATTACAAAGACTCCACTTTCACACTCCATGACCAATAGTGGGATTCTATAAGCTACAATTTTCTCAAGTTCAACCCAGATTCTTGAATTTGTGATAACATATGCTAAGTACTATGACTCCCTAGCCAGGGTAGTAAGAGATACCAGTGGGAATATGATTGTGAGGATAGATGTTCAATATCTTAACTATTTTTTGAATATTATAACCTCACCAAACATGATTGATATTTAAATGGAAAAAGCTAAGAAACAATGGGAAACCAAAACATTAGAGTGCATCAAAATTATGAACACATACTACCTAAAAAAGGTAAAGCAACCTTTAATACTTCCTAACAAGTTAGAGAGATCTGACTTCATCCAAGAGGTAGAAGATATCATTAAGTTATTATGTAGGATCAATGGATATAATAACACTAAATGGTTTTCACCCTGGATGTACGCCCATATTAGACCATTGATGTAACTTAGAGTTCTTCTAAGATTGATTGGGTAAGAATGATTAGTGATAACATGGATCAACAATTGAATAATGTATTTTAGACTTTTTATTTCAAGATGACTTCATATGTTGTATATATAACAACCTCTAGTGGAGCTTTCTCAAGGTTAAGGATGAATGGTACATTGTCAATGGTACCAATATATGAATTTTATCCTTAGCCAGTCCTTAAAGAATACTAAAAGAATTATATTTTACTAAATGATGGTTTCTTCTATGATCTTATTTATATGTTGTAAAAATATTTGAAACACAAAAGAGTATCAGATGAGGCATGGGATGAAGTCTCACTACATAGCTACATTTTCATTCAATTTTTTAATTTCACCTATCTTAAAGTAGGGGGTTTCTTAGGAGCACCTATCAAGCTACCAAAATATCCAAGAGACAAGTGGATCCTGTGATCTAGGAATTTAACTCAAGAGAGGATGGTTAGTATGGTGTTAGTTCCAAAATGAAAACAAAAATAAAGGAACACACTAATAGCATAACATCTCTAACCCTAGACACTAGGTAGAGCTTAGTTAGCAAACATGAATGAAACACATAACTAAAATGTTTAAGAAACCTCTTTTACCTTCCTTGAATTCTCTAAAATGCTTATTGTAGTGGCTTACTCAGCTTGTGCTCATGAAGTCCTTAGTAATGGAAGCTTGGATACCTCCATCTCTCCTTAGCACCTTTGGTTTATGGCTTGGAATCAATTTGGCATGATAACACTAGTTGCTTGAAGCTTTTGGAACTAATTTGGCATTATAAATTTACATAATCATAGCTTAGAAATGATGTTCTTAGCCTCTCTATTTATATATTTTTGAGAATGTCTAGAATCAACCTAACCCATCCATCTCAAGATTGAAATGTGTGGTTGAGAATTAATTCAATTTTTGGAATTATGTTTGTAATTATCCTCATCATGGCATTGGAAGAAGGGGTAATTAAGAGGCATGGATGGCATCATGGAAGGCATTGATGAGGTATGGGAGGCACGAATCCTGATATTTATGGCATTTATGGCCTAGGGATGTATTTCCAAGAAATGAGGTCACTTAATGATGAAAATATTCCATATTAATTTCTAAAACAAATTATTCAATAATTTTCCATGGAATTCTTGATTAGGCTCTAATTTGGTTTGACTAGCTCTTAAGCATGTTTAAGCACTTTGTGCACAAATTACTCAAATTGATCAAAATGTCTTGTTATTGGTGTAAATTTTGATTAGATTAGAATTAGAAGGTGATGTCAGATGCATTAGAGCCATTATCTTATTTAGGAATTACTGATAATAAATAACAAAGGCACATGTCTTGTGTATAAAATTTGATAGGAAAGAGCAATCTAGAGCACCTAAGTGCAAAATTGGCATTTTGACTCGAAATGATCTGATCAAAGTTAGCTAGACCATAAATTACATTACCCCATTTAGGGATACCCTATCTAAAATTGTCACTTGAATATGTTAGTTTCACATAATTTACCATGTTTTAGTGCTTTTACACCAAATTGTATATTTTAAGTAGAAATTGGCCAAAAACTTGATTCGAGGTTACCAATGACCAGATTTAAGTGTCTACATTTAACCCCTATTTGGGAAGGAATTGTAAGCTATAAGCATAGTAACATCTTCTCAAATAATGAATAGGTCTTTTATGCCTATAACTTTAATGATGATAAACTAACTATATGATTCTCCCTCGAGGGAATGGTTGGCATAAGTAGGTCGGTAAATAGTTCCTCAAAAAGAAATAAGCAAAGTAAGGGGACCAAAGAAAGGAAAGATAATGGGGTGGAAACATAATGATATTGAAAAATTAGTAAAAATCATTAAGAATACAAGTGGTATGGTGTACAATAGTTTTCCCAAAAGTAGTTATAAGAATTGTACCTAGATAGTGGCAATGTGGTATGATAACACAATGATTTGCCCAAAGGCAATTATAATCATTGAGAAGATGGATCTGCCCTAGTTAGGATAGATAAATAAGAATAACATACCCTTATATGGGTAGAAAAAGTAAAGTGGTGACAACACAATGATTTGTCTAAAGGTGATTATAATCATTGAGAAATATAGGTGGGATGGTGTGTAATGATTTTCTCATAGGCAGTTATCATCATTGGACCCTGATTATGGTAAGCAT
The DNA here is from genome assembly GCA_037957365.1 of Torreya grandis. Taxonomy (NCBI): domain Eukaryota; kingdom Viridiplantae; phylum Streptophyta; class Pinopsida; order Cupressales; family Taxaceae; genus Torreya; species Torreya grandis. Next base: position 3,087,812 of record JARHVA010001643.1, read on the forward strand.
GATACAATTGGATAAAAATGATGATAACTTAACATAGAGGGTAATTATTAATTGGAACAACCTACTAGTAGGGAGATGCTCATCTAAACTAATAAAGGTTGAAATTATTTCATGGTTAATTACTCTATTTGGGATATGATTGGAAGTGAATCAAGATATTGGTGCTAAAGTGATGCCACCATTGATGAATAGACTTTTTGAGGCTTAAGTTTGTTGTAGCATGTGTCGATAGTCATCATGATATAACATCATGTGGACTTGGTTGAAATATGCATGAGTACTAACTCTTGATATCCAATACTGAATAGAAAATAATGCACTAATGATAGAAACCATGATGACAATATAAACATATGAATAGGGATGGATTCAAGTGTAAGTGTGGGAAAGTAATCACCTAGTGAACACACATAAATTGAATCAAGGTAATAGTGCTTGAAAGAAAACAAACAAGTAGACAAATAAACAAAATAATTAGAAAAAAACAAACAAATAATGTAATAGAAACCCTATGAACATTACCCCTAGAAAATAGGTGACAACTTAATAAATAAATAAAATGGGGGAATAGAAGAAAAGGGAAGGGGTGGCTAAGCTATCTCTATATGCACTAGGTAAGTAGATTCCACCTACATCATATATGTAATATCTAACAAAAAACTTTAGGATAAATGTAGTTCTCTTAGGGAATGGGAAGAATGTGAAAACTGATGAAAACGAATATAATGGAAGTGAGAGAAGAAGAGGAATGGTCTTGTAAATGATAAGTGCGTGAGAGAAAAATCCAAAAAGGATGGATAAACTAAATGACAAGTGATTTTCTTATAACTTAGTAAGGGTTTTGAGAATTCTTAAGGCAAATAAGTGGTTAAATGTTTTTATTCTTTTCTAACAATTTTTCAAATGTTTTTGGAATTATTTTGGAGTATCTCAACTCAATTGAGAATGATCAGACACTAAATGGTTCAAGCTCAAAAAATGGTGAGAGAATTTAAGCTAAGGTTACTCATAAAATAGTGAGAGCATGGATTTTGTTTCTCATAAAATAGTGAGAACATGGCTTAGGTTGCTCGCAAAATGATGAGATCATGGCTTAAGTTACTCACAAAATGGTGAGAGTGTGGCTTAAGTTTCTCACAAAATCTCAAGAGAATTTAAACTAAGGTTTCTCACAAAATGGTGAGAGCATGTCTTAAGTTCCTCATAAAATAGTGAGAGCATGGCTTAGGTTGCTTGCAAAATGATGAGAGTATGGCTTAAGTTTCTCATAAAATAGTTAGAGCATGGCTTAAGTTTCTCATAAAATGGTGAGAGAATTTAAACTAAGGCTGACCATAAAATGGTGAGCGTATGGGGAAAAGAGTGACCAAGCTAACCTCAACAAGTATTGAGTGATGCCTGCATAGTCCCTGAGTAAGAACTCAAGTCACTATAGTTCCACTACTATAATAAAGGAATTTGACTAGTGTAGCAGTCAATTCAAAAAAAATAGGCACAATTGGTAAAAAATTATAGTACAACACGTGAAGTGGTGAGTTGGTACATCAAGGCTTAATGTTACCCCTATTTTGCCCATATGTAGTTATAATTCAGATGCAATGGCATACATAAAAGGTACTAATTTTTCCAAAGGTGGTTATAATTAGTAGAAAGAGTGGTGTTAATAAAAGAATAATAAATGAAGGTTGCAATTGATGAAACTTCTATCATACTATCCCAAAATATGATTTCTATCTAAAGTACTAGAAGTAATTGATGAAACGGATCAGATACCTTGATGCTACATAATGAATGGAAAAAACCAAGGTCAAATGAGCTAGGATTCAGAACATACTAGGTTGATATTTTGAAAGTGAAAAGTAGATAAGGCAAAGAGAATGGATAAGGATGGTATTTATAATAAAATGGCATAACTAAAATAGTCTTTATAAACAATACACCTTAGTGCTTAAGCATAGTAACGCTTGAGATGTATAATATTCATCAACTCAAGAAGTTTATCTCCATCTAGTGTGTCAATTCTATATGCTTCCAATTCATAATCTATAGTAATGATGAAAAGCCCTATCTATTTTGGTTTGAATTTTCCTTTATGTTTCTTCTCAATCATGGTATTCTTTTGGTTTTCTTTAAGAACAAGATCACCAAGTTTAAATATTCTATTCTTAACACATCAATTATAGTGGCCTTTGAGTCAATTCTGATATGCTTACAAATTTTTTAGCATAGCTATGTGTTTATTAACAAGTAGGTCTAGCTCTTTCAAGTGAGCTACTCAATATTCATGATCATCTAGGACATACTTGAAAGAGATGTGTAGTGAAGGCAATTCAACCTCAATGGGAAGGATGGCTTCAATACCATAAACAAGTATGGAGTGGATCTTATGGGGATATGATGATTGGTATGGTATGACCAAAGGGTAGGGAATATTTAGAGGTGTCAATCATGACTAACATCATTGATAATATTTTTGAGAATATTTATAAGGGTTTTGTTGGATGTCTTATCTTGGCCATTACCTTGAGGGTAATATGACGTAGAAAAATGTTGTGTGATGTTATATTTAGTACATAGTTGATCTACATCTTTATTTTTGAATGATCCTCCATTATTAAATATAATACCAGAGGGGATACCATAGTGGTAGATGAGATGGTTGAAGATGAATTTGTAAATTTGCTTTCTAATCACTTAAGTGAGGGGTATAGATTCAACCCACTTAATGAAATATTTAGTGGTGATAAGGATATGTTTATGGATATCAAATGAAGTGGGGTTGATCTTCCAAATGAGGTCAATTCTCCATGTATAAAATTTCCATTGTGTCAATATTAGTTTCAAAGTTTTTGTTGGGGCATGAATAAGATTAGCATGTCATTGACATTTGTCACACTTTTTTACATATGTAGTGGCATCTACATCCATTGTGCACTAATAACAACTAGTATGCAAGATATTTTTAGATATTAATAGCCTACTAGGATGAGCTCTAAATACTCCTTCATGAACTTCTCTTAGCATTAGAATAGACTCTACCAAAGATAAACAATGAAGCAAAGTTCCATCAAAACTATGGTGATAAAGGGTGGATCCTAGTAGAGTATAATGAATGGAATGATGAATAAAGGCTTTAGTTTATTTTTGAGATAGGTTAGGTGGTAAAACTTAGTCATGAAGGTAATTTTAAAGGTTTGAGTACTAGATATAATTAGGACCAACATATCACAAATCATTACAATGGTTGAAGGTTCATGAGCTGGTGCTGACAAATTCTCGATGAAGAACTAATATTCTCTAGATTTATCTATTTATCAAATCAGAGAGCCAATAGTAACCATGGAATTTATAGTTTTGGTACGACCCCTTGGTATGTGCTCAAACTAATTATGGAAAATTTGTTGTTTAAGAGTGTCATCCATGGATTTATATGAAACTAGCTTGTCATCTTGAGTCCAAAAATGATTTGTGACTTGATTAATGATTAACTAAGAATCACCATAAACTTGGAGATGAGATATATTCAAATGTACTACTTGTCAAATTCCTACAATAATTTTTTCATACTCAGCCATGTTGTTTGTATAAGGAAAGTTGATTCTGAATGATTTGGGGATTAGATCCCCCTGTGGTGTAATAAATAATAGGCCTACCCTTGATCCATGTATAGTGAATGAACCATAAAAATATAACCTCTAGGGATACTCCTTAATGGGTTTGTCAATGATGATCATGATGGATTCATCAATAAATTGAAAGGTGAGTGGTTGTGTGTCCATGAGAGGTGCTTTAGCAAGTTGACCTACAAGAAATCGTCCCTTGATTGCCTTCTAATTGACATACTCTATGTCAAACTCACTAAGAAGTATGATCCATTCCATTCTACCTTGTAAAGATATTTTAGATAGTAGATACTTGTGGATCTACTTTTGAAATGGCCATGGTTTTATTATTCTACATGTAATGGTATAGTTTTTGAGCTGTGAAGACCATGGCTAGATAAGCTTTTTCAATAGGTGCATAGTTATGTTCATATGTAACCAAGGTATGACTTAGGTATTATACAATGTGTTCCTTTCCATTGTCATCATGTTGAGCCAAGAGTGCCCCTAGAGCATGATCAATAGCTAATAGGTATAACAAGAATGGATTTCTTAGCATAGGAGGTAATAAAATAGGTAGATTAATAAGATAGTCTTTGAGTTGTTGAAAATCTATTTGGCATTGATCATCCTAGTGAAATACAACTCCTTTCTTTAAAAGGTGTGTAAATGGATGGAACTTGTATGTTAATTGAGAGATGAATTATTATATTAATTGAATCTTACTCTATAAAATGTGAAGTTGCTTTTAATTTGTTGGTGGTGACATATTGGTTATAGCATGGAATTTAGCGAGATCGACTTCAATACCTCTACAAGATATGATGAAGCCAAGTAATTTGTCTAAAGTTACACCAAACACACATTTCTTTGGATTGAGTCTAACTTTATACTCCTGTAATATTTCAAATATATTATGTAGCACTACTAGATGGTCAACCCTAGTTTTGGATTTGTGTAATATGTCATCGACATAGTCTTCAACAATATCATGCACCATATCATGGAATATGAAAATCATGGCCATTTGATATGTAGATCCAACATTATTAAGACTAAATGGTATTACTTGATAACAAAATGTTCCCCATGGAGTGGTGAATTCTATTTTATGTTGGTCTTTTGGTGTTATTCTGATCTGATTGTATCCTAAAAAGCCATCCATGAATGAAAGCATTTCATAACTAGCCATGGAGTCAATGATCATGTTGATATTAGGTAAGGGAAAATCATATTTAGGACAAGCTTTACTGATGTCTCAAAAATTAGTACAAATTTTGATCCCTTAAAGAGTTTTACTAATACGTACCACATTAGAAATCCATTTTGAGTAGTCAATGGATCGAATACATCCTGTATCTAAGAGTTTTTACAACTCTTTATTTACCAATATAGTAATCCAAGGATGCATCTTACGTACCTTTTGTTTTATCATTTTAGCATCAATATTAACCATAAGGTGGTGTAGAACCAAGGTAGGGTCTAAACTTGGCATGTTAGAATAGGCCTATGCAAAGATATCTACAAATTCTCTCAATAGTGCTCTAAAGACATCATATTCCTCCTTAGTGAGGGATCCACCTAATTTTATCCATTTTAGGTTTGATGGAGTCTTGATGTTTACCTCTATTGAATTTGATTAGAAGGGTTGAATCATCTTCTAGGATAGTAGGTAATGACTTGAACTATTAGATTATGTTAGGGTCCTCCATTAGGACTTGCTCTTCAACTTGTCCTAGGCATGATGAATCTGAGTCCCCTAATGGAAGATCTAGTTATATGACAAAAATAGTTAGAAATAATTGAAGAATTTGATCAAAAAATTATTTTTGATCAAAGATAAATTCAAGTCCATAATCTAGTTCATCATTGGTTGTCTTCTAGTATAAATTTGAAAAAGAATGAACACCCCCATCTAATGGTGCCTAAAATAGGTTTTCACCACTAGACTAGCCTTTATCCTTACATTTTCTCTAGTTAGAAAGTGCCTCAAAGAGGTTTTCACTTTATGACTTCAATGTTTTACTTTTTTTTTGGATAAGGGTGTTCACTCACTCTCTAAAATAGGCTATAAGATCTAATTTGATTGAGAATCTTGATTTGTAATCTCCCAACAAAACATTATTTCTAAGGCATAGTAAATCACATAATGCCTCATCATTCTAGAACTCATCAATTGGTAGACTAGATTCTTGTTGGTCTCAATCTATCAGTTGGGGATTATATAATGGCAAAGGGTTGTGATGAATGGCTAGGGTAAGCATACAAATGACATTGTTATCAAACAGGTTAGTTTTAGCTAGGTTATCAAAGTGAGGCTATGATCAGACTCTACTTCACTGTCAACATCATCATCACTAGTTGATGGCGATGGATTTTGAATAAGATATGTGGGGTCACCCCCAAGTAGTTTAAATCTAAGCCCATAAGGTATTTCATACTTAGTCATGGAAATTGGATCAATGGTTCCTTGTTGATTTAATTTGAGGCCTCTTCCTTCATAATTATGATGTTATATGATCCTATTGGGAATAAGATACTCTACATTTTTATAACAATCTTCTTGATTTTCATTGTATAAACATGATTCATCCCCTTCAAGAGGGTTAAGTTCTAACGTAGATGCTGGTATAAATGTGATAGGTCCCTTATGTTTGCTCTTTTATTGCCAATGCATATGTGGGGTGACTTTAGGTCACCTAAAGGTTTTTGGATTTTGAGGAAGATTGGTAATATGAAATGTATCATGGGTCAAATACTCTCTCAATACATTATCTAAAATGGTGAAATGATTAGAAACTTTAGGAGGTGGCATGTGAAAAAGGGAATCTAAGGTATTAGGATCTATGCAATTATCTGGTGAAGGATCAATAAATATAGCCTTTCATTTATCTTGCTTAGAGCTTGGATTCATGTCATACTAATAATTATAGCTTTAAAATTCAGCCTCAAGATGCTTACATTATTTGTATGGATGTAAATCTCTTAGAATATTCATTTCCATCCCTGAGTGGGAAAACTTGATACATTGGTGTAGTGTTGATGGGACTGCATGAATCTCATGTAACCAAGGCCTACCTAGAAGTATATTGTATGATAACTCAAGATCAAGCACATTTCAAAGTGTATCATGGGTGAAAGGCCCAATGATAATTTACAAACTAATGGTGCCTTGTGATTTTATTTCTTGATTATCATAGGCTTTGATAGTTACTATTTCTAGTTAGAGATCTACCATTATGTACCCAGGAAGCTTGATGAGTTTTAGAGACACTATGTTGAGGTCTGATCCATTATCTATAAAGACACATTTCAATTTATGCCATATTATATAAACTTCTATGTATAATGTATTATTATGGAGTGGGCTAAGGGAAGACAAATCATTTTGGTTGAATGTGACTTGCTGGGCTAGAGTTAGGTGTCCAACCAAAGCTTGAAACTTATCAGGGGATATGTCATTATCAATAGTGGATTGGGTCAAAAAATCAATCAAGATGTTCTTATGTATTATTTATGTATCTAAGATAGAACTTTGTGCTAGTGTCTTCTATAATTATTCCACAATATCAAACTTCTTGTCTTGGTTAGTAGTGAATGGTTTATTTCAAAGCTAAACAGTTGGTTGGATGACATACAAAGTAGTGGATGGTTATGGCCCTAGGATAGTAATATTTGAACTCCAAGTTGTGATTACATTATAATTATTAAATACTAGACCATTATTATTAACCAATGTTAGAAATGGGGTGGGACCAAATATGACAAGTCTTAGTTACTAGTGCACTTGCATGTAGTCACGTGGTAAGAACAAGTTTTTGGTATAAGGTCCAAAGGGGAAGTCCTATTTTTATAGTTTTTTTCATTCATTCCTAGGTCAAAGAAGGATTACCCATGTAATTTGGTTGAATATTGTTGTTTAGTAATGATCTAGGTTGATTAGGACTTGGTCTAGGATTAATAGAGATGGTATTAACACTACCCCCTGTAATATGACCTACAACCTTGTTGTAGTCATGTGTAACTGCATGGTAGGTTTTTTGTTTATTACCATTTTGAACTTGTTTTTTTCCATTGTTCTATCATTATGGGTTCTATTTCTGATTTTATTGATTCTGCTAGTTCAGCCTTTGATTTTGATACTATTGATTTTGTTGCTACACTAGTCATTAATATTGTTGTTGCTGATTATTTTACTGTTACTGATTGTTATGTCAAGGAAAGGGGTTTTTATAAATACAAAGAGTTTAATTGGAAGTGGAATCACCATTATCCAATGTTATTTCCCCATTATCCAACATATTTTCAATTAAATGCTTGATTTGGACACATCTTCATAGATTATGCTCATTGACCTGATGATAGTCATAAAATTCATTTTCATAATACCAATCAAGATAAGGAATGCCTTGAAAATAATGCTTTGGTATAGGATAACTAATTAGATTAGTAGTATCAATATTACAAAATATAGATTCAATAGGTTTTCCTAGGTCACTAAAGACATGATGTGCATGCATGGTTCTCCTAGGAGTAGGGGTTTACAATGGTAAAGGATATTATATTTGTTGTGCAATTTTTGGTTATTGTGCTTGTAGCATTGATTGGAGATTTTTCTAGATAAGAGTAAGCTAAAAATATGGTATAGATGATGTTTTCACTATTTGGACATGATGGGATTTGGTTACTCCATTTCCCACAACATTTTTATTACGACTGAATTACTTTAGTCTTTCTTAGTTATTAGCCTATGCCAGTTGTGATGCTTGCACTTGAATAGGATGTTGATGTTGACCATTTCCCTGATTGGTACCTTGATTTTTATTATTTTAATTAAACTTGATGAGTCATTTATTGATGAGTTCCCACTCAATCAATAAACCTTTAACAATGATCTCTTTGAATGTATGGGCACATTGTAGTTCTCGATGATAAGCTATCTCACTATGAAAATTTTTAGTAAACACAGTGGCTAATTATTTATTTGGTAAACTATGGGTGAAATAACTTATAAGGGCTCTCCATCACTGTAAATAACTTACAAAACTCTCACTAGCCTTTTTCTTTGCTTGCATTACTTCTACTAATGAAATCTCATGCTCAAGATTATAGGAAAAATGTTGTATAAACTAATCAAAAAGATCATAAAAATATGATACTAAATTTTTGGGAAAATTTAAAAACCACTCTAAGGCTTGTGCAACCAAGCTCCTTGGAAACAACAAAAGGTATATGTTGCTATATGCCACTAGTTGACATGTGACAAATAATTTAGTCAAATGAGCCTTAGGGTCACCTTTTCTTTTGTATTTGTTGAATTTTGATCATTCATATCTAGCTTGAACTTTTAAATCTATTTACTAGCTTGAATGGTAGCAATTGCATCCTTCATTTATTGTAATTCTTGGGATAAGAAACTATAAATAACATTGGTTTGAGGGAGAATATTAGTTTGGGTAAATGGTTGGAAGGTTACAAGTGGGACACTTTCAATAGGGTATGATGGAGATATCCATTGGGGTATATTAGTTTGGCTGGGGAATGGACTAGGAATATGCATATGTGGATTAGGATATAATTGAAATTGCACAATTGGTTGCATGATATTCTAGTTTGGGTTGGTGATAAAGATTTGACTTGGAGGATTTTATGGTTAGGATGAAGGGATATAATTATACTATGCCTTTTATGGTTGAAAATATACATTCTACTAACTAATCAAACCTTGATGTGGAGTGGGAACTTGTGGACCAAGACCCTGTCTCTAAATTTGTGGCACATTTTGAACCAATAGTTGTCTATTAGGTACTTGAGAAATATGGGGACCTCCTTATTGCATGAATCCCTATGAGTAAGTGAAATTACATTATAGATTCAACATTTATCATTGAAAAATATTTTCACATTATTGATTAGTCATTACTTGGTTTTGAATTGACATATTAGTCTATGACTAAAGAGGTGTGTTCATCGTTACCTAGTGAGGTGGAACATTAATTTCCCCTGATTGAGGTGGCAATGTATTTGTCCTCTTTTGTGTTGATACACTAGATAGTGTCTATTGTTTTGGAATACTACTCACTACTTGTTGAAGAGGAGTAGGATTCATCACATTATGTTATTGAGATATGACATTAGCCATTATTTGATTACCTAATCTCGTAGGTTGTACATATGAGGAATCAGTCAATTGAGGTTGGGGTGTAGAGACTCCTATTCCTTGGTATGATGATTTACTCATGGGATTAATTATAGGAACATGTTTTTGGATATTTTTTTGTGCATTAGTACCACTTTGATCAAGATTGGATGTTGTTTGCACATTGTCTATTACATTTGGCTCACTATTTAGTGTAGAGGCTAAAGATACTTCTTTAATAATGGGCATATGCATCAAGTTATCTATTGAAGAAGTTTGTATGAATGGGTTGAAATTAATATTATATTGTCCATTTAACTCTAAAAACACTCTTGTTGAAGGAACTAGGTCAATAAGAGGCTTACTCACCATGTTCATCTAATTGAAATCAGATGCTAAATTCAAGTAGGTTTGATATGATGTTTGAATTTGTTTAAAGTGATCTTCCATGATGTTTTTTCCTTGATTGGATATATTAAGGTCTTGATACATTGTTTATAATAGAGCCATAGGATTAATAGAAGAAGCCTATTGATCATAAATGATATTATGGGGCACTCTTACTAGACTTGGTAAATTTTCATGAGGGAAGTCTACTAGAAACCTGGCCCCTACCTCTATGGCTCTAACTAAAATATCTTCTTTGTTCTCTAAAAAATGTCACTCAAATAAAAATAGATCATATGTGGAAGATGTATTAGTAAAATATGACTATTGAAGAACTATCTCATCCATTGTGGATATTGTATCTAGGTATTGCATGGTTTATTCTTAGTCCTATTCTGAATAAGGTGGTGTGTTAACTAGATAGTTAGCTAATGGATCTTGACTTTATGCCCATGATTGAGTATTATATGAGGGATAAGAATCCACCTCATAAGTAATATTATCTACATAGGGGTCTTTCACCATTTCTTCTTACATAACCACATTACTATTCCTTGGGTTGTACATGAGTCCACTATAAGTGTAGGAATACATATTGGGATCCATAGTCAATGTTTTATGATAAAAGGTCAAAGAGTTCTAAAAAATCTAAAAAGGACATAATATAAAGTAGATAATGTTCCTAATTGGTCTAGATTTGTTAAAAGGATCAAAAGGTTTATGCCTAGCATGAAGTATCTAACATTTCACTGTTCACATAAAGATTAGCAAATAAATGGACCAAAAATCAAAATTTTAAACTCTAAGGCCAAAGTGTTTCAAATCAATATAAACTAGGAATTTTTAAAGTTGCTATGTCTTTTGGCCAAATGTAGCATCAAAATATAGGCTCAAAAAAGGCATTTTCTAGGCTCTTGGCCAAATGACATCAAAATCTAGACTTTGAAAATAGATGAAAGTTTTAATCTAACATATTTGAAACATTTGTAACGAAGACTAGGCATTTGATTCTTGGTCATGCACTTGATCAACTAGGTATGAGGTATGAAACAAAAGGAACTTTAGCAATAGTTTATTTTATCATATATAATGGTATAAAACTTGGTTATTTTGAAAAATAATATATACAAAAGTGAGTGGTATAACTGTGCTTTAGACAAAGGATCACAACAACATACTTGAATTAGTCTAAAAAAGTAGGAACAAATTTAGAAATCTATGAGAGAGGGTCTATGAAACAATATTTGAAATGTGTTGAGTAGTGTAATGATGCCAGACTACCCAAAAGGTGTGACAAAAAATTTTGTTTCAAAAACGCTCTAAGGCATAAATAATTTTACAAAATTTTGACAACATAACACTAATTTTCTTGACTCAAAATGTTGTGGAGCATAGACTCAAAGTGAAAGTGTTTAGAAAAAAAAGATTAAATCTATAAAGTGATGACAATGATTATGATTCTTAAAAATCCCTTAACCCAAATTGGAAATTAAACATAAGTTCCCTCGAGTTTAGTGAAAATGGTGAACCCACTTAACACATCAACCCTATGAACTTGTAAAGGTCTAATTTTGAATATAGATAATAAGTTAAGGAGTTAAACAACTTTGGTAAAGGTCTAGACTCAATTGGGTATCATAAATATTCTAAATTAGATGATATGACTCTAAAGCTTTTGATGAACTTTGAACAAGGTAAATTGATGTTCTCATACGGGTAACATAATGCCTTTTTATTCAAAGGAAAATTTGGACTATGTGTTTGGTTTGGATTTTTTGTTTACAACAATTTTTGACTTAAAAAAAGACTTTAATATAGGACAAGACCAACTAATTAATCATTCTTAGATCCTAAACTGATAAGGTTTCTTGGTATTGTTGGAATCCATCAATATACATCATTTGAGAGGATTTTAAGTGTTATCCAAAAGTAAATGCACTACACCCCCTTCTATCAAATGATAGTACTATGACATGGATATTGAGGCTTAACTTTTGCCAATAATAATTCCATAATAAGTGGGGATTTGTCTAAGATCTAAAAATTTTCTAAATGATCTAGGGGAATCAATTACACAATGACTTTTTTGCCAAACAATGTAAAAAACAATCATGGATTTCTAGTCCATATCACTTGCCTTGTTGCAAAAAGGTCTAGTCCGTTTTACAACAACTACATCATATTATTTGTTTAGTGTATTTTTATGTCTAAAGTACCACTACATCCTTTTTGAAACTCTAAAGGAGCCAAATGAAGTCAATGCCAAGAGGTGAAGCCCCGAGTCAAAGATTCCCTAAAAAACTTGTGGGAGGTGATGAAGTCCCCCTCACAAGCCAAGTTTACATATAAACAAAGAAATCATGAAAATGGAAAGACTTTAGGGTTTTTTTCAAGGTCAACCAAAATTTAATGAGTTTTTGGGGAGTGCTTTAGATGACTTTTTTTCTAAGCCTTAAACTAGGCTACTTGTGATAGGAATGACACTTTTGATTCCAAGGGTTCCCTATAGGGGACAAATGGAAGAGGATACATACAACATCACTCTTTTTGCCAAATTTTTTTTTGATTAAATAACTATTATAAGTAATAATTAACAATTGTGTTCAATTTTAATCCCAAATGAAATATTTGGTGGTCTTCATTTGACCCCTTGGTATTAGTTGTAAACTTTGAAAACATTCACCAAAAACATCTAAATTCTTTGTTAAACACCAAAACAAGGTTCCTAATTGATTTTTAAGCATGAAAAAGGTGATATAAACATGTTTTGATCATATTTCAAGCTTGGTCTTATATTAAAATTTTTATCGTGTCCTTTAGCTTTGAATCTCTTTTTGGTTTGAAACAATGAACTTTGGAAAAAGAGCTCTCAGGTTTATGTTTAAAAAAAACATAGTGACCGATGTCAGTTATATACAACTGATGATGGTCACTTTGGATAACTAATGTTAGTTATCTAATTAACATTGGTTATAACAATTTGACCATCTTGATAGGTATTTAATCAATGTTAGTTTTTCTTACCAATGTTAGTTAAGCTATGTAACTGATGTCGGTCTTATTTGTCAACATCGGTTACTGTGTAAAACCATGTCAAACAAAAATGGCAAAATAAAGTTAGAAAATCAATTTTCATGAGTTTTAAGGGTCTAAATAAATATTTTAGAGTTGAAAAATGATCTTCTTTAGGTGTGATATGCGTCTAGTCCCACTGGGCATACCATTATGTGATCTAGGAATTTGACTCAAGAGAGGATGGTTAGTATGGTATTAGTTTCAAAATGAAAACAAAATGAAAGGAACACACTAATAACATAACATCTCTAAGCCTAGACACTAGGGAGAGCTTAGTTAAGAAACATGAATGAAACACACAACTAAAATATACAAGAAACCTCTTTTACCTTCCTTAGATGCTCCAGAATACTTGTTGAAGTGGCTTTCTCAACTTGTGCTCATGAAGTTTTTGGCAATGGAAGTTTGGATACCTCCATCTCTCCTTGGAACCTTTGGGTTGTGGCTTGGCTTGGCTTGGAATCAATTTGACATGATAACACTAGTTGTTTGAAGCTTTTAGAACCAATTTGGCATTATAACTTTACATAATCATAACTTATAAATGATGTTCTTGGCTTCTATATTTATAGATTTTTGAGAATGTCTAAAATCAACCTGAACCATCCATCTCAAGATTGAGATGTGTGGTTGAGGATTAATTCAATTTTTGGAATTAAGTTTGTAATTATCCTCATCATAACATTTGAATAAGGGGAAATTAAAAGGCATTGAAGGCATCGTGGAAGGCATTGATGAGGCATGGGAGGCATTAATCCTGATATTTATGGTTTTTATGGCCTAGGAATGTCTTCCCAAGAAATGAGGTCACTTGATGATGCAGATATTCCATATTCATTTCCAAAAAAAATAATCAACAAGTTTTCATGGAATTCTAGATTAGGCTCTAATTTGGTTTAATTAGCTCTTAAGCATGTTTAAGAACTTTATGCATAAATTACTCAAATTGATCAAAATGCCTTGTTATTGGTCCAAAATTTGACTAGATTAGAATTGGAAGGTGACATCAGGTGCATTGGAACCATTATCCCATTCAGGAAGTTACTAATAATAAATAACAAAGGTACATGTCTTGAGTATAATATTTGATAGGAAAGAGAAATCCAGATCACCTAGGTGCAAAATTGGCATTTTGACTCGAAATGATCTGATCAAAGTTAGTTGGCCCATAAATTGCATTGCCCCATTTAGAGATACCCTAGAAAAAATTGGCACTTGAATATGTCAATGTCACATCATTTAGCATGTTTTTTATATTTTTAGGATAAATTGTGTATTTTAAGTGGAAATTGGCCAAAATCCTGATTGGAGGTTATTGGTGGCAAGATTTAGGTGTCTACAAATCCTAATGGAGTTGAGCAAGAAATTAGTTGAGTTACATGATTTGTAGTCTAAGGCTCATAAGGTAGCCATTAATTTTCCTATTGTAATTGGTCACTATCATTATCCTAACATTTATAAAACTATGAATGTATAGAAAGAAATATACCATCATTACACTTAGACATATATTGATGCCAGGGAAAATTTTGATTGCAGAGGAGTAGCACAAAATATAATTTACCTTGAATAGATACATATTTTTTCACTTGAGGATAATTAGATGGATTGTAGTGATAAATTTTAAATAAGAAGGGATAATAGTAGATTAAATATGGAGTAGATTTAAGCATTTGATTTAACCATCAGTGATGTGTTTCATGTAGTAGGAGGAGATAGTGCTCTAGTTCTATCAGTCATTTTTAGAGATGATCATGATAAAATAATTTCAGAAAGGGCTTCAAATGTTTTGGTAATGACTTAAAATTGGTTACTTGATAAGGGTTATTGTATGAAGGAGTTTATAAATGAGACTTCTAGAGTGGGAGAGAAGAGGAAAGACATAATAAGAGGAGAGAGCAGTCAAGCTCTTATTAGAAAGATAAAATTGAAGAAGAATGTTGATGACACTTTCTCAATAACAAAAGACAAAGAGCCAACATATTTAACTACTTTTTCTCTACCATTAGTTTTTACTACTCCTATTTCTATTTCCATTACTCCTTTTCCTACCTCCACTCATTCCACTTCCACTCCACCCCTTGTGGATCCTTCCATAATAGTACCACCCCCAAAATTATATGTCACTAAGACTCCTAAAAAACCTCTTTAGAAAGCGCCACCACCTCCTCCTCCTTCATCTCCTCCACCTGATTTACCACCACCTTCTTTAAAAGAGCCACCCATTGATAAAAAAGAACCCAAAAATATGACATCACAAGAAGAAATTTGTCAGGAGGATTCTCTAGAAAAATGATTGATTGAAACTAAGAAAGAAGCTGTGAGTGAACAGGAAAAAGATAGAAAAAGAAGCAGAGGCTAGGAAAGAAGAAGAACTGTAAAAACAAGATACTAAATCCATAGAAAAGGCTCAAAGAGATAAGGAAGATCAATTGGCTCCTTATAAGGAAATAATAGTTCAAGATAACTAGCAAAAAATAATCATTCATTTAAGCACCTCCATGACAACTAATTTCTCATCTTGGGTAGTTATGCAATCTACTCCTAAATCAAAAGAAGTGATAAATCTAGAGAAGATCAATTTAAAATTTATTAAAAGTCTTGATAAGAGGGTAAGGAATCTAAAATTAGAAAAAATAAATTCAAAGTTACTAATTTAATCTTTGGGACAAAAAAATGTTGAGTTAGCAGCTCCTCCCCAAGGGATAAGTACACAAGAAGTCATAAGGGATGACTTAACCTTTAGAAGAATACCTCTTGGGGAGGTAAAAACTAAAACTTGGAAGGAAGATATGAAAAATTTGATCAATTCTCTTTTAAAGAAGTTAGATGAGGAAAATACTACCAAGGCAAAGCTAAAAGACAAAAATGACTAATTATGTGAAATAATTGCTAAAGTGGCAAGATTAGCTCCTATATAGGCATCAACTTTAAAATTTGTAATTTCTCAACAAGTGATTACTGAAGTGGAAGAGGCTAGGGATAAGGCTAAATATATTAACAAATGGGTTGAAAAATGAAGAAAAAGGCTCATAAATTATTCCCCCTCATTTAGGATGTGCAAAATGATATTTTGAATAAAATAACAAAAGTTAGAGCAATGAGAGTTGAATTAGAAAGTGAAAATGGCATTTATAAAATCAACTAGGAAAGGCTTCAAGTAATAGTTAATTTAGATGAGAAAATTTTGATTAACGAATAGATTTCCCCTTTTACAAATAAGATAAAGTAAGAAGAATATCTCATATCCTTTCATTTAAGCATTCTGCTAGACATAGGAGAAGAAATGAAGAAGTTAGAAGAAGATGCACGTGGTGCAAATACTAATATAGAATACTCTCTCTTTGGGATCATAGGTATATGGTCAACTAATTTCCCAAGAATAGTGAAATAATTAGATGAACAATTCAAGTAGAGGATGGATAAATCCATGACTCCTTGCACAACCAAATCTGTCAAAGTACTGATCAAGTGTTAAGAAGAATTGAAGAGACTTGGACCAAGGATTGAGAAAACTAAATCTCATTATAAAAGGATTGAAAGAGAGATGTTGAGATTGGAAATAGAAATATAGTCAATTGTGAAATTATATGATGTAGAACTCTAATTCTCAGCACATCAAATACATAAAGAAATGTAGAAACCAAGTTCATCAAGTAGACTTGCCAAAGCCTAGGTCTTGAACAAATTATTATTATTCTTCTATTTTTTCTTCTTTATTTATAATCACTCTAAAAATAATCATGTGTAAAGGTAATATCATTTTATGATTTACTTTTAAAAGTGAAATTATTTTAATGTATTAAGTCACTCAACTAAAATGTTTTTACTCATAGTCATTTTATAAAAGTGGATTACTTTATCTAAATTTGTGTTGCATGCAAAGTGTTTGTAATCAATCCAAATAAGGAGTGTAAAAAGTGTTACATGTCATTGAGCATTTAATTCCACAAAGGAGAGATTTGAGGAAGGTGTTACTCAATGGTTTCCATTTTTAACACAACACATGTGAATTGAGGATGTTATTTCTTGTTAAAAAATTTTGTCTTGAAATTTTATAAATAGATATAAAAGGGATGCATGTCGGGGGATGATTTTTATTATGCAATGGTACAAGTGGTTTAATAAATTCAAAACATTGAGTTTGAGATAATTAGATTATTTTCTATGGATTTTGTCAAGAAAGAAAGAGAATTATTTTTTGGAGAACTTTGTGTTTATGGAAATCTTTATATGAGTTTAATGAAGATAAATTGGTAATATTTGAGTTATCTTTAAAGATAAATTGAGTTCATAGTATTCTTGAGTATTTATTGGAAAAATAATCACATACTATATGTTTATTTTCTTGCATATACACAATAAACTCTACAAGTCTATTTATTGTGATATGCACTTCTGTTATTCTTTCTCATTATAAAATGTAAAAAGTTGATTATTCCTTTTCTATGTATCCTAGATTCAAACTAATTTTATAAAACAAAACAACTACTTAATTGATGCAAATTCTCTTTGCAATGGTTCATGAACAAAGTGATTAAATTAATACAAACATTAAATCAACTTGCACCTAATTTGTAGTCTTGAATAAATCTAAATGGAGAGAATTAGAAGTAGATAAACATAAGCTTATAGGAGCTTCACCATTAAATGAAGAGGATTTAATCTCATGACTTCATAGGTAGTTTTACATCCATGTAAGATATCTAGCCAATAGTTTCTGGTGACTCTATTGGGGAACAATTTGTAAGTGTCTAACTCCCATAATCAAATATAAAAGTTACCTCTAGCTTCTAAAAATTTTAAGCACCGATCAAAAGCTTACATGTTTTGGGTGACACATTAGTCTATTTTCAATGCCTATATAAGATTAACTGATACCACTTAAAACAAAATCCATCTTTTCAAAGTTAGTTGCATGTTTTTATGTCTTTAGTCTGAAAGCCTAGTTCCCTACCAATTTTTTTTTTAAAATTTACTACATGATAAGTCAACTACTGATTAAGATTTTGTCCATCAAAATTCTTGTAAAAGTTTGATGCTTAGAATATTTTTCTACTTTTCAAACTATCCAATCAACCTTTCACTAGAGTAAGAAGAGCACAGGGACCAATAGACCAATTCTTTGAGCTACTAGAGCGATTTAATTTTAGCTTCTCTATCAAAGATAGAACCAGAAGAGCTAGTCTCTCACCTATTAGGAAACCAACTTCTCATATGCATCAAATTTAGCATAATTCCTTTAGAATAATCTAATCAACCAATTTTTAGTTTTTGACTCCTAGAAGAATGGCTATACCATAGCTTGTCCCATGGGGACTAGCCATTGGTCCATTGAATTTGACTCCTCCTTTGCATGAATTTACAAAAGGCTCAAGGAAGAATTTTACTAAATTTACTAGCGATGATAACCAATATATAGATGAGCACATAGCTGTGTTTTTCATGGCATGTGGAATAATTGGTGTAGAGAATGAAGATGTTTCTATTAGGATATTTGTTGAGACTCTACATAGCTTGGCAGTAGAATGGTTTTACCATCTAGCTCTAAGCACTATGAGCAATTAGACTACTATGCATGACCAATTTGAAAAAAGGGTTCAAAGCTATTAAAGATGCTCACATACTACACACACAAATGACTCAACTTAAGAAGGAATCACATGAACACATGCATGATTTTATTTCTAGATTTAATAGATTGCTTTATAAGATCTCTCAAGATACATTACCCATAGCAAATAATCAAAAATGTTTCTTCATCAATGCTCAACTTCTAGAAGTAAGTTACCAGCTTCAGAGAGCATGCCTAGCTAATCTAGTTGATGCTCAAGATATTACAACAAAGGTTTAGGATGACCTAATAATGGCTAGTAAAATTAAGAAAACTATATCTAAGGGAGAATCATCCACTTCAGCCACACCTCAGACTACAAACTCCTTATTGTAAAAACTAGCTAATGACTTGCTTCAAGTTAAAAGACAAAGTTCTCAAGGAACCCATATGGCTCCAACCAGGAATGATACCACGTGTAATTTCAACATTCAAAATAGAAATAAAATTGTTGGTCCTTAGAAAATATTGGTAATTGAATATCTCCCTAAAAATAATTTTGAGATGAATAAAGAAGACTCAATAGTTGATGGTATCAACCAAATTTTTGCTGACAAAGATGATTTTATAGATCCTATTGGTAACTTCAACTACTACCTAGAGTATAAATCAGAGACTAACTATGAAGAAGTACTTCATGAAGATCATAGTCAATATTTTTTAGTATTTAAAAGATCTCAAACTCAATAATCCATTGAGAATTCATTGAAAGAACAAGAGAAAGGGAGAGAGAAACCTAGTGTTGATGTAATGATTCTTAAAAGAGGTAGTTTTATACCTTGTTCTTTTGTTCCTAAAGAAAAGTATGTTCCCTCCACTTCTCATAATTATAATTTAAATGCCCATATATCTAAAGTTAGTTCTCTCTCATCTGCACACATTCCTTCTTTAGACATAATTGAACACATAAAGAGAACTAAAATTTAGATGTCAAAAGTTGAATACTTAAGGTCCTACCTAGATCAGTTGAATAGATTAGTGAAGTATGTTCAAAGTAAGGGGTAAAGAAATGCATTAAATTCCTTGAAGGGTGTTCTACCTATTCCTAGGTTAACCCCTTCCTAGAATAACTCTATAGATGCTTCATCCTCATCCACTCCCGTATCAGAGAGAATAGAACCATTTTATGTATCACTTCTAATTAAAGGATATAAGTTGAGCAATTTTATTCTAGATTTGGGAGCCTCTAATAGAATTATGCTAGCTAAACTAGTTGATGACCTTGGTCTTAATTTGAATAAGTCTATAGGAAAATATTACTCAAAGAAAGGCAAGTTCCCTTGATTGGACATATTAAAGATGCCCAAGCTATCCTAGCAACCTTCCTAGATAAAAGACTTAAAATGACAATCCTAGTAGTAGACATCATAGTCTCATACAAAATGTTGCTAATTAGAAATTTTTTCAAAGAGATCAAAGGAAAAGTGAAGATGGACTGGTCATGTTTACATATTCCAATCAAAGAATGAATTATAAGCTAGAACTTGATAAAAAGTTAAAAAACATAGTTTCTATATTTGAAGATCCAAAATCACAAATTCTCTTTGAAGAATTAGGTCATGGAATTGACTTCCTTGAAACAAGTAAAGAGACTGAAGAGGAAAAATAAAATATGAAGATAAGATATGGATCATGTAATTTGATGGTAGTTGTAGTTTTCTTGGTTCAGGTGTAGGAGTAGTGTTGATTTTTACTACTAGAAAAGTTTTTCCCTATTCATACAAGCTTATGTTTGAAAACACAAATAACATAGTTGAATATGAAGCACTCTTACTAGGGCTTGAGTGAGAAAAGGAGAAAGGAATAAAACTCTTTAATGTACAAGAAGATGTTAAGTTAATAGTTAGGAAGATTAGAGGATAATATTAGGTGAAAAAAGATAAGCTAAAACACTATCGTGATAGAGTTCTGAGTGTCACACTTGATTTCTCTACTTTTTTTATCAAATCAGTATCTCAGGATTAGAATTATAGAAGTGACTCACTCACCGTAACTACATCTTTACTTAAACGAGAGTAGCAACTAGCAATCTTCAAAGAAGGTGACTATAAAGTAGAAATGGTTTATTACCCAAAAATCCTAGATAATGTTGAACATTGGCAAATTTCTAATGATGATAGACAAATAGATGCCTTTTTAGAATAGTAGTATAATTTTGAAGGATTACACTTTGAAAGAAGCAATTCAAATCCACGTGAAAAAACAATAGGTATTGTTGAATCTAAACTCTCTCGTGATCAAGTCATAATTCATTTTAAAGGGAATAAGATTCCTAAAGGTTTAGTTTCCTTAGAAGAGATATTTGATAAACATAATAATTTTTTGAATAAAAAGAACAAATATGGAGAAACTTCTTCCATAGAAATAGATCAAGTTAACCTAGGTAGTAATGAAGAGCCTAGGATGGTCAACATTGGCAAGTGTTGCTCATAGGAGGAGAAATAAGGTTTCATTAAACATCTTATAGAATATGTTGATGTGTTTGTCTGGTCCTATAAAGATCCCAAGTCATTTCAGCTAGATGGAATACAACACTACATTCCACTTCAACTAGGTATAAATCCTTTCAAACAAAAGTTATGACATCATAATCTAACCATTTTAAGTATGATTCATGCTGAGATTCAAAAAATCCTTGATGTGAAGATATTTATCCAATCCACCAATTAGAATGGTTAGCAAATATTATCTTGATAAGAAATAAAACAAGGAGATATGCTTATGTGTTGATTTTTGTAACCTAAATCAAGCCTTTTTGAAGGATCATTATCTATTGCCTATTATGGATCATATTTTATAGGTAGTTACAAGGTCAGAAATGTTATCTATGGTAGATGGATTTTTTGGATACAATCAAATAAAAGTGGCTGAGGAAGATTAGTACAAAACTGCTTTCACAACACCATGGGGGACTTTTGATTATTAAAAGATGCCCTTTAGGATAATTAATGATGGGGAAATTTTTCAATGAGCTATGGACCTATAATTTTCTCATTTAAAAAATATGAGCATTATGGTATATCTAGATGACTTGAAAAGACAGACCTAGAATTTGCTCATTTAAAGAATATGAGCATTATGGTATATCTAGATGATTTGATAGTCTTTTCAAAGGAAAGAGGTAATAATTTAGCTAATATTGAAGAAGTCCCAATCCAATATAGAAGACATGGGATTTCCTTAAACCCAAATAAATCCATATTTACTATAACTAAAGGTAAGCTCCTTGGGCATATAGTATCAATTGAAGGAACTAAATTTGATCTAGAATGGGTAAAAGCTATTCAAAGTTTGCCTATACCTACATCTAAGAAAGGTGTGCATTCTTTCTTTGATAAATGAAATTTTCTAAGAAGGTTTATTCTTTATTTTTATGATTTAACTCACCACATCATGGATATGATGAAAAAGAAGCCAAAATTTAAATAAAATGCTAAAAGAAAATTGACATTTGAAAGAATAAAGGCAATAATAGCTGAAGCCCTAATTCTAGTTTCTTGAGATTTTAGTAAGGAATTTATTCTTTACTATTACTCTTTAGAGCACACTATGTCAATTATACTCATGCATAAAAATGATGGAGTTGAATCTCCTATAACTTTCATGAGTCAACCATTAAAGAATTTAGAATTGAAGTACTTACAGATGGAGAAGCACACCTTTGCAGTGGTCAAGGCATGTAAGATTTTTATGTATTACATCTTATCATCTCATACTATAGTATATTCCCAAACACTATCATCAAGTCAATTATAAATCAACAAGGGTTGGGATTACTCAAAGGTACTTGAGTAGCCAAGGTGCAAGAGTTTGACCTTGATATCAAACCCACAAAGCTAGTAAGAGGTAGAGGCCTATACCAATTGATGATGGAAAGAAGGCTTGATGTTGTAGATACAACAACACTTTTAATCCAAGATGAAATAAAGGAATAGCTACCCATGGTACTTTTTGTTGATCTGGTTAATGAATGGTACAAAAAGATTACTTATTACTTGACTCATGGAGATATGCCAAATAATCTGACATGGAAAAAAAAGCTAACCATCAGGATAAAATCAAAGGATTATGTCCTTTGGGATAATGGTCTATATAAAATAGGCATTGATGGTGTTTTCCTTCATTGTGTAGATAAAGAACAACAAGTTAAACTGTTGAAGGGATTTCATGATAAAGCACGTGGATGTCACTTTTTTTTTCAAGAGTCATAGTGTATAAAATCTTACAAGCAAGATATTTTTGGCCTACTTTATTTCTAGATACTTTGGAGTGGATTAATAAATGTCAAGCATGTCAGCATTTTTTAGGATGAGTCAAACTACCAAATTTGCCATTAAAACCAATAATTATTAATGAGCCTTTTCAATAATGGGGAATGGATTTCATTGGTGTATTAAATCCTCCATCTAGTGATGGACATCACTATATTTTGATAGCTACTGATTATTTCAATAAATGGGTTAAAGTTATTCTTATCAAACATGCCACATCAAAAGTAGTATGTGATTTCATTAAAGAGAATATTATTGTCAAGTTTGGGGTACCACATAGAATTGTGATAGATAATAAAGCTAATCTCTCCTCTATGGAAATCATTTAATTCTACTACTCTTATATAATAAACTTAGTTTATGTTTCAAATAATTATCCTCAAGGTAATGGACAAGTTGATTCAAGCAACAAGAATTTGAGGAATATCATCCAAAAGCAGGTAGACAACAATCAAAGGACTTGGCACAAGAAGTTGTTTGATGCACTATAGGCTGACAGGATTACTCCAAAGAAATTAATATGTATGTTTCCTTTTTAGTTACTATATAGAATAAATGTTTAAATACCAATAACTCTTGAGTTTCCTACTTTAATTTTTTATAATCCATTGAAGATGCTACTTATAAAGATTCACTTGATAATAGAAACATGTTTCTCACTGAGCTACAAGAAGTCAGTGTTCAAGTTGTTGATAGGCTAATAGATCATCAAGCAAAGGTAAAGAAGATCTTTGATAAAGGAACTAGATATAGGTATTTTGAATTATGGGATCTAGTTATTCTATGGGATAAGTAGAATGAACAAAAAGGAAAGCATGAGAAGTTTGATTCTTTGTGGAAAGGAGCCTTCACTATATAAAGCATTGATAGGAGAGATAGTTTCTTCCTAGCTCATCAAGATGGAATTGCACTACCACTACCTTTCAATGGGTATCACTTGAAGCTCTACAAGAATTGAGTAGCAAGGTAATTACTACATGTACATAAATAAATCTTTCTAGCTTTTCTTTTGTTTTGATTAGTCTTTCTATTTTTTTGCTTGTCTAATAGTTTGTGTGACTAAGTTTCTATAATGACTCCATACCCAATGAATAGAATTAAAAACTAGAGATACCAAGATCTCACCCTTATTTCTTTATTTAAGATAGAAACAAGGATATCCCCAGTTAGAGCTAGCTAGTGTCCTCAAAATTTGACACTTCAAGATTTTGGGGAACCCCCTTTTTGAATTTTTTTTACATTTTGGTCTTATGTGTGTCAGTTATATTGCTTGAAGCTAGTCTCCTAAATAAAGAACTTAGGTTTTACTAATGTTGTTTTTCAATTTTTTGTTTTTATTTCCTCAGTTGCTCCTAATTACTTAAAAGGACTAAAGGCATCTATTTAAAAACATCACTCAGATATATTTACTTATCCATTTTAGTAGTTTAAATAAGTTGAAGGTAACTTAGCTCATTTAAAGTGCAAATAAAGTTCTCTAATTTACTTCACTTCCTTGAAAATAAGTTAAGTTGTCCTGAAATATTGACAAACACTTCCTAGTTCTAATCGGGTTTCTCAAGGTACTTAAGAAAATAAAATAAGCTAAGTAGTCTCAGAAACTTGACTAACACTCTATAGAACTAATTAGGTTTTTGATGTTACTCAACTCATTAGATTTATATGTAAAATCACCTCTATTTTATGAAACTGACTTACTCATGGACGTAGACCTAATCGAGATTGTGGGAGTACTTTACTTAAAAATATAGTATAAGCAAAGTGGTTTGAAAAAATTAATTTACAAAAAAGGATGACATAGATTTTAAATGCTTGAAATAAATGCATTATCATAGATATAAATTTGGGAAATTTTACTTCATTTTCACCTCATTTCCAAGTTATTCGATCAAGTAGTTTCCCCTATGAATCTTGAGCCATGCATTTTCATTATTTGGAGTGATTTTGAGAAATTTTCTTCTTGACCCATTTTTAGTTGAGGTTATTAGATTATTTTTAGATCATTTATATTTCCTTGTTTTCTTATTTTATGGTGTTTTATTCCTTGAACTTTCTTTCCGATGCTTCCATAGTTTTTCTACTATCAAAGGTTGTTTTGTTCTATTTCTCTTCCAATTTCTTGGTAAAATTATTGTTTTTAATTATAAAATTGAAATTGTAAAATTTATTCATGTTCTATTCATGTTGAAACCCAAAAAATCAAAAAAAATCAAAAAAAAATTCCCTAGAATCCTAAAATTTCCCTACCTAATCATGTTTACTAGTCTCCCTTTGGGTTTTTGATGCCCAATAACTTTCCCTAAAAAACCTAATTCATAAAGGCCCTACCCAATCATTTTCTTCATTACTCCTAGCTTGGATTTATTATCCTAATTGATTGATGTAGGAAACCCCAAACCACATTAAAATTTTACCTATTCAATTTTTTCTTTCCCTTTTGCTTACTTCACATTTCTTAAGTGAAGTTATTTATCCACTATAACCCAAAGTCTTGACCCCAAGCAAACCTACGAACCATCTCCAAGATCTAATCAAGTTTTCCTTGCCTCACTACTTGTTCAATTTTCTCAACCCTACTTACATTAGAGTTTTGACTTCAAGTAACTTATTATTGAGAACCCAAAGTCTTATAGCTTAGAGAACCCAAAGTTATCTATAGAGAACCCAAAGTTTTTCACTATGAGAAGTTCAAAGACCCAAACATGCTTGTTTCCTAAAAATTACTTAACCAAGTTTTTAAATACTTTAGACTTCTCCCTTTTTAAAATACTAACCTAGAGTTGTTAGACCCTACTACTTAAAAACAAGTTACTTAAGTTTTCAAATATGTCAATTCCTTAAAAGTTAGAGCTTGTTTAGAGATACTTAGAGTGTTATAAGTTAACACTTTTTCTCAAACTTATAAATCAATTGGAGTAGTCAGTAAGTTTTTTTAAGAACTTATAAAGGTTTTTTAGAGTTCAAAAGAGTAAATGTATAGATCAAAGGGATCAATAAGGTTAGAGGAAGAGATAGCAAAAATAGGAGTACAAGGTAAGATCATTGAGGAGGCCCTAGATTTAGTTCTTGAGAAGATTCCAAAACCTAGTAAGAAGGGAAAAGCAAAGGCAAAGAGAGTCAAATTACAATAACCAAAAATGAAGTATGAGTACAAATATTACCCTATTGAGTCATGAATATCATCAAAGCTAATAGAAGTAAGTGATATAGATATGGGGCACATATCTATGACCGAACTTTTAGAAAGATCGAGGGTCATTGTAAAAACTCCACTTTTACACTCCATGACCAATAGTGGGATTATTTAGGCTAAAAATTTCCAAAGTTCAACCCAACTTCCTAATTTTGTGCTAGCATGTGCTAAGTACTATGACTCCCTAGACAGGGTAGTAAGAGATACTGCTAGGAATAAGATTATGAGGATAGATGTTCAATATCTTAACTATTATTTGAAGATTCTAACCTCACTAAAAGTGATTGATATTTTAATGGAGAAATATTAAAAAAATGGGAAACCAAAACATTAGAGTGCATCAAAATTATGAATAGATACTACCAAAAGAAGGTAAAGTAACCTTCAAGATTTCCTAACAAGGTAGACAGATTTAACTTTGTCAAAGAGAAAAATGATATCATTCAATTATTATGTAGGATTAATGGATAGAAGAATACCAAATGGTTCTCACCCTAGATGTATGCCTATATTAGGACCATTGATGTAACTCAGATTTATTCTAAGATTAACTAGGCAAGAATGATTAGTGACAACATGGATCAATAAATGAAGAATGTATTGCAGAATTTTGATTTCAAGATGACTTCATATCTTGTATATATAGTAGCTTCTAGTAGATATTTATGAAGGTTAAATACTAATGGTACATTTTCAATGGTACTAATATATGAATTTTATCCTTAGTTAGTCCTTGAAGGATACTACAAAAATTGCATTATAGTGAATGATGGTTTCTTCTATGAGCTTATTTATAAATTAGAGAAATCTTTGAAACACATAAGAGTATCAGATGAGGAATGGAATGAAGTCTTACTACATGGCTACATTTTCATTCAATTTCTCCATTTCACCTATCTCAGAGTAGGGGGTTTATCTATATCACCTATCAAGATACCAAGATATCCAAGTGACAAGTGGATCTTAATGGAATTGAGCAAACAATTAATTTAGTTGCATGATTTGTAATCCAAGGATCACAATGCAACCATTAATTTTCTTATGTTAATTGGTCACTATCATTGTCCTGGAATTTATAAGGATAAGAATGTATAGGAATAAATGTACCATCATTGCACTCAGACACATTTTGATGCCAGGGCAAATTTTGATTATAAAGTAGTATAGAATACAGTTTCCATTGAATATATGCATATTCCTACACTTGAGGATTATTAGATGGATTGTAGGGATGAATTTGAAATAAGATCAAGGGATAATAGTAGATTGAAAGTGGATCAAATTTGAGCATTTGATTTAGCCTCCATTCTTGAAGACATGGAAGATAATGGTATTGTCACCAATGATGCATTTCATGTAGAAGGAGGAGATAGTGCTCAAATTCTAGTAATCATTTTTGGAGATGATCATGATAAAACATTTTAAAAAATGACTTTAAATGTTTTGGAAATGAATTAAAACTAGTTACTTTATAAGGGTTATTGTATAAAGGCATTTATAAATGAGCATTCTAGAGTGGGAGAGAAGAGGAAAGACATAATAAGAGGAGAAAGCACTCAAACTCCTATTAAAAATATAAAATTGAAGAAGAATGTTGATGACACTTTCTCAATTATAAAAGATAAAGAGCTATCATATTCAACTATTTTTTCTCCACCATTGGTTTCTACTACTCCTATTTCTATTTCCATTCCTTCTTTTCCTACTTCCACTCATTCTACTTCCACTCCACCCCTTGTGGATCCTTCTATAGTAATACCACCCCAAAAAGTATATCTCACTAAGAATCCTAATAATCCTCTTAGGAAAGAGCCATTACCTCCTCCTCTTTCATCTCCTCCACCTTCTTCACCACCTCCTTCTTTAAAAGATCCACTCATAGTTGAAAAATATCTTGAAAATATCACTTCAAAATTATCAATTTCTTAGGAGGCTTCTCAAGAAAAAATAGTGATTGAAACTAATAAAGAAGATATGAATGAATGGGAAAAAGATAAAAAAGAAGTAGAGGCTAGGAAAGAAGTAAATACAAAAAAACAAGTTATTGAATCCATAGAAGAGGCTCAAAGAGATAAGGTAGCTCAAGAGGTTTCTTCTAAAGAACTAACAGCTCAAGATAGATAGCAATAAATAATCATTCATTCAAGTACCTCCATGACAACTGATTTATCTTCTTAGTTGGCTATGCAAATTACCCTTGAATAAAAAAAGTGATAAATCTATAAGAGATAGATTTTCAATTTCTTAAAAGTCTTGATAAGAGGGGAAAGAAGCCAAAATCAAAAAAATTAATTTCAAAGTTACTAATTGAATCTTTGGGACAATTTTTTTTCGAGTTAGTAGTTCCTCCCCAAGGGATGAGTAAACAAGAAGTCACAAGGGTTGACTTAACCTTCACAAAATACCTTTTGGGGAGGTAAAAACTAAAACTTTGAAGGAAGATACACAAAATTTGATCAATTCTATTTTCAAGAAGTTAGATGAGGAAAAGGCTATCAAAACAAAGATAAAAGAGTAAAATGACCAATTATGTGAAATAATTGCTAAAATGGCAAGATAAGCTCTTATACAAGAATCAACTTTATAAGTTGTAATTTCTCAACAAGTGATTACTGAAGTGGAAGAGACTAGGGATAAGGCTAAATCTATTGACAAATGGGTTGATAAAATGAAGCAAAATGATTAGAAATTCTTCCCACTCATTAAGGATGCTCAAATTGATATTTTGAATAAAATAATAGAAGTCAGAGCAATGAGAGCTAACTTGGAAAGTGAAAATGGCATTTCTAAACTCCAATAGGAAAGTCTTCAAGGAATAGTGAATTTAGATGAGAAAATTTTGATTGAGGAATAGATTTACCTTTTTAAAAAGAAGATAAAGCAATAAGAATATCTCATATCATTTGGTTTAAGCATTTTTCTAGACATAGGAGAAGAAATGAAGAACTTAGAAGAAGATGCATGTTGTGAAAATACTAATCTAGAAGACTCTCTCCTTGGGCTCATAGGTATGTGGTCAAGCAATATCCCAAGAATAGTTGAAACATTAGACAAACAATTCAAGCAGAGGATGGACAAATACATGACTCCTTTCACAACCAAATCTATCAAAGTGCTAATCAAATGTCAGGACGAATTGAAGAGACTTAGACCAAATATTAAGAAAATTAAACCTCATTATAGAAGGATTGAAAGAGAGATGTTGAGATTGGAAACAAAAAGATAGTCAATTGTTAAATAAAATGATGCAGCAATCCAATCAATGATATCATATCACATCAAATATAGAGAGAAATGTTGAAGCCAAGATAATCAAGTAGACTCACCAAAGCCTGGGTCTTAAACAAATTCATCTTCTTCTTCTTTTATTTTCTCATATTTTTTATAATCACTCTACAAATAATCTTATGTAAAGGTAATATCATTTTATGATTTACTTGTAAAAGTGAAATTACTTTGTAAATTTCAATGTCTAAAATCACTTAGATAAAACACTATTACTCAAAGTAATTTTTTAAAAGTGGATTACTTTATCTAACTTTGTGCTACATGCAATGTGTTTATAATCAATCTAAATAAGGAATATAAAAAGTGATACATGTCATTGATCATTGCATGCCATGAAAGAGAGATTTGAAGAAGGTGTTATTCAATGGTTTCCATTTTTAATGCAACACATGTGAATTGAGGAAGTTGTTTCCTATTAGAATTTTATGTATTGAAATTGTATAAATAGATGATTAGACCTACATGCTGGGGGATGAGTTTTATTATTCAATGGTACAAGTTGTTTAATAAATCCAAAACTTTATGTTTGAGATAATCAATTTATTTTATATGAATTTTATCAAGAAAGAAAGAGAATTATTTTCTGGATAACTTTGCATCTGTGGAAATCTTTATGTGAGTTTGATGAAGATAAATTGGTAATATATAAGTTATCTTTAAGGATAAATTGAATTTAGAGTATTCTTGAGTATTTATTGGAAAAAGAATCACATACTATATGTTTATTTTCTTGAATATATGCAATAAACTATGCAAGTCTATTTATTGTGATATGCACTTCTGTTATTCTTTCTCATTCTAAAATGTAACAAGTTGATTATTCCTTTTCTATGTATCCTTAATTAAAAATAATTTTCTAAAACAAAATAACTACTTACTTTATACAAAGTCTCTTTGTTATGATTCATGAACAAAGTGGTTAAAGTAATACAAACATTAAATCAACATGCACCTAATTTACATAGTCTTGAATAAATTTATATAGAGAGTAACTATATGTAGACAAACATAAGGTTATGGGAGATTCACCATTAAATGAAAGGGATTTAATTACTTGACTACCTAGGTAGTTTTGAATCCATGCAAAATATCTAGCCAATAGAGCCTAAATAACTCTCCCATTTGGGTATAATTGCATACCACAACAATTTATGGCATGCTCAGTGGGACCAATTTCAAAGAATATTGGTCAGGTTTTATTTTGGTTTGATCATTTTTAGTGGTTATATATTTCATCTTTCAATATTTGGCAACTCTTAAGAGCACTAAACAATTTGGTAGTAAAGCAGTAGCTATATTTCATGCCAAAGGTGACTACAAGATCAAATTATAGAGGTATTCCTTTTGGATTTTTTTGAATTAATTTTAAATTCAATAAAAAGGTTAATATTTTTTAACACTCATCCCTAAAATGAAAATTTCCACCTAAACTAGTTTCTAAGTTTACCTCTGCAAGAATATCTTTGTTGGGTCCTTTCATTGCCATGGCATCCCCCAGAGCTTTTCCTTTTATGGATTTCAATGGCCAGAGTCATTTAGATCTAAATTATTATGAACATATCCCATTGGTAGCTCTTAATATCATGCCTTACTTCAATGGATACCATTATACAACCCCTTCTAAGCACCTTAGAGATATATACAACTTTTGTAATATTTATGATATCACTAAAGAAAATGTAGCCATCAAGTTATTAGCAATCGATTTCAAGGGTAAAGCCTTGGACTAGTATAAAAACCTTAGTGCTAACTCCATCACATCATTGTATTAGTTAGGTGATGCATTATGTAATAAATTTGAAGATAAGAGTGACCACTTGTCACTTGCTAAATAGTTAACCATAATCAAGAAGGATCTTCATGAGGTTATGTAGGATTTCAATACCAGGTTTCAAAAGACATGCGATAGGATTCTAGTCTTTATCAGGCCTAATCCTAATTTTTATTTCCTTTACTATTTTAAATCCCTAAGTAATGATATTTAAGTATTTATTTAATCCATGGGAGAAAACACACTACTAGATGCTTATGATGTGGAAATCAAAGTAGAGAATAGTTTAGTACACGCTGGTAAGCTTACACCTAGGCTAGCAAGCTTTTGTTTCTCAAGATTAAACCACATAATAAGGTTATTCCTCCCCTTTATTCTATTCCACCTATGCCAACACTTGCTACCATTCTTACACCAAATCAGGAAAAGGATTCAACTAGTCAATCTACTGATTCCCAATATTGGGGCTTATTTAGCATAAGATTGATCCTATATGGCTTTCAAGACAAGGTACAAGACCAAGATATTTATGAAAGCTGATCCTATTTCATAATTTAACATAGATATTTATGGATCAAATATCCCAAACATCAATTGTACCATTCTTTATGAATATGAACACCTGGTTAGATAAAAATTAAACACTCATCCTAAAGGCATACCTGATATATTCTTGGATGAGTTATGGAGTGAAAATTAGATATTGACCCTTTAGAAGGTTTTGAAGAAAGAGACATAGGTGTCTATTGGTTTCATTAATAAAATGAATCCATGACATCCCTCACTAGGCTACAGGGAGATGCTAATGGTTTATGGAAATTTTCTTTGATGGATCAAGGAGCAAGCATGGGGTAGGTGCAGGTGTACTTCTAGTATATTCATCCAATGAGAAGTACATATCTACTTATAGGTTCCAATTAAATCATTCTTGTAATATAGATAAGTATGAAGGATTTATCCATTAGATTTAGTGGGATAGTAAGAGGGGAATCAAGAAGTTACAAGTATATGGGGATAGTGAGTTGATAGTGCATTAGGTTAAAGGATAAAACACCACAAAGAATTCTTTGATGAGTTCCTAAAAGCATAGACTGTGGGACATACTTGAAGACTTTAAGGCCTTCAACATCCAAGAAGTTCTAAGGAACCAAAACCAACATGTTGATAGGTTGGTAGCTATAGGAGCTCATTTTGACATGCTAAATGAGTTGAAGAATTCCAAACCATAACCACATGTTAGAGTGGTAGTAAGCCCATTAGTTACAAAAAATGAAACTCATTGGTACTCTCTGATAGTGATAATTAAATTTCTTGTTTCTTATTTTAGGAAGTAGAGTTTTCCTCAATTAACTAAGATAAATTTCAACATCAATATGAATATCAAATTGTTCAGTTGAGATCTAACAAACTTCTTAAAGAGCTAGTCACCCTTGAAGGTTTTTTCCATGAAGGAGACTATATGAGGAAAGATAAGGTAGTGATGTCAACTGATGAAGAGAACTATGAAAGATTTTTTATGCTCAATGACAAGCTCCTCAATCTTGAGAAAGTAAGAACTCAAGTAGAAATACATGATTTTATTGAAAATTTTAAATAATATTTAGACATATTTACTTGGGAATACAATGATCTAAGAGGCTTTGATCCTAAGCTATCCCAACACACTATAGATTTGGAGGCCAATGTTAAGCTTATGAGGTAGAAATAAAGGCCTATCAACATAAAAATTGAAGAGCTAATGAGGAAAGAATTTAATAAATTATTTGAATCCAATATCATCTTTCCCATCAAGCACTCCTCATGGGTAGCCA
The DNA here is from genome assembly GCA_037957365.1 of Torreya grandis. NCBI lineage: Eukaryota > Viridiplantae > Streptophyta > Pinopsida > Cupressales > Taxaceae > Torreya > Torreya grandis. The sequence continues at coordinate 3,120,963 of JARHVA010001643.1, forward strand.
ACCTAGTACTTATGAGGAAGAAGAATGATGAAATCTGATTGTCTGTCAAATTTAGGGACTTAAATATGGTATCTTTGAAATATCATTATCCTTTACCATTTATAGAGAAACTCCTTCAAATGGTTGTTGGTTTAGAATGTTTCTTTTTTTTGGATGGGTACTTAGGATACAACCAAGTGCTAGTAAGAGAACAAGACCAATACAAGACTAGCTTCACCACAAATTGGGGCACATATACATATCAAAATATTCCTTTTATCTTGTCAAATGATGGGGTAAATTTATAAATATCCATGGATATGGATTTTCAAGGTTTGTTTAATTAGATGTTGTTGGTTTACTTGGATGACATAATAGTTTTCTCCAAGAAGGCTACTGAGCACTTAGATCACCTAAGATTGATCTTTGAAAGATGTAGATAGTATGGGATCTCATTGAATCCTAATAAATATGTGTTTTTTTTCCATGAGGGAAAACTCTTTGGGCATATTGTCTCAAAATAAGGATTAGCTATTTATCCTAATATAATATTTTTTATCTTAACATTATCCTTACCCAAGAATAGGAAGGGAATCCAAAGTTCCTTGGGAAAATAAACTTCATGAGAAGATTTATATATAATTTTTTAAGCTTGGTCAAACCCATAAATTCCATGTTGAATAAGAACCAAGTGTTCAATTGGTCAAGAGAAGGTAGAGTATTATTTGAGTTTATCAAGTAAGCCATTGCTCAAGCACCCACACTCTTGAATCCTAATTTCTCAAGGGAGTTCATATTATATACCTTTACCAATATTGAAAATATATAAGTTATGCTAATCCAAAATAATGGTGAAGGACTTGAGCATCCCATTACATTTTTCATGCAAGGGTTTGAAGGGTATGAGGTAAGGTATGCTTTTGTATAAAATCAAGTCCTCAAAGTAGTAATAAGCCTTAAAATGTTTAGACCAATGCTCTCTAATATCAATATTTATCTTATGGTGTCTCATCTTGAAGTGAGGAACTTCCTTCTTAACAAATATTTGAATGAGAAGAGGGCTAGTTGGATTACCAAGTTCATGGAATATGACATGGAGATTAAGGTCACTAAGATAGTGAGAGGTAAAGGCTTATGTGAGCATATGGTTGATGACCTTTAAGAAGATAAAAAGGTTTCCTTGGTGACACAAGACAACTCACAATGGATTCACCTCCACTCCACAATAGTTGGCTCTAGGATATGACATGTTTCTTGATAATAGGTGAATTCCCCTAAGTTATGGATAGAGAAAAGATAAGTTATTTTACATTTTACTCCATACTATATGCATCACTTAATGGAATTTTATTTATAAAATACCTCAATGGAGTACTTCTAAGGTGCATTGACAATGATCAAGTGACTAGGCTCTTGGAACAATTTCATGATGGGCCTAAGGAGGCCCTTTTTCCCCAAGAACTATAGTAGAAAAGGTGATGAGAACTGGTTATTATTATCTTAGCCTGTTTAAGGATGTGTATGCATGGATGATAAAAATGTCAAAAGTGTGATCTCTTTGTAGGAAACCAAACATTGGTAGTCTTTCCTCTCAACCCAATCTAGGTAGAGAAGCCCTTCACATAGTTGGGATTAGACTTCAAAGGAATGATCAATCCACCTTCTAGTGGAGGACATAAGTAGGGTAATAAATACTAATGAAAAATTCATTAGGTAGGTGGAATAAATTACACTAAAAGAATCCAATGAAATAGTAATATTGGACTTCTATGATAGCATAGTAATAAGGTTTGGTGTACTAGCAATAATAATTTTAGATAATGCCTTATCATTTATTAATATGAAGATAAGTGGGAAATTCATCTAGGAATCTACCTTAGTACATCTTCAAATTAATACCCCCAAGGCAATGGAATAGTAGAGTCAACAAACAAAAACTTTATAATGATCATCAAGAGGACTATGGAAGAGAATCAGAGACTGTGCCACATAATGTTAATGATAGAATTATGGAATGATAGAGTGACTCCCAAAGTTGCCATTGGTAACTCACCATTTGTCCTAGTATATGGAGGGAAGCCAAATTGTCCATCTATATTGAGTATCCTAACTTGGATTTAGCCATCAGTTTGATTTGATGGAGGGTAAAACTATGAGCATGAGGATGGCAAAGCTCATGGATCTTGAAGAAACAAGGGACCTTGCAATGAAGACACTAAATTCACATCAAGATTAAGTCAAGAAAGCCTTTGATAAGAGATCTAAAGAAAAGGAATTCAAACAAGGGTATCTACTCCTCAAGTGGGATTCAAATAAGGCCAAGCCAGACAACTGTACTAAGTTTGATAGCTTGTTGAGTCACCCTTACTTTATCCATAGATGCAAACTATATAATGTTTTTTAGATTTCCTAGCTAGATGGAGAGGTATTACCCATATCGATCAATGTGATTCCTTTAAATACTTAATATTAGAGGATTTTACATCCATTGTATATATTAGAATATTTTTTCATGTTTTTTGCTAAGTGTCTTGTGCACATCTTTTTAGTTATGTGTTTCCCTTCTGTAAGTGCCTTAGGCACGGTGTTTTTTTAATTCATATTATCCTTATCAATTTAAGAGGAGGTTTTTTAAGGGGATGACCTTATATTAGTTTCATACTAGTGGAGAAAGGAAAGACTTGTGACCCCGTATGCCTAATAAATCAGATAAGGTAACTAATATGTTGCCTAATAGGCATGCAATCCTAGGATGTTGTAATAAATGTTAGCCATAATTGTCCTACACACAAAAAAATTTCTTGGATGGATTAGGCCATTCTATCAAACCCTTCAAAAACATTCTACCCCCATCAATAGTTCCTTTCTGGTCTTGAACATCCCCTACAAGTTTGGTGTCTCGGTGTGTTTCCTATCTCAAGATTTAAGCTTTCAAGAATGATCTAGCATTGTGGGACATGCTAGGAGATGTCAAATTAAATCCATAGGAAATATCTATTTGGATTCAAAAATATTTGGCAAGATATGAATTAAATTCAAGGTTGCTAACTATCAAAACCTCATTTGATCAAATGAAGGATAAATAACACGCATGTAATTAATCATGTCAATAAGTTAATATAGACCAACGGTGTACATTCAACCATGTAAATGGAGATCTAATGGAGAGCATGATGTCAATAGGATAAAAGATCCTAAAAATTAATGTGATGGTGTCATTTGCCATGATCATGATGAATTATTGGATTAATGATATGTGTTTGATCATGTAGATCAAATATCAAAAATTGTGTAGATGGAGATCGACAATGTGAATCAAGTCAAGAATTCAATGATACAAAATTGCACATGAGGATTCCATGTGGTATAAGAGTGTTAACTAGATGGAGATGATAGTAGGTTCCACAAAAATCTCATGGGGCTAACAAGTGTTAAAATCAATGGTCAACAATGAAATTCAAAGCCAGGAAACTCTCAAGGAGATCAATGAAGAAAATTTAATTGAGTTCTAGGGGGCATATGTTGAAGACACATGTATGAGTTAATAATGGTAAATTTTTAAAATGAAATAGATAACATAATGAGGAGATTCCACATAGGTAGACATGTTAGATTATTTCACCACCCAAACATGAAAATGTATAAATGCAAGATCAAAATATGATCTAGGTTACTTGAGCAAACCCTACAAATTCATATGCCACCATTAAAGCTCATTTATATGCAAATTTATACTTAGGTTATAAAGTATATCTTGGGTTTTGAATTTATGTCTTGTTCACCATTAAAGCCCAGTCCCTATGGATCTTCATTGAAATTAGGACTCTATGAAAGCCTATAAAGGGATTGGTTTTCATCTATAATGGACCTATGTTAAGAGTTTGAAGTAAAGGTAGAGTTGTGATTATGAAAGGAGTGTCAGAAGGGACACCAGATAATGTAAATAAAATATAAAGATGAAGCACATTGATATAAGCTCATTAAAAAGATGAAAAGTTTAGAGGTTGAGAAAGGCAAGTGGACCATTCAATAAAATTGCAAAAGTCTTTAACGAAAGTTCCCTTTTAATGGATCATGACTCATCATCCTCAACAAGTTCTTGTCTTATAACATATTTCTAAGACAATGAGAAGAATTGAAGGCTATTTGGAGCTAATTAAGACTATTTGGTTGAAGATGGATTAGTCCTAATTGATCTAACTATGGTTTATAATTCATGGAGGGTGGTTGTAGCTTATTTATTAATTTTTGATTGCATGCTTATCCTCTCTCTCTTCCCCTTTTCTCCTATATCTCCCATTATTTTCCATATGAAAAGGAGACTCTCATTTGATAAGCAGAAACCAGGTCAAAAAAATTATAAATGAGCTCTTGAAGCAATAAAGATAATTTTTACCTATCCATTGCCTCTAAATTGTGTTTAACAAGCTTGTGCATGATGGCATTATGAAGGAGTTTATTCTAAGTCCATTGTTCTACTTTATTTCCTATTTTTATGTGTTTTAAATTTATTTTCAGGTCTAAACTTCATCCCTTTTGACCATTAATGGGTGTTTGGTGTGAATCTTAGAATTCCTCTTTTCTTAATTCATTGTCTAGTTAGCCTAGTTTATGAAACATTTATACAAATTTGCTAGTTTGTGAGATTGTGTGAGCAAGGATTATAATATACTACATTAGTGTTTATTTCATGCTTATGTGAGTTTCAATAAAGTTTGTGGATCACCCATTTTAACTCTGTTAGTTACCCTTTACCTTATTTATATCCATTTTCCAAGTAGAAGCATTAGTTTAGGTGATCTACCAATAGGTGTCTAGCCTTCTATAGAGGTTCAACCTCACTACAAGATACCCACAACATTTTCTCTAATTTTTTGGTTGGGAGTGGGGGAGCCTAAATAGCTCTCCCATAGGGGTAAAATTCCATGCCACAATAGACCCCTCTATTAGTGAGTATTGCCTACATATCAAATAATCTAAAAAGGGCCTCAAACTTATGTAATTCTCTCCTACATGTTGGATTATGTGTGAATCATGTAATGTGTGATATTCAAGTACAATAATGACCTAACTTGTAACTTAGAAATTTTATCTTTTAGGCTACTCCTTCAATTCTTTAGACTTTTAGATGTGTTTTTCTTATGACTAATATGTAAATAAGAAAAAAGAGGGAACATTTTCTCACTTCAATGTTTGATAAAATTCTTTTGATAATTTGCCTTGGTTTGTTCTAGGTGTAAAATTAATGAGAGTTGATCTTATATTTATACCAATCCCTATGGACAATATCTCACATAATATCACTTCGGTCAATAATTAGGATATGTTTCATTTTCAAATTATATAACTTTAGGTCATTAGACACTTACATTGGGAAGGTAAACATGCATCAACATAGGAATATGATTAGGATACAAGTGTTTGGGAAGTAAAAAAGTGGATAATGTCTAGAACTTGTAGAGTATAAAATAAGTAGGTTTTAAGAATTATGGGCAAGATAGAAGGCTTGGGTAATCAACATAAGATTGGTCAAACTAGGATATAGGCCAAGGGTCATAAGAGAGTAGATGTAAAACTTGTGGAAGTAAGAAAGGTCTAAACCTAAGGGGAACAACCAAGGTCTAAGTTTTCCAAGTGTACAATAATAAGGTTCTATATAGTTCATAGATATCATCTAGAAATTTGAACAATATGCAACAATGTGATAAATCATAGTGTGGAAAAAAGGAAGGCAAGGAAAATGCCCCCAATGTATGAGGATTTGAATCATATTCATGTAGATAAAGATGTTCATGCACCCAATAGTTAATAATATGTGTGTGATCATGTAGAATATATGAGTAGATATATGTGATCATGTAGGTGTAATGGTAGGCATATCATGTAAAATATGCAATGTTAATCAAGTGGATTGTCATAAATAATTTTCCTTAAATGTAATGTAAGATAGGTGTTTTGGATTGTTTGAATCAGTTTGAAAATGTAAGAGAGCAAGTGACCAAAGTTAAAATAAATCCAACAACTAGAATAAATCTTGGAGGTTGGGATATAATAACTAACAATGAAATAAAACAAATAATATATGTAAAAATGAAACTTTAAGTAGCTAACAAATTATATCTATAATGGGAGGCATATATCAATAACCCATGGTGTGATATGAAGGAGTAACTTCTTATGAAGAGGAAGTGACAACTTTAGATACTTTTGAATCTAAATAAGAATCATATGTTGTAATATAAACATTTAAATCACTACTTATATACCCTTGATAACATGTATCTTTATGTGTAATAAGAGCATGTGTACTTACTTGTACCTATGGTGAAATAATTGGAATAACTTATGGAGCCTTAAGAGCTGAATACCTCTTTTTAGTTGCCACTTTTTACTTAGGAAATTGTACCATGCTATTTAAAACTAACTTAATATTCTCATGTGTATCTATATCATTCTCATATATAGATGGAGAAACTGATTCTATATTATGCTTTTGAATATCTATATCATGTTCTTGAATAGATGGAGGAACTAATTTTGTAATATTCCCTTGAATAGTTATATAGACTATTTTATTACTATGATTCTTGATGCATGTGGAAATTAAGTATTTTATATGAGGATTAAACGTCATTGGTTCCAAAGGATATTCATATTGGATTCCCTAGAATTTTGATCACTTGATTACTATGAATATATTTGAGACATTTATACATTATAAAAGGTATTTCTCTAATATTTTATATCCAAGGGCATTCTAATAGCATATAAAAGACCCATGTGTTTGGTATAACTAAGAATGTAGTGGGAACTATGACATATACCAATTGTAAAGGTATTATTATATACCCAATATTATCCTATGTATGACCAGAAAATGCTTTAAAACTTTAAAAGTATCTTATAAATCTTGCTCTATATAACTAAGAGAGTAGAGAAGTGTATTGGTGCATGCATTTTAGATTATTTTGTTATCTCTCATAGCACTATGTATGGATTAATTGTGAACATATGATCAAATAAATAATTCACATCTATTTAAATCATCATCAACTTAATTATCCTCAAATGTAATAATAATATGTGATGTTTGTTTACTTGTAACTAGACCAATTATGCTATCTAGTTAGTGACCATATGTAGGAAGAGAATGTGAACTATATGAATAATATACTTCATAATTGTTCCTTTTATTAATTTCTTCATGTTTTATAAAAGGATAATTTTACATTTTGATCTTTAAATTTTCATTTTCTTGTGGCTTATCCTCTTTACTAGGTGTGCTGATATTAATAATATTCTCATCAATGAGATACTGAATCTTCTGCTTGAGCTTGAAACATATGTTTGTGGAATGTCAAATACACTGATGATAGTCACAATATGCATTTATATCAAAAATTATATATTGTGGTTTAAATATGTTAAAAATGACATGCCGATGTATTAAAACCCTTTATTGATTGAAGAGGAAGATCATGAAACCATCTAAGACCATATTATTTGAAATTTCTTGGAAAGAGTTTTATTAATACTTTATCATTATCTACATGGTCTAGATAGGTTGCATTGAATTCAAAAAATTATATTATGGATTACATTTTCCTTTGTATATATGAATATTAGGAGCCATAAAGTCAAATGGTAATGGATAACATGCAATTCCATGTGCCAAAAGGTTCTATAATAAGTAACATGAATCCTTAGAGTGGATAGTATTAGAAAGAGTTTGCTAAATTTGAGATAGCTTATCTTGTAAATAAATATTTGTATGCTTAAGTGTAGCATTTGTAGATGTGATTTGAGGAGTATAATAAGAATGGGTGGGCATATGCATAGATACTTTTAAGAAACCAAATGATACTCCCAAACTAAGGGATGATCCTATAGAAGTAATTGGAAGTGTATAAATAGGAATATATGTAATATTAAAAGTGGAAACATTGGAAAAATATATTGGGGACCTTTATTTTATTAATCTCTATCAAAATACAAGAATGAGTTAACATTTTATGAATGTTCACGTAGATATTCCATAAATTATATTTCTTCAATTTCACCATAATTTTCTTAAGTACTGGGTTTTGAAATGAGAGCCATAATGCATCCTTAAAGAGGGAGTGGAATAAGTAATGGAATATACTTTTAATTTTTATATTTAATAAAATGTATAACATATGATTCCTCTTTTTCCCATGTCATTTCATATTTGAAAATAATTATTTTTGGTGGTGTTGTCATGGTAGTGCAACCATTTTAAATGGAAAGGCCATGAGATTGGACCTTGTTTAGTATAGATTCTTGATTAATATCAAATTTAACCCATGTAAAAACATAATTAAAATCATGTTAAATAGTAATATAAGTTGTGACAATGAATTTCATAATCCTATGTAACATATGAAAGAAATATTACTCATTGATCCCATTATGAATACAATAAAAACAAAAAACAAGGTATAAAGGGAAACTAGGTAAGGGTTTGAATGATTGTGTGGGATCTCAAATATACTTGCTCATTCATGGATTTTTCCAACCTAATATTTTAGAGCATTAACTATAGAGTCTAAACCATGCTTCTAACCCACTATCCCATCTTTGAGGGTATGGTAAGATTAATTTCCTTGGGTGATAAGCTCCTCTTTGGTGCACTACAAATCAAATGATAAAATATGCTTCCTATGTTGTAAATAAAGGACCCTAAACATCTCTAATATACCATGAGGTACAAGGAAACTAAAATACATGTTTAGTGATGTATAATGGCTTGAGTATCGAGGTATTACCCCTCACACCATAGTGTTTATAAAACACATCACTGCTTGGCCCATAATGATAGTCACTAAGTAGTTTTAAAGATTTCATAAAATAGTTTATAAAAATAAGAAAAAAATAAATAAATATTGAAATAATTTTTTATATAGATAAAAAAAATTCAACTTGAGGTCAAAAGAAATTCTTCAATTCTAATTTATATAAGGTGAAAAGATAATTTATTTTGTGTCGGATTAAATCCACGGTCGAAGAAGATTGAATCATGGTGTTAGATTTATATCCAAGGATAAATTTTTATTTTCTTTGAGTGTTAATAATTAATATAAATTTGTATGAAATACCAAGACAAAACTTAAAATGAGATATAAATAGTAATAAATAATGAAATGCATAAACCTAGCTTAGATCTAATTTATGACGACTGTGCAAGTAGATATGTGACATAAAACTATTTAAAAATAATTTAAAACTATGTCATAATCAAAAATAGGATTTTGTGATGTATTTAGATAGGGATGCACTAGGTGGATAAATGCACCCTACTCCTTGTATGCTAACTATGACCATGTTTTGGGTGATTTTGACATTGATTTTTTTGTGTGAGCACCTATAGTCTGAGAGGATATCTTGATAACTTGTGGGCATATATTTGATGCATGAAATACTAGAAAAATTAAAAATCTATCTCCTCCACAATAAATCAAATGGAGTTTAAATACAAATGGGGGAATTAGGCAAGGGGAATAGGTGATCTATCCTCAAAAAACCCCATGTAATATGAGTGTTTCCTACATATCCAAAAGGGCTTCAGGCTAATTTAGTTATCTACACTAGAGTAAGTGTGTGAATCTTGATATTTTCTATATGAATGCAAATATACATTGAATTTAATGCTTGATAATTATTTTTGTGTCAATTTTCATATATTGAGGAGGTGTTTTAGGCCTCCTCACTCAGTCAACACAATGGGAACACTCTATTGGATATGGGTCACCTATAGTTGGAGTGAACCTTTGGAGAAGGTTAGCTTCCTCTTGGTGAATCACCAAATGGAGAGAATGCATAAAATAAATAAACTAAAATAAAGGGGGTGATACACTAGAATATAATGACATCCTCTACTTACTTGATTTTACATAATGGAAACCTTCAAAAATGCATCATACATGACTCAATAATGAACATCCTAGCATCAGTGATTAAAAGGATAAACATTCATAACAAAACTAACATTACATAAACATAAAAACACATAATATGACCTACAAAAGAGAGTTCACTTACATGAAGGTGAGGTGAAATTAGATACAATCAAATGGGGAAAACACTTTGCCACATTGAGAGCATAAAAAACTCATAGAGTACACATAGAATGCAAGCTATTGAGAGGGAAAAAATAGTTATTAATTAATTCTAAGGCATATTAGAAAGGTAGAAGGGTCATGGATAGATCAATTTCTACAATATTTATATGATAGAAAAAGCCCCCCTTCTGATTATAATTCTACCTATTTAAATAGGCAAAAAACCCAAACTTGAGGATCTTGAATTAGTCTTACCCACTAATGGGGTGGTTGCAAATCCAAATCATGACTAGGAAAGAATGTTGAGGAAGTGGGAATATCTCATCAAGATTTCCATGGGCATGTCTTCATAATTACCTTCCAATCCCTTTAAGCCTATAATTTGTCTTCTATATTTTATGATCTACTTGATCCCAATTCACACATCATATTATGATGACTTGGGCTAGATCATCACCCCTTACCCACACTCTTTTAGTCAGATTTGAGTTGTATCATGATTTTTATACTAGACCACTCCATATTGGTTTCGTAAATCAATGCGGTTACATAAACCTACACAAAAATTTGATGTCAAAATGGGTGAGAAAGGCCATAATATTTGACTTAGTCAGTGCCAACATGAATACCAATAAAATCCTTAGTGGTTCTAGCCATATATTGACATTAGGCTAATTTTAGGATTTTTTTACTTTTATGGGTATATTCCTCCTTGGCCCCTATATACTCAACATTTTTTAGACTCCCAAGCTTACTTTGAGGTCACCAAATATCTTCCTTATATTGGTATATAAAGCCCCATGATCTACTAGGTCCATTTGGCTTTTCTTTATTTGTCATGGGATTCATGTCACTATTCATGTCATCCCCCTTGACTAATTTATCATACTCCTAGATCAGCTTTTACCATGCATCATTTCCATGTATATGTGGCCTTTTATCACTTTATTGATCTTGTTATGTCTTTGGATTCAAATGTAATGTTGATGGTTCTCTCTATAGTGAAGTGATATTTCACCACATGACATCATCCTACTCATATACTACTCTGACACAATAATATTTTTACATAGACCACCCCAAGGCTACAAAGTAGTTGGATTATGATATGTGGTTCCATGTCACTCACTAACTATCCTAGGGATCTGACATCTCTCTAAGTTATATAAAAATCTCTGGGAGAGTGGGGTAGTGGGATTTGTATACAAAGGAAAATTGAGTTGATCTATTAATAAATCTTAGCTTCAAGAAGTTATATCCTACTTATACTTTTGATTTTTAATACATTATATATTTGGGTCCATGACCAAGATGGATGCACTAGACCTAACCAAGGGATCTCTAACCATAATAAAATCACTAGAGATGGTTTTGAAGCCTCTAATCAAGAAACACTATTCAATAACCCTAGTGTTAGATACCCAAGTTTCACCTTCTTGAGTAAGACTATTAAAACCCCCCTCAAACCTAGACTCACATTATATTGACCTATAAGTTATGGGTTATTTTTTTATCTAGGCCAAACCTCTAGTTTTGTGGGGATAACTCCCTTGATTTGACACTTAATTATATTGGGATGGAAAGGGATATAGATGAAACTTGAAAAAATACCTACACTAATAATGGTGATGCACCAACATGATAGTTAATCCACTCAAGTTAAACTTAAATAATATTAATTAACAATGCATAAGATTGAACTGCTATCTTCAATGGTTTCTAGGCATCAATATTTCATGTAGAGGTTGATCTTAGATGGATAAAGCATGAGGGTAGTGAGAGAAAGGTTTGATCCTAGTATCTTATAGTCAAATATAAATTCCTAAACTCAAACATCAACATCATAACACACTACATAACCTACACAAAACACTTGTTAACATCTAGGTGAAGGCATGCACTTGCATAAGGGAAATTATACCACTTAAGTATATCAAACAAGAATACACACACTAGAAGATGATCATAGACAAGATGGAATAATTCATTAATAGTATAAGAGGTTTATAAAGGAAGGTAAATTTGGTGTTGAGATGAGATAAATGGGTTATAAATGACCATGGTCCACTCAACCTATAGTTACATCAGTTACAACAATACTTATTCAACTCTCCATGTGTTGGTCTTCCTTAATGGCTCCTTTTGGCATTGAATTGGGGTAAAGGTGTATGAGTCAACTTTAGTTATCCACATAAAATTTTTGAACACACCCAAAATAGTCCATTACTACTCCATATGATAGTTACAAGGTGGAATTAAAGTGCAATTAGCCTCCATGAGGTGTTAAGAAGCCCATTAGTCCTCTCATGCATTGACCAAACTAGAAAATTGCCTTTAGAATATCATCATGGCTATGAAGAGTGTTTAAATCACCCCTTAAGCATAATTTAAAAGGTTAAATACCCTATAATAACTCCTCTATATCTTCTCTATTCCAACCTTCAACCTCAATTGTTGATCAAGTAAGCTAATTAGGCCTATTATGACTAATTGCTTGACTGTGTGTGTGTTGATTGTCATGAAACTTGGAGAGAAACCTAAAGGTAGATATATAGGTGTGTTCTATGTTTATATCAACATCATCAATCATAATATAGGCCTATATAGGTAGTAGGCACTTGTAACTTCACCTCTCCTAGTTGACTAGTCCACCTTTCTCTAGTATTTATAGACTGGCTATTTTGAGTGAAATTTTAAATAAAGTTATAGATTATTTATTAGACATATTATGAATTTATAAGGTGTTATAAGTGGTATACATCCCCTTCTAATGATTGGAAGCTTCTCAAATAACTTTGTACCCTTCTTTCTACTCATTTTATTATAAAATTATAGATTAATAACACTTATGTATAGTGTCTATGCAACTCAATGCCATGGTTGGTGTCCACTATAAGTTTGTTATCTATTCCAAGTGTTATACAATCCAAAATAGTGATTTGGATGCAAATATATGGTGATCTTTGCCATTAAGTTAGCACTAGGGTTTAAGGGAGGTTTATGTATATTTACCATCTTAACGATGGTTCATAAATCTCAAGACCCCAACATAAAAATTATGGAAATGGATGTTTATATCATATACCCCCTTAAAACCCTTGGAAATATTAGGTTCCCATGTAGCTAGTGTGGAGAGATATGAATGTGAGATGATAGACATGTAGTCCTCTACAAGATTTTTGGACAGTCCTGTAGTCTTAGCATTTGTTTATGAAGGTCTGTCCCTAAATATAACTCACTCTTCCATTTATTTTGAGTAAATATGGGTGCAAAACTTCCCCTAGGATCATTTACTATGATCCCCATTGTCATGAAAGATATGAGCATCCAAAGAGGCCACTCAAACTAAATGTGTACACTGTGGAGTTTGATTTAGCTTTTAAGGACCAAACAAATATTTTATTTACATTCCCCTACTTGAAAACTATATTAAAGGTTCCAATTCACCTTCTTATACCTTTTCATTCTAACATTTTATTAGTAAGAGTTTGAATATACCTCCATGATGGTGTACGCCTTCTAGACCTAGAATATGCCTTTAGGCCTAATTAAACTCAATTGAGCATTAAAGGTATGAGAGACCTATGGGAGACTTAAATAATTAAATACCATAATAATTTACCCTTAATTATCTATTTATAACTTTTTCAACGATCTTTGGCCTCTCAAACTTCAATTATGTTCTCCCTTTTCCCATGGCTACCTGTAGGTTACATTACTAAGACTATGTTTGAGGAAGATAGGGTTCTAAAGGTTAGTTCTCTCTTTAGTACAGTGATGATGGAGTCTTAGAACTCCAATTCATACTCCAAAATTTAATCACACCCTTAATCCTAATTTTTCATTCAATTTAATCCTTACATACTACACATAGTTAGTTTATGATTTATGATCAGTTAGGATTGTAAAACACTGAGGTTTGAGTTTTAGTGCCTTCTACCTTAATTAGGTTTATTATTGATTTTTAATACATATTATAAATATATAATCATATTTTTACATCCTAAAAGAAATTCACAAACAAATATATTCAATTTTATATAGGATTGTTATGTTGGGCTAGGCCTATTAGGCCTAGTTAGGTCTTTAATATATTTCTTTCTTGTTTCTGAGACTATTTCTAGTTAAGGTTATTAACATGTCTCCCCTATCCATTAGTCAAGTTTTAAAATGTTAATATGACATCAATCATCATATATAAACCCTTTATTAACATACACAAACTTTTTTAGGTCTGATTAGGCCTAACATGCTTGTTTGAAACATTACATCTTCATTACTTGATAGCATTAGGTGAGTCCAATGAGAATACTAAGAATCATTCATAAAATAACTAAAACATATGTCAATCATTCAACAATCCTTTCTTTACAAATGTAAAGATTCACTTCTTTATTAGGGATTACTTATAGGTAGCACTTGGGTATTTAACTATATGCTTGTATGTGGATGTGCTTAAGCTTGATTAGGCTATCTATCTCAAAAGATCAAATAGTCAGACTATTGGCCAATTTTGGCCCACATACCAATATTATACCCACATTAATTAGGTTACTAATAGATGAAAAAAATGCATGACTATATTTGTAGAGATCCCATGGGATGGGAGGTGCATAACATTCATTTGCTTCTTCATTATGTTCATCTAGACATCTTGAGTCTAGTGGCAGAAATTTTGAGTAGGCACTTTTTTGACATCATAATTTCCATGTGTGGATGAGTTAAGGAGAATTGGTCATATGGGTTTGTTTGCATTAGTCCCAATAACATATATACCCATTTTATAGTTATCCATCAAAGTACATCAAAACTTATGCATGTTCAAAGTTGGTTCCTCAATCAGATTTTGTTAACTTTCCCATACTTAGACAAATAAACTAGACCATAGTCAGGTCATCATACAAGAGTAAATTGACCATCCAAATTATGAATTTAATATATTCACTCAAAAGCCTCATGTGACTAGTGGATCATGCATACTTTTAGATCTATATGCCAGAAACATGCTCTAAAATTTTCAAGTCTATGCAAGATTTCTAGCTCAAGTTATAAATATTCAAAGATGGACCTACAACATAAGACATTTATGCTAACATCAAGTTTAATATTGAGTAAAAAAAATACTTCTGAGCAAAACATACTTTTGAGTAAACATCATTTTAAGATCATGAAGTATCCATTAACATTCAAATAGTGGGTACCATTGATATAATTATCCACATTGTATCATACATCCTAATCCAATGATGTGATATGGGCCAAACAATCAAGGATATCAAGAGAATGACACATGGCATAAATGTGTGAGGCTAGTATAATGATAGAAAATCCTAAAGATCAATGTGCATTTGACACTTAGTGCCAATATGTATAGAATTGACAAATCAAGGGGTAAGATCTATGGTTGGCACTCGATCATACAGATCAAGATCAATGGTGTGTGTTGTTCCCAAAATCTATCACTCATTTTTGGGACAATATATGAACTATTTTGGTCCTACAGGACAAAATTCTCTCTTCCCTTCTCAAAAATTATTTTGAGTATTCAAATTCTTCATTATTCAAGCTTTTTTAGCTAAGGGAATCATAGGTTCAATAGGTTCAATGACTTCAACAGGCGAGCTCTCACAAAGAAACAAGTTCCCAACACTTAGGCAATTTCAAGGTTGGTTCAACGCTGAGGTTCAACCAAAAGTTCCATTGGAAAGCTTCAAACAAAGGATTGAACCATTGAACCATTGAACCCCACTTCCATAGGTTCAATGGTTCAATGAGTTCAAAGGTTCAATGACTTTGGTAGACTCAAAGAGTTAAGCGCTTTGGCAAGTTCAAAGTTCAATGGCTTTGAAAGACTTAGAAGAAAAGAAGGCTTCAAAGAGTAAAGAGTGAACCATTGAACCATTGAACCAAAATGGTTCATGAGTTCAAAGGTTCAATGATTTTAATAAGATCAAAATACTTAAACGAAAGAAGGATTCAAATAAAAGATTGAACCGTTGAACTGTTGAAATGTAAGTTGGTTTAATCAATCGATTCAATCAAACGGTTCAAAGGAGTCTCCTAAAGCCCAAAGGACAAGTGCCCTTGTAGAGGGTAGAGAACAAAAGGATATCCTTTGAAAAGAATTTCTGTGGAAAATTTTACAAGGGAAACCCTTCAGACAAAACGTATGAAGAAATTCCTTCAGACATTTTGTCTGAAGGAATGGTTCTACAGACTCTACAGGCTTGTTCTACCAACTCTGTAGGCTTGTTCTATGGACTCTATAGGCTTGCTTCTATAGACTCTATAGGCTTATTCTATGGACTTTGTAGGCTTGCTTTTAGGACTCCACGAGATTGATTCTATAGACTCTGCAGGCCTGTTTCTATAGACTCTGTAGGCTTGGCTCTACAGACTCCACATGATTTGAAGAAGGCCACTCGAAGGACCTTGAATGGAAGGTACCCTTGCAGGGGGCTCTCAGCAACCAAGAAATAAACCTTTCTCAAGGCCTGAAGGGACACCTTCCCTTCAGGGGGTTCTAAAGACATAAAGTTGAAGGAATTTCAAAGCTTTGAAAGACTTAGAAAAATAAAAGATTCTGAGAAAGAGAATGAACCATTGAACCTTGAACCAAAAAGGTTCAATGGTTTAAAGGTTCAACAGCTCAAAGAAAGCTCTAAGCAAAGGAAAGAAGTGAATGAACTAGGGAAGTGATAGAACCAAGGAGCTGATAAGGCCACCCAAACCATTAAAGCAGTGAACCAATGAACTTTCAAAGGTTTAAAGGTTCATGGTTCAAAATGGTTCAAGCAACCAGTGACCAATGGCATCCCCGTGGATGTCAAATTTAGGGTAATGAAATATCTATTGATTTTCAAATGTGGCAAGGAACCTAAAAACAAACTCAATGACCAGCTGAAGAGGGAGCCAAAAGAGATAGCAGAAAGGGAAAAGATAGCCTGAGAGCTCAAATTGCAATAGGAAAGAGGGAAAGACTAGAAATATCTATGTAAGAGTTATTTCCAGTAGGTAGAATAGTCTACCAAGTAGACATTTGAGCTCACAAATAATAAAAGGTGTGGCCTATTTTTCTTCCTTGGAAGGAAAGTGAAGGGACAGCCACATACCTATTGGGAAAAATATTAGATGACCCATGCAAAGGAGAAGATATTTTGAGATGAATTGACATGCCATAGTTAAGGTAGATGCCATGTTCTAGAAAGGCCCCTTGACAAAACTTAAAATGCATTCAAGGAATTAAATGTATCATGGGTTGTTCTATGAAACAAAGTGCCAAGTCTTGCATGGCTGCTATATATTGTAATCTTATTTTATGCAAGGGAGATTTTTTTTGTTATAGAATCAAAACTCTGTCCAAATTATGAGGTGATCACTGAGACTTTGAGCTCATAATGTTAATCATATTTCTTTGTTTCAATGAGAAAATAGGTTACTTTCAGACTTTGTGCTGTAATAGCTTGTGTCATTTAGGAAATTGTTCTTACGTCTATTTCTTGAATGCATTCTTATCCATTTAATAAAATAAGCAGAATTAGTAGAAGTAATTAGGAAGATGTCCTAAAGCCAATTGTGGGAAGACTTTGTGTTACCACAATTGTCTTTAGTGTGTATGTTTTCAGTTTATTTCTGTGTAAAGGATCTTGGGATGACTTTGTGCCCCCATTATCCTTTGCATTTCACTCTTGGGTAGTTGAGGTGGAGACTTTGTGCTACACCTTTTTCTACTAGTTAATATGCCCCCTATTACCAGTTACTTGTTACCTATCAGAAAAAACTCCTATTGTTTGTTGCAAGAACACTTCTGAAAGAAGAGAAGTGCCTTTAGTGTTTTCACCTAGATTTCTACTTTACTTGTGAACATCATCTCTGAAAAAAGAGAGATGGATGGTGTTGTCCTACCCCTGAGTGTTATTATTTGCATATATATATATATATATATATATATATATATAACTCCTCATAGTTATAGGGAACCTCCCCTTGATGAGAGAAGAGATTTGTCCCCTTTTGATGTGGTAAACCTACACACTTGGTTGACCAATCTCCTTATGTTGTGGTTGAAACAACCTATTTTGTCCATCAGTTAGCTAGTGACAAAATATTCACCCAATAATTTTTTGGTGACTTTTTTAGGGAAGAGCACGTAGTTTGAAGCTTCAAGCTAAAGTAGGGCTAATTATTTTCCATTTTTATTCTAAAATCTAGCAACTCCATGCTATACTAGAATATAGAGAGCCTAAGGTGTTGCTAACCCTATTTTTGAGTTGGTGTAGTAGGGCAATTTTGATTTGTTTTCCCCACAACTTTAAGTTCAATGAACTAGGAGTCTTCCTCCTACCAATACTAGGTCACCACTACAAGGCAAAGCTTCATTTTCTAATGTTAGCAGATCTTTACCTATACATACTCCACTCAGATTCATTATCCCCACTTTCCATAATCAAATCATGGTGGTTCAAGGCCCCTGGGGTAACTCTTTTTGCCCACTCAATTTAACTCCACCTCTACATGAGCTACCACATAGTTCAAGGAAGAATTTCCCAAAATTCTTTAGTGATGGGAGAGTTCATCTTAATGAACACATTGTAGCTTTCAGCATATCCTGTGGTGTGATAGGCATGGAGTATGAGGACGTAGCAGTCAAGATGTTTGTGGAGACATTACAAGGTGCTACTATAGACTGGTTCTACCATCTGTAGGCTTGGTTAGTGACTGATTGGAACACTCTTAAATCTAAATTTGAAGCTAGGTTCAAGCTTGCAAAAGATGCACATGCCCTACCGGTCCAACTCACATAGATGAAGAAAGAACCTCATGAACTTATGAGGGACTTCATTGCCAAATTTGACAAGTTCAGGAATATGATTCCTATAATTGCTCAGCTAACACCTGAGAACATTAAATGTTTTTTCATCAATTCTTAACTGCCTAAAGTGAGTTTATTGTTGAGACGTGATAGCCACATAGACCTTGTTGCTGCTCAAGATTTGGCTACTGAGGTGGAAGATGACCTTATCTTGGTGAGAAAGATAAGGAGAGATCCTAACAAAGGTAAATCTTCTTCATCTTCTGAATATCCATCTATAGGCACCACTGATCCAATTGTGTAAAAGATGGAAAATGAGTTGCTTTCTCTTAAAAAGCAAATGGCATAAAGGATGTCATCTGCCCCTTCATACAGAGATATACCAAGGAGGACATTCCCTAATCAATCATACCAAGGCAATGCTACTAGGAATCAAGAGTAGCCAAATCATCTTCCTCCCCCTTAGGGGAAATTGGCCACTAAAGCACCTCTAACCAATTTAGCAGTTGGATATCTTGAAGTAGAATTAGATTTCTCCTTCCAACCTGAGTTGAACCTAGAAGATAACAATAATATCTTCAGAGAGGGAGAAGAAGAATTAGTTGGCGACTCTAACATTAGTTTCTTGAATTACCAGGATGAACCCAGAAGTGAAGGTAAAACAGTTGATGGATCATACACTATATTCACCTAGTCCAAGAACTAGTTAGCCCAGTAAGTTGAAAAAGAAAAAATAGATGAACGACCTCAACTTGAAATTTCAATTGCCAAATGAAGAACCACTCTGCCTTTTCAAGCAAAGGACCTAGTAATCGCTAAAAAAGTAAGTACCCCAAATGTTTCTGCACCTTCAACTTCAAATATCATAGATTAGTCATCCCCTCCTGAAAACTAGAAGGATGAACTCCCTTCCCCTCTTCATAATTCATTTCAAACATTTGACATAGTTGACCATGTCAAGAAAACTAAGATTCAAATATTTGAATTTGAATTCTTGCAATCCAACCCTAAATAGTTGGATAAGTTAGTGGAATGTGTGAAGAATAAAACCATCCCTATAGGACCAACTGTTCCAAAGGTGACTCCCACATCCACCTAAAATAACCTTATCATTACTCTTCCTACTACTTTCAAGAGGACAAAACCATTTTATGTCTCCTTACTAATAAATGGACACCAGTTGAACAATTACATCATAGACTCAGGGGCATCTGACAATGTCATGCCAGCCAAAGTGGTATAATCTCTTAGTCTTACACTAATCAAGACATTTGGGAGATGTTTCTCCATGGAGAACAAATAAGTGCCACTATTGGGACAAATCAAGGATGGCCAATTTGCATTTGCAACATTCCCAGACAAGAGAATCAAGATGACAGTCTTGGTGGCCGATGTCCCAGCCTTATATAGCATCCTTCTTGGGTAAAATTTTTGCAATGATGTTGGTGGTGAGTTGAGCATGGACCTGTCTAAAGCAAGGATCCCAGTCAAGGGTATCATGTAGAAATTGGCTCCCTGAGGAGGCAAAATACATGGTCACTCAAACATCAACGCTTGAAGCTCAAATTTTATTTCAGTCTTCAGGCATGGGTAATTACTTCCTAACTATAGAGGATGCTCCTATCTTAGCTGATGAAACTTTTGAAAATGAAAATTTAAAAATTAGTTTTGATAAAATAGTAGAAGACATGAGAGAGCACAGTGCAAGCCCAAAGGAATCCTCCCCTCCACACAAAGAGGAATCTAAGGTAAAATAGTTCTTGATAATGTATGGATACTAAAATTTGATGGCATCTATTCCTATACTGGTTTAAGAGCCAAGATTATGTTGATATCTCCTCAAGGAGATATTTTTCCTTCATATAAATTACAATTCAGCAATAGCAATAATACTACTGAATATGAATCACTGCTACTTAGATTGAAGGCCGCTCAAGATAAGGGCATCAAACTCCTTCATGCCAAAGGAGATGTTGATCTGGTGGTTTGTCAAGTGAGAAACTTGTACCAAACCAAAAATGAGAGATTGCATCATTACCACAATCTGGTTTGGGATCAAATTAAAAGTTTTGATGCTTTTAGCATCTCTGTAGTTCCCAAGGAATTCAATGATTGAGCTGATGCTTTGGCTATTTTAGTAACTCTTTTAGTTCCTCACATAGATTTTAAAGGAGATAGGTACACTATCAAACTGGTCTTTTGACCAGGTGTGCCTGATAATGCCAATCATTGGTTCAATGGCAACAACTAAATCATTCTTCCTAGAATAAAAGGTAGCTTTGAATAACTTCACTTTGAAGGTAGTGAACCAACCCCTACAACAAGTTTAAAGTAGGTGAAGAATTCCTACAACTTAAAGGGAATAAAATCCTAAAAGGCCTAGTTTCCCTTGAGAAGCTATTTGACAAGCATGAAAAGTTCATCAAACAACAACAAATGGATTCAAGATCCTCTTAGGAGTTTGATCAGATGAATTTGGGTACCAAGGAAATTCCAAAGATGGTGAACATTGGGAAGTGCTACACTCAGGAAGAGATGTTCAAGTTCACTACTCTACTTTGCTAGTACATAGATGTTTTGGCGTACTCCTATGATGATCTGAAGTCTTTTAGGCCTAAATAAATTTGCCATGAAATTCCTCTCAAGAGTGATTTGGTGCCTTACAAGAAAAAATTTAGGTAGTACAATCCAAAGATATCAGGTACTATTTTGTCTGAAATATAGAAAATGTTGAATGCCAGAATAATTTTTCCATTCCATCATTCTACATGGATTGCCAACATAGTTCTTGTGAGAAAAAAGAATGTCAAAATTTGCCTTTGCATGGATTTCATAAATTTGAATCAATCATCCTTAAAGGATAACTACCCTCTACCCATCATGGACTAAGTTCTTCAGACAATGACTAGTTTAGAGATGTTATCAATGCTAGAAGGCTTCTCAAGACACAATCAAGTTGAATTTGGTGAAGCAGACCAACACAAGACTGCCTTCACCATGCCTTGGGGCACCTTTACATATCAAAGAATGCCATTTGTCCTGATAAATGCTGGTACCACCTTTCAAAGAGAAATGGATCTTGATTTTAAAGATGAAATAGGTAAGTTAATTATGGTGTACCTTGATGATTTAATAGTCTTTCCCAAGCATCATCCTGATCATGTGTGCCATTTGCAACAAGTGCTGGAACGATGCCGCCAGAATGGCATTTCTTTAAACCCCAAGAAGTCTATTTTTGGGGTAACAAAAGGGAAGCTTCTTGGACACATTGTATCCCAAGAAGGCATAAATATTAACTCAAGAAGAGTTAAATCCATCCAAGATCTTACTTTTCCCACAAGTAAGACTGCAGTTCACTCTTTCTTTGGAAAGGTGAATTTTTTACGAAGGTTCATTCCTGAGTTCACTGAGAAGACTCACCATATTATGAAAATGATGAAGGGAAAGGCCACTTTGAGTTGGAGTAAAGAAGGCAAATTGGCATTTTAAGACATCAAGATAGCTATTGTCCATGCCCCAATTCTAGTTTGTTTAGATTATACCGAAGATTTCATGATGTATAGTTATGCTTCCGAACACACACTTTCAGTAATTCTAGTTCAATAGAACAAAGAAGGTATGGAATCTCCCATATCTTTTATGAGTTTTTCTCTCAGAGCTCATGAACTAAAGTATTCAAACATGGAGAAAAATTCTTATGTAGTGGTAAAGGCAGTAAAGCACTTCTATTTTTACATCCTCAATTCACACACTACTACCTTGGTTCCTGATACAACAGTCAAATCCATATTAACTCAGTAGGAGTTTGGAACCAAAAGAGGCAATTAGATTTCCAAATTATAGTATTTTGATCTAGTTATCAAACCAATAAATCATGTGTGGGAAAGGGGTCTCTTCCAATTGATTGCTGACAATAGATCAGAAGAAATAGGGCATGGAAAAGAGGAAATTGAAGGCACACCAATAGTGATTTTTGTCTCCACCATGAATGAGTGGTATTCAACTATTGCTCATTTCCTTATTTATGGTGAGTGTCCTACTCACCTATCTCATAAGGAAAGGAGGACTGTCAAATTGAAAGCTACCAACTTTGTCTTATGGGACAATGACCTATATAAGAGGAACCTTGATGGAGTGTTCCTTCGTTGCATGGATAAAGAGCAGAAAAACCAACTTTTGAAGTCCTTCCATAATCTAGCTTGTGGAGGACATTTTTATACTCTTGTAACTACCCATAAGATTCTGTGAGCTAGGTATTACTGGCCTACTTTGTTTCAAGATGCATACAAATGGGTATGAAGATGTGAACTATGCCAACAGTTTGTTGGAAGACCTAAGTTAGCTTCTTTGCCTCTTAAGCCAGAGGTGATCGAAGAGCCATTTAAATAATGAGGAATCAATTTCATTGGTGTTTTAAACCTATCCTCAAGTGTTGGACATGATTATGTCCTCACAGCCATAGATTAATTCACCAAATGGGTGGAAGCAATTCCAACCAAGCAAGCTACTTTAGAAGTGGTATGCAATTTCCTCAAGAAAAACATCATTTCCAGGTTTGGGTTCCCAACCAAGATTGTGATAGACAATGCAACCTATTTCTCTTCTCATGAGATGACTCGGTTCTATTTTTATTATGGGATTACCCTCTCCCACTCTTCTGATTATTTTCCATAAGGGAATGGCCAAGCAGAATCAAGCAACAAGAACTTGTTAACCATCATCAGGAAGCAGGTGGATGACAACCAACGAACATGGCATAAAGCATTAGTTGATGCTTTATGGGTAGACATAATTACACTCAAGAGGGTGATAGGTATGTCACCTTTCCAACTTTTGTATGGTCTCAATGTAGAGATACCAATCACCCTAGAATTGCTAGCATTGAAATTGGCAAAGGCATTCAAAGATTAGACATATGAAAGTTCCATTGATAAAAGGATCATGTGCTTGATTGAGCTAGATGAGTAGTGAACTATGGTGGTGGACCAAATTATTTCAAACTGAAGTCTGGTGAAGAAGCACTTTGACTAGAAATCAAGAACCTGTGATTTCTAGATTGGAGATCAAGTCTTGTTATGGGACAAGAGAAAAGAACCAAAGCGAATGCATGGGAAATTTGATTCCCTATGGAGAGGCTCATTTACTATCCATCAACTCAATGGTGAAAATAGTTTCCTATTGAAGTATCAACATGGCACACCCTTTTCTCTACCTCATAATGGACAACATCTGAAGCACTTCAATTCTTAAAGTCTCAAATAAGATCATCTGTATATTTGTATAGTCTTTAGTTTTATTTTGTGTTTTTTATTTTTGTTTTTGGCACCTTTCTTTTTGAGTAACATGACTCCGTATCCCAATGGCATACTTAAAGGCACTAGATATTCTAGTTTCTACTCCTCTCAGCTGTTTCAAAATTTTAGCTAAAGGAAGTTCCCCAATTGGACCCAGCTGTTGTTCCCAAAATTTGTCACTCATTTTTGGGATAACATATGAACTATTTTGGTCCTAAAAGCCAAAATTCTCTCTTCCCTTCTCAAAAATTGTTCTGAGTATTCAAATTCTTCATTATTCAAGATTTTTTAGCTAAGGGACTCATAGGTTCAATAGGTTTACTGACTTTAACAGGTGATCTCTCATAAAGAAACAAGTTCCCAACACTTAGGCAATTTCAAGGTTGGTTCAATGTCGAGGTTCAACCAAAAGGTCCATCAGAAAGCTTCAAATAAAGGATTAAACCATTGAACCCCACCTTCATAGGTTTAATAGTTTAACAAGTTCAAAGGTTCAATGACGTCGACAGACTCAAAGAGTTAAGCACTTTGGAAGTTCAAAGCTCAACAGCTTCGAAAGACTTAGAAGAAAAGAAGGATTTGAAGAGTAAAGAGTGAACCATTAAAACTTGAACCAAAATGGTTCAACGGATTCAAAGGTTCAATGATTTCAATAAGATCAAAAGACTTAAATGAAAGAAGGCTTCAAATAAAATATTGAATCGTTGAATCATTGAACCATAAGTTGGTTCAATCGATTGATTCAATCGAATGGTTCAAAGGAGTCTACCAAATCTTAAAGGACAAGTGCCCTTATGGAGGGTAGGGAACAAAAGGAACAAAAGGATATCCTTCAGAAAGAGTTTTTGCTACAAATTTTATAAGGGAAATCCTTCAGACAAAATGTCTGAAGGAATGGTTCTATGGACTCTGTAGGCTTGTTTTATGGACTCTTTAGGCTTGTTCTACAAACTCTATAAGCTTTCTTCTATAGACTCTATAGGCTTGCTTCTATGGACTCCGTAGGCTTGATTCTATGGACTCTCCAAGCTTGTTTCTATGCACTCTATAGGCTTGGCTCTATGAACTCTATAGGATTTGAAGAAGAAGGCCACTTGAAGGACCTAGAAGGGTAGGTAGCCTTGTGGGGGGCTCTCAGCAACTAAGAAATAGACCTTTCTCAAGGCCCAAAGGGACACCTTCCCTTTAGGGGGTTCTAAAGACATAAACCTGAAGGAATTTCAAAGCTTCAAAAGACTTAGAAAAATAAAGGATTCTGAGAAAGAGAATGAACTGTTGAACCTTAAACCAAAAAGGTTCAATGGTTCAAAGTTTCAACATTTCAAATAAAGCTTCAAGTAAAGGAAAGAAGAAAATGAACCAGGGAAGAGATGAAACTAAGGAGCTGATAAGGCCACCTGAACTATTAAACTAGTGAACCAATGAACTTTTAAAGGTTCATGGTTCAAAATGGTTCAAGTAACCAGTGACCAATGGTGTCCCCATAGATGTCAAACTTAGAGTAATGAAATATTTATTGATTTTCAAATGTGGTGAGGAACCTGAAAACAAACTTAGTGACTAGCTGAAGAGGGAGCCAAAAGAGCCAACGAAAAGGGAAAGGATATCCTGAGAGCTCAAGTTACAATAGGAAAGAGGGAAAGACTAGAAATATCTGTGTAGGAGTTATTTCCAGTAGGTGGAATAGTCCACCAAGTAGAAATTTGATCTCACAAATATTAAAAGGCATAGCCTATTTTTCTTCCTTAGAAGGAAAGTGAAGGGAAAACCATGTACCTATTGGGAAAAATATTAGATGACTCATGCAAAGGAGAAGATATTTTGAGATGAATTGACTCACCATAGTTAAGGTAGATGCCCTATTCTAGCATAGCCCCTTGACAAAATTGAAAATGCATTCATGGCATTAAATTTAGCATGGGCCATTCTATGAAATAAAGTACCAAGTCTTCCTTAGCTGCTATATATTGTAATCTCTTATTTTATGCAAGGGAGAATTTTTTGGTTATAGAAGCAAAACTTGGTCAAAATTATGAGGTGATCACTGAGACTTTGAGATCAAATTGTTAATCATATTTCTTTGTTTGAATGAGAAAGTAGGTTATTTTCAGACTTTGTATTGTAATAACTTGTGTCATTTAGGAGATTATTCTTATGTCTGTTTCTTGAATGCATTCTTGTCCATTTAATGAAATAAGTAGAATTAGTAGAAGTAATCAGGAAGATGTCTTGAAGCCAACTATGGGAAGACTTTGTGCTACCATAATTGTCTTTAGTGTGTATGTTTTCAATTTATTTCTATGTAAAGGATCTTGGGATGACTTTGTTCCCCCATTATCCTTCATATTTCACTCTTGGGAAGTTGAGGTGGAGACTTCATGCTACACCTTTTTCTATTGGTTAATACACCCCTATTACCAGTTACTTGTTACTCATCAAAAAGAACTCATGTTGTTTGCTGCAAGACCACTTCTAAAAGAAGAGAAGTGCCTTCAATGTTTTCACCTAGATTTCTCCTTTGTTTGTGAACATCATCTCTAAAAAAAGAGAGATGGATGGTGTTGTCCTACCCCTGAGTGTTATTATATATATATATATATATATATATATATATATATATATATATATCATATAACTCCTCATAGTTATAGGGAATCTCCTATTAATGAGAGGAGAGATTTGTCCCCTTTTGATGTGGTAAACCTGCACACTTAGCTAACCAATCTCCTTATGTTGTGGTTGAAACAACCTATTTTCCCCATCAGTTAGCTGGTGACAAAATATTCACCCAACAGTGTGAACATAGGTCAAAATGTCAATGGATCCAAGTTAGATTTTTTACAACTAATGGAAAAGGATCAAGCTAGGATATTTTAGACCAAGATTGATAGAGCAATTCAACTTGGGAAAAGTAAATGAATGGACTTGAGTTGGTAAAAAATACATGGAACTAAGATTGAGCTCAAATTGAGTTAAACTAAGATAAATAATAAGGACCAAACATTACCATTAGATCTACATAAAGGTTAAATAAGCCTTTTAGACCTAATATAGGTCAAATAGGAAGCAACTTATTGTAAAAAAGACTAGGCATCAAGTAGAATGCCATCTATATGGACTATAGGAAAACCAATAATCTTATATTGGTTTTCATCTATAGTTGATTTAGGTCTCGGTTTTAAATTAAGAGCTAGTTCATGAAATAAATGTAGATCTCATCCTTTGACATAGTCATAATATCTCAATAAGCCACCACTCAAAGTAGATATAGCATGGCTTAGTTTGGATTTAAATATTTGAGGATTTTATCCTTATGAATAGGTGAAGTGGACTAAGGGTCCTATGTTGGTGAGTTGGTAATGGGATAATCAATTAAGGGAATTATTTCTATTCAAATAGGCTTTGGCAATATGCATAATAAGCCCTTGTCTTCTAGTGAGATCTCTCAACCAATAAGAGTTGCTTGAGGATTATTGAGATAATAGGAGATCTATTTGTTAATCAAGGCAGATAAATATAAATTAATAAAGTGCTTCCTCCTCACTTATTTATCTCAAGGACTTTCTTCCAATATCTAATGCATTGATCCCATCTCTCTTTCTCTCTTTATTTTATATATAGAGGCTTTTGAGCCAAAAAATGGATCTCCTTTGTATTTTCTCTACTCCCTCTCTTGGGCATGACCAAACTCTACCAAGATGGAACTTGTAACCTCTTGAAATGAATTCAAGACTATTTTAGATTTCATTATTTGGGTATAGTGTGTACATGTCAAATTTGCATATGTGGTAGAGGTTTCTCCCTTGTAAAATTATGATCTCACTTAGTTACTAGTTTATCTTGTTATGCAAGTCATGTTTATTTTTCTACATCTCTTGATTGAAGCCCACATGTGGATACTATGATTTTTTAGTGTCTTGATCTAGACCTCCCCATCATTTCCCTCAGCTTAGATCAGTTGGTGAACCTCTCCATGAAACACTAATGTGTGATAGATATTTTGAATCCTAGATCTAGTCTTATGTTTATTTCATTAGTGTTTAAGAGTCAATTAGGGTGGATCATCACATATTTTTGATGAATCACTATTATTAACTTAGGTTTCTATTTCATGTTTTCTCTCTCTCCCTCTCTCCCTTTTCCTTGGTTATTAATAGGTTTTAGTAGTGGGAACAAGATAAAATGATGCATTAGAGGAGCTAGTCTTGTTTAAAATCCTAGAGGTCTAACCCTAGTATATCCATAGCCTAGGGTTAGTTTCATGTTGAAATATATTTATAAGTAGGACCTAAACACTTCTAATTTTAGCTAGGATGAAATATAGATCTCCAATAGTTCTGGCATGCTCAGTGAGACCCACTCCAAAAGGAATATTGATCAAAGTTGATGTTGGTTTGATCAAAATTTTAGTAGTTAAAATCCCAAAAAAAAACATATGGTGACTCTAAGATGAAGAATCAACAATATAGTACATAACAATATGTTCATCTCATGCCAAAGGTGATAACAAGGTCCTATTCAAGAGGTATCCCCTTTGAATTTGTTGAACTACCTTTAAATTCATCAAAAAAATTAAGGTTTGATAATACACATCTATATTTGGGAACTTTTACTCATTGGTCATTTTAAAGGTCCACACATATAAGAATACATTTGTTAACCCCTTGCATATCCATGGAAACCCCTAGATATTTTGTGGCTTTTAATGACCAAAGTCCTCTAGACCTTATCTAATATGATCCTATCCTAGTTGCAGCCATTAAAAGTGTTCCTTATTATCTTAGTGACCAAGCTAGAACACCTTCTGAGCACCTCATGGACATAACACCTTGAGTAAAATATTTGAGGACAAAAATGGTCATTTGTCACTTGCAGAGTAAATAAATTCCATTTCAATAGCTCCTCATGAATTCATGCAAGACTTCAACACAAGGTTCCAAAAAGCATTGGATACAAACCTAGTCTTAGTTAGACCAACCCTTAACTTTGATTTCCTATATTATTTAAGGCATTTAAATAGTGACATATAAGTGATGATCCAATCTATGGGATGAAATATAATTCCATATGCATATGAGGTGGCCATCAAAGTAAAAAATTGTTTAGTTTAAGTTGGCAAGCTTACACTCATACCACCAATGGCCTAATTTCCTAAAATAAGACCACCTCCTATTGTTATCCCTCTACTATATGTCATTCCTCCTACATGAATAATTTATGAAATCCCTATACCAAAAAAAAATTACTCTACTGGATCTAGTGATTCACTAGAAAAAAAAAAAAATTAAGAGCTCAAAATCATGTTTCAATCCTTAGGGAATGAGCTAGTAAACGTCAAAAGGTAATATGTTTTTCAAAGGCCTTATGAAATTTCGTATAAACTATATTAGTAGGCATTTTAGTAAAATATGCCACCATGTAGAGGGAACTACTAAGGTCAGGGCCAAGGTCAAAACCAAGGACAAGGGCATCATGACTATAATAAGAAGAATAACTACAATCCTAATATTGATAGTACTTCTAACTCCTTGGTAACAATTAAAAATAATGTGGACCAAGAAGCAGAGGGTATTATGCCTTGGAACCAATCTTTTGGGCAACATGTTTTCCCATATATTGACCTCAACTAAGCTTTCAATGATTAATGGCAACAAGTTACTAACTTTGTGTACAACCAAGCTCTCATGGCCAAAAATGTAGAGGTGCCTATGATGACCAAGCTAGATGAGCCTCCATAATGTCAAGGTTCTAATTAGGGAAAAAACAAGTTGGATGCTACCATGACAAAATTTGAACAAGAAGACTGTTATGCACTCAAACAATAGGCTAGTTCTAGCTAGGCCTACATACTAGTGGTAGAATATATAATATTTAAAAGGAGCATGGATGGTAAATGGGAAGTAGTCAAAGAGATTCCTACCATTAATCCTTCACAAAAAAATCTAAATGAACCTAATATTACTCCAAAGGTTTAGGGACCCCAAAGAATCAGAGGCAAGGTAATCTTTTTGTGCCTCAAGGCTCACAAGTTCAACAAACAATAGTGGTGTCTCCCAAAGTGCAAGAAAAGGTTAGTGGTTCATATATTAACATTATTGAATAAATTAAAAAGTTAAATGTGAGTATACCCATGTGGAATATGCTCTCCATGCTTGGATAGGTAGAGATATTTCAAGAAGGACTATCAAAGATCAATGTTATAGACAAGACACCAAGTAAGGTGAATGAAGTTCTCACCAATGTAGCGAAAGGGTCTAGTAAAGGACAATCAAGTAAAGTAGTCAAGCATCATCATTTTTATATTTTAGTGATCATTATTAACTCTCTAGTGTACAATTTCTTAGTGGATAGTGGGGCTAGTACATCAATAATGCCAAAGTTCATAGTTGATCAACTTGATCTAAAATATGAACCATTGTCTAAAGGAGTGCTACAACTTGATGGTTCTTCTCCTAAGCCATCTGGTATAATCAGGGACCTCAATATGACCCTATAAGCTTATCTAAATGTCTATATGGTTCAAGATGTATTGATTTTGGATGTGCCTCCTCACTTTGCACTATGATTATCCAAAGAGTTCACAATAAAGATAGGGGATATCTTGGATTAGATTGGTCCTATATGACATTTAGGACAAGGAATGGGACCAAAGTGTCAATAAAATATGAGCCCATTACATAATTACATATAGATCCATATGGACTAGATAATGTCAACATCAATTACACCATCATTGATGATGAATTTGTAATGGGGTAGGAGTAAAGCACTCATCCAGAAGAGGTACTAGACATGTTCCTAGATGAGATATGGAATGAAATTTAGTTAGTGGACAACTTAGAAGGTTCTAAAGAAAGGGACTTGGGTGTATACTATTTGCATGAAGAAAGCCATCCCATGTCATATCTCATGATGCCTCAAAAAGATCCTAGTGGTCTATGGAAGTTTTTCTTTGATGGTTCAAGGAACAAGGATGAAGTGGGTGTGGGTATTATGATAATATCCCCTTTAAATGATAAGTAATTCTCTTCATACATGTTACATTTTAGCTACTCTTGTAATGTAATATAATACGAGGGTCTCACCCATGGCCTTCAATGGGCTAGTAAGAGAAGGATAAAGTAGTTGTCAGTCTATGGGGAAAGTGAATTGGTTGTACACTAAGTCAAAGGTCAAAATTCCACAAAGAACCCTTTAATGAAGTCATAAAAACATAGAGTGTGGGACATGATTGAGGACCTTATGACCTTCAACATCTAATTAGTGCTAAGAGGCCAAAATCAACATGTTGATAGACTAACAACTATGGGGGATCATTTTGATGTCCCCAATGAATTGAAAAATACCAAGGTTTAACCACATGTCAAAGTGGTAATAAGACCATTAGTGGGAGATGATGAAACTCAATGGTAAGTTTTTGAAAATGAAAAACAAATTACATGTTTCTTATAATAAGAAATAGATTTCTCCTCCATCAACCAAGGAATATTACATCATTAATATGAGTAGGAAATTATTTAATTAAGGTCCAATAAGATTCCTAAAGGGATAGTCACCCTAGAAGGTCTCTTTCTTGAAGGGGACCATATGAGGAAGGATAAAGCACTAATGTCAACAAATGAAGATAACTATGAGAAAGTTATTATCTTTGAAGACAAGCTCCTCAATCTTTGAAAGCTAAGTAATAAAGTTGAAAGTCATACTCTCATATATATTTTTAAGGAGTATGCAAACATCTTTGCTTGGAAATATAGTGACTTGAAGGGCTTTGATCCCAAATTGTCCCAACATACTATAGAGCTAGAGGTTAATGCCAAGCCTATCAGGAAGAAGCAAAGGCCCATAAATCCCAATATTGAAGAGCTCATTAGAAAGGAATTGACCAAGCTTACTAAATATAGGATCATCTTTCCAATAAATCACTCCTTGTGGGTAGATAATCTAGTACATTTTATAAAGAAGAGTGGTGAGATCAAACTGTGTGTTAACTTCAAAAATCTTAATAGGGTCTCTTTGAAGGATCATTACCCTCTACCATCCATGAAGTAACTCATACAAGTAGTTTCTAGTTCAAAATGTTTCTTTCTCTTATATGGATATTTAGGTTATAACCAAGTGCTAGTAGGAGAAGAGGACTAGTAAAATATTACCTTCACCACCAAGTGGGGGACATTTACTTATCAAAATATGACTTTTAGATTTTCTAATGTTAGGGAAACATTTCAAAGTGAAATAGACATGTCCTTCTAAGGATTTCTAAATCAAATGGTGTTGGTATACTTAAATGACATCATCATCTTCTTTAAGAATTCTAGTGAGCACATGGACCATCTGAGGTTGATATTCTAGATATGTAGAGAGTATGGAATCTCTTTAAATCCCAAAAAATGTGTGTTATCTAAGCATAAAGACAAACTATTGGGTCATATTTTTTCAAAAGAGGGATTATCTATTGATCCTAACATAATAAGCATTATCTTAGCCTTATCCTTGCTAAATCATAGGAATGGGATCCAAAGCTTCCTTGGGAATATCAAATCTGTGAGAAGGTTCATATCTAGTTTTTAAAACTTGGTCAACCCTATCACCACCATGTTAAAGAAGAACCAAGTGTTTTATTGGTTAGATGAAGGTAAGACATCTTTTGAATCCATCAAGTAGGCCATTGCCCAAGTG
Source organism: Torreya grandis (assembly GCA_037957365.1). NCBI lineage: Eukaryota > Viridiplantae > Streptophyta > Pinopsida > Cupressales > Taxaceae > Torreya > Torreya grandis. The sequence continues at coordinate 3,153,803 of JARHVA010001643.1, forward strand.
CCCTCAGTCTTGTTTCTTGATTTCTCAAAGGACTTCATCTTGTACACCTTTGCTAACACTGACAACCTACCATCTATGTTGATGGAGAAGAATGGTGAAGTAATGGAGTAGCCAATTACCTTTTTTAGTCAAGGGATGGAAGGATATGAGGTGAGGAGCACTTTCATTCAGAATCAAGTTCTTTCATCCTTGAGAAGCCTTAAGAAGTTTAGGCCCATGCTCTCCAATAGAAGGATCCATCTTATGGTGTCTCATCTTAGAGTTATGGACTTCCTCAACAAAGATTTGAATGAGAAAAGAGTAGTCTAGATCAAAAAGGTCATGGAATATGACATATAGATCAAGGTAACCAACATGGTCAAAGGTAAGGGTTTGTGTGAACACATGGTAAATGACCTTCAAGAAGACAAGGAAGCTATTTTGGTGACTCGAGATAACTCATAAGCATGCACACCTCCATTTTAAAAGACCTAGCTTCAAGATATGGCTCACTTATTGACAATATGAGAATATGACAAAGGTTTTGACATATCTAAAATAAGGTATTTTAGACTCCAATATATACCTTATGCATTAGTTAATGGTTTTCTTTTTAGAAAGAACATCAATGGGGTACTCCTTAGATGCATATATGATGACTAAGTGACCAAGCTCTTAGAGAAATTTCATGATGGACCTATAGGAGGTCATTTTATACCTAAAACCATCATAAAAAAGGTAATAAGGGTTGGTTATTACTAGCCCAATATTTTCAAGGATGTTTATGCATATATTAGAAAATTCCAAAAGTGTGCCCTCTTTACAAGAAAGCAAAAACCAGTAGCTCTTCGACTCAATCCTATCTAGGTAGAGAAACCCTTCATGCAATAGGGGTAATACTTTATAGGGATGATAAATCCACCATCAATTACAAGGCATAAATTGGTGCTCACTATAATTAAATATTTCACAAAGTAAGTGGAAACCATTACTTTAAAGGAGGCTAGTGAAGGTGCAGTTTTGGATTTCTATGATAGTTTTATGACTAGGTTTAGTGTCCCAACCACCTTAATTTTTTATAATGGATTGACATTCTTTGGCATAAAGACAAGTGAGTGGGATCTCAAACTAGGCATCTACCTCATCACATATTCCAACTACTATCCTCAAGAAAATGGGTTGGTAGAGTCCACAAATAGGAACCTTCTAAGGATCATCAGGAAGACCATGAAAGAGAATCAAAGAACATGACACACCAAGATAAGGATAATCTTATACGCTGATAGGGTGACTCCTAAAAATACCATTGTAAATTCTCCATATGTTTTTGTGTATATAAGGGAAGCCAAATTATCTATCTCTCTTAAGTTACATACATTAGAATTAACCCATCACCTTGAGTTGATGGAGGATGAACCCATGAATATAAGGATGATAGAGCTCCTAAATCTAGAATAAATTAGGAACCTTGATATTAAAATACTAGAGTCACATAAATATTAGGTCAAAAGGAAGGGGACCTAGTCTTTAAATAGGACTCAAATAAGGCCAAATTAGGTAATGTTACCATTTTTGATATCTTGTAGAGTGGTCCTTATTTGATCCATGGATGTAAGGAACACAAAATCCCAAATGGATGGAGATGTATTAACCATCCCATTTAATTTCATTCATTTAAATATGTTTTATTAGAAGCATTGAATTTATTGTAACATATTGTATATATTAGAGTAGCTTTTATGCTTTCCTCTAAGTGCCTTGTGCACTTTTTCTTTTTTTGTTCTATTGTTTCATTTTCTAAAGTGCCTCAGGCATTTTTGTTTTTGTTTCTTCTAGTCCTTATTGCTTCAAGAGAGGTTCAACTCAGTTGTAGAGGCCAATGATGCCATGACCAATGGACTATATAAGAAAAATGGTCTAGGTTCTCAAAGCGTACCATCTATGCTTCCCTATGAGTTTCCAAAGATGTTAGCCATTTTTGGCCCACATACCAAGCTTGTGCCTAGATGGACAAGTAGAATAGAGCTATAGAGCTTTTAAGGACAAAAAAAAATTATGAACAAGTTTGGAAGATTTTATAGACCAAAAAATCTAAGTGAAAATCCTTTTATTTGGCTAAGTTCAATTCTTGCAGACCATTTTTGGGCTAAGTGCTAATATTTGCTTTCGGTGAATTATTTTGGGTTATTTGGCTAAGTATTGGGAATTTTTTTTAAAAATTTATCTAAGGAAAGGATCTCATAAACTTATTATTTTAGGTATAAGTTTAAAAATAATTTTATAGAAGACATAATTATTTCAAGAAAATTGTCTGCATCAAAAGCTAAGTGCTAGATTTCTTTCAAGGAAATTGTCCACACAATTTTCCTAAAGGCATAATTCTTTCAAGGAAAATGTTTGACAAAATTTTCAAAGATAGGTTACACAAGGCCTACATAATTACTTGTAAAGCAAAAATCCTAAAGGGTATTTTTTTGGAAAAGTACCCTAAACAAAAATCTTGAAAGGTCATTTTCTTTTGGTAAAATTGTCCAAATTTTTTTCACAAAGGGCCATTCTTCAACAAAGTATCCTGGACAAAAATTATGAAGGGTCAAAAGTGTCATCTAAATCAAAAGGTCTATGGAAGAAGTTAAGTATGGATTCTTTTTAGGAAATTATCCCATGATAATTTCCCCAAAGACCTCATTTCTCTTAGAAATTTTTTTTGCAAGTAAAAAAGACCAAAGACAAAGGTTTCAACCAAAGGTACAAGGGCACAAATCATTTTAGATAATTTTTTCTAAGGTGATATATTAAATACAATTTCTTTAGAGAAAGTGGTTGAGACATAAATATTTCAATAAATGTCCAACAAAAAGGTTTGAAAGAATTTTTTGTTGTAAGGAAAATGCATGGGAAGTAGAGTGACATTTGTGAAAGCATAAAAATCAGGCGCAATAGTCATCCATTGGAGTCCAAATATTGATGGTCATGTAGACATCATTAACATTCCTATGGACATCAATTGGTAGGAACATGAATGTCAAATTTAAACCCTAGAAAATAACTATTTAAGTTTAAATATCCTAGTGATGGTTATGTAGAAATAAAATACATTCATGCAAACATCAAATTTTGAGCTCATAAAATAGTCATTAGCATTCAAAAACCATCAAAAGGTCCCTAACTAAATGTGGGCTTGATAAGTGTCTAGATATTAAGAACTCAAATCAAATCTAATTATGAGCAATGACTAAAATTTTAGTGGGTCTAGGTAGATCTAATAGAGTACATTTTATTATACAAAGGAAGATAAATGACACATGAGTAAAGTCAAAAAGTTAATGAGTCAATGAGATACCATGTGGAATAAGCATGGGAGCTGGTCGACTGATAGTGGATCCTAAAATCAAATGAGCATTTGACACATGGCATAAACTTGGAAAAAGCTAATAAGTCAAGGGCAAGATTGATGGTTGGTTCTTAATCATATAGATCAAGATCAATAGAGAGAGCAAATGTCAAATATGTCAATGAGACAAGTTAGATATTGAAAACCAATAGGGGAAGGATTAGGCTAGGACATTTTTGACTAAGGTTGATGGAGCAATTAAACTTGGTTAAAGCAAATTAATGGACCTGAGTTGGCAAAAAATACATGGAACTGAGATCAAGCTTGACTTGAGTTAAACCAGGATAAACAATAAAGGCCAATCATTGTTATTATAATTCCATAGAGGTAAAATAGGTCTTTCAGACCTAACATAGACTAGGAGGGGGCAATTTCTTATAAAAGGGACTAGGCATCAAGCAAAATTCCATCTATATAGACTATAGTAAAACCAATAATCTTATATTGGTTTTCATCTATAGTTGATTCAGATTAGGTTTTAAAGTAGGAGTTGGTTTGTGTAATAAATATAGAATATCTCATCCTTCAACATAGTCATAAGCTCTTGATAAATAGATACCTATAAAGAATAAATCCATGATCTAATTAGATCCATGAGCATGAGGTTTTGTCCTCAAGTAAGAGATGGCATGAAGGATAAAAAAAAGGTCTAGTGTTGGGAAATACATCCAGGAGCATTCAATGTGTCCTCAAAACCTTTAGGGACTTTCTCACTCAACAAGCCATGGGTAGTGTCTTAATTGATCAAAAAGGTGGTAAGGTTCTCATTATATAAATAAAAAAAAGTGGTGACTCAAGTTCAATTAATGACCTAAGACAAAGTGTTATTTTTTTGATGTTGTGATCCCACATATTTTATTTCTCTCTCTCTCTCTCTCTCTCTCTCTCTCTCTCTCTCTCTCTCTCTCTCTCTCTCTCTCTCTCTCTCTCTCTCTCTCTCTCTCTCTCCTCCTATATATCCTAGTCTCATTTCCATTAAAGGGGTTCTTAGCTCTTAGAATTTAGATTTTTATTTTTTGGGACACGAATACTCATTAACACTCTTGAAAAAGTGTGCTCTTTAAATATGGTTAAATCCTATCAAAATATTATAAGAACTCTCTCTTATGTTCAATCAATGCTTAGTATGCTTGTGTATGGTGAATTTATGAAGGAGATTATTCCTAATTTGATGCCATTCTACTTACCTCTTTGAAGGTTTTTTCAAACTAACTTGCAATTCTAGATTAGTTTTCTACTTAGAACCTCTTATATGAAATATTTATGAAAATAGAGATTATGAGATTGAGTAAGCCATAATTGTCTTTTATGGATCTAGTGTGTGTTTAAGCTTATGTGAGTGTCTATTTAACTTTGGTGTATCACCCTTTTAGCTTTTTTAGGATCCATTAACCATCTTTATAACCCTTTTCCTTGTGAAGTATTAGTTTAGCATTAGTTTATGTGAGCATCAAGAGTAAGTTGGCCTTCTTTGGAGGTCCAACCTCAACATAGGTGACCCATAGCCTAGGGTTGTTTTCATTGTATATCTCAATTTGAAAGAGCCTAAAGAACCCTCTCCAAGGGTGAAAATTAAGCCTATAATATAGATAATCATTATCTTAGGGGGATTAAATTATCAATTTTTAAACATTAAATCTTGGTAAGGTTTCACACACACACACACACACACACACACACACACACACACACACACACACACACACACACATATCTTGATTCATGAATCTACTTATCTATTTGGTTATAGGTGAGATTTTATCCTTTGTACAGACTATAGGTGACCATTTATTGTGAACTTAGTATATAAGACTTATTAAACTCATATGTAACTTATTTAATCTCTATGAATGTTAATTTCATGTGCTTCTTGTCAAAAACCTCCATTAGTGTGCTGAGAACTTGACCAATAAATGACTATCAGCCCATATGGAGTTCTTAGGGTGTATCTATAGATGGTCATTTCACTATTGTAGGTGCTTATGATTACCTTATTTACCTATTTGAGACTTTCATTTTGATGAAACCTTTGTTTCATATCTCTTACCTATTTTATTATATGTTTTATCCTTTATATGGCCTTAATCATCATACATAATCCCTTATATGGCACACACAAGCCTTTTTAGGTCCTTCTAGGTCTAATAGGCCTAGAAGGCCTATTAGGCCTTTTTTCCAAATTTATTTTATCATGTTCATGGTACCATTTTATCACCTATCAATTATTATTATATTTCCTAGCTATTTGAAACCTCCTAAATCTCCTTAATATCTCACTCAAATAGTTCCCAACTTCCTTACTCAACTTGCCTAAGGAGACCTATCATGATTGTGATAGTCTACCTTATTATATGTGATTATTGAGAAGGTAGGTACATAATTCATTATTGATCTTAGGTGTTCTCAATATGTGGGTTGCCTTATAATATTCCTCTTGTCCTCTTGAGTCTTTTTCAAAAACTTTTTAACATCAGTATCTCTCCCATTTCACCCATGCAACCTTGTGTATACACCTTAGAGTCTTTGACTTACCTTGCCTTCACTTTGAATGAGTACAATATGTGGTTCATGATGGAACCTATCTATCCCCCTGTTTTCTTCATTACCATTATTATTCATAATATTATATGACTCCTTAATGCCTTTTTATGTCCTTAAGATCCCATCTTAACAGTGGTACCTCCTTCCCTTAGCTTAAATAATAAGCCTGATATGGTTATATGAGGGTTAATTTGGATAGTGATCTAAGAGTAAGGGTGATTGGTGTGAAGGGAAAATTATGAAGATAGGGATGATAGTGTAGGGCCTAGTTCAAGGATGAGGTTAATGTATATGCCTCTAAGATAAATTCATGACTCTCTCTAAGTACCCTATTTATATTTGCAAGGAGATCACTAAAGAGTAATAGATAACCACCATAGAATATGACTTGAAGGGGATCATTTTTGCTTGATGACATGGCTTAGATGAGTTTATAAATTTAGAGGATACCAAAGTGGATTCAACTCCATCACTATCAAGACTAAAATATCATCAAAACACCTCAAATATATATTGTAGACCCTGTAACTTGAGAAAACTACCTACAGACTACAAGATGAAGAAAACAAAATTTTTGGATTGATCTCACCATCCAAACATGTGAAATATGAGTAAAAGGTATTTTATATATTCTATGAGGACTCCAAAAACACACAAAAATCTTTGGTTTGCATTAAATTTTCAAAAATCTACCAAAACCATTGTACTTTCTCAACCTTCCATCGATGGAGAAGGGCATTAAAGTGCCTAGTTTATTAATTATTATTCATGAAGGTCTAGCCATGAACCTACTTAAAAATACATTATTAATAAGGTAAAGGTACATATTTTATGTCTCCAAAATACTAGATCTTGATTTGACCTCTCTTATATGGAATGAAGGAAAAACTAACAAATTACTAGGGCTACGAAAGAAGATGGTGAAGAAATAGAAATGGTTTTGGACTTGTTCTACCTTATTTGACCCTAAAAATTCTTCCATACATTTTAAATAAACTCATTTTTATTACTTGACTCCCCTCTATATGGACCTATCCATATCATTTCATAAAACTCAGAAAAAAACACCTAAAAACACCATTTTTCAATATTTTCTCCATGTTTCTCAGTTAGAACTACCATTTTATGGTAGAGAGAGGGAAAACATAAGTAATCTAGTATTTAAAATTGATAGTATGATAATGGAAGCTTAAATGACACCTATTTTCATGTGTGGGGCCCATGTGGCTAATAAGAATGTGGGTATGGGTCTTAAAAAGGGCTTTATGTGATGTGAAATGCTTAATGGTGGCTTAGGGGACCATTTTAAGACCTCTTATAATATTATTTTATTCAAAAACTCCCCTTTTTCAAAGGATTACAAGATAAAAATGTTTATATGAGGCATTTTGATGGTGTTTGATGGCTTTTAAGGGTGAACTAAGGTGTGAATTGGGCATAAATTAACGCATCATAGATAATGACCTTGAACATACTATTTACCTTATGACATGAATTCAAACAAGTTCAAACCAATCTTACATCCCACTATAAAATTTCACTCTTCATGAAATCACTTAAATAGGCCTACAAATCCAAGGATTGGAAAACTTAATATTGATTAACTACCTTAATTTTTACAAGGAAACCTTAATTTTTTAAAACATTGTTTAGACCATACTCCTAGAATTGAGAAGGATAGTGACAAATTCCTAAATATTCCATGATCACCATGACACCTAATACATCACTAAATAGGAAAAAGGTAGTTGTGGTATGTGATGACACAAATAGGCTCTATGATAGTAAATACCTCTCACAAGACTCAAAGATTTTTAAAAGACATCCATGAGATCATGACAATATTGGAAGAAAAGCTAGGGGGTATTATGCAAGATTTTGATGGTAGGGGTTGGAATTTGGCCTTGTGAGGCCAAAATATCAATGCCTATATAGGTCCTATGTTTTCATATTCACAAATTAAATGACAAAGTAAATAAAATACAATTTAGTGCTCACCAAATCTTGTGGCACAAAATTGGGGTAATAAACATAAAAAATAAGAATGCATAAGGGAATTATAATTAAGATATGTATAGATAAAACCTTAATAAATGGATAGATAAATATATTCAAAAGTTATTACTTATGATACTTCATTATACTAAAGTAGAGGAATAAAGTTATAGATACTTACCTTGAAGACAAACCCGATAAGACTCAATATCTCCATTATACAAAGGTTATTTAGAAGAGGTTGTTATGGTTTGTAAATATCACTAATAAATTCCTAATAATCCAATACTTTTCCACAATATAATATTCTTCTCCAAGTATAGACCCTAAGTAATGATTCTTTAATTAGAATAGTCAAAGAGTAGATTATAAAAAAGCACAAATGAATAATTAACTTTGTTCACTCTCTAATAAATGGAAAAATTCATGTGTATATATAATTTAATCTAACCCTATACCTTTTTTAAAGTTTATCTAAAGGGTCACCTCAATTTGAATATGTATTGTTATTTGATGAAAATAAGTTAGGTCCTAGTCTAGGTCGACCAAGGATGACCTAAACCCATAACATGATTTTAAATAATTAAATACAAGGTCAGCCTAGGCTGATAGTGTACTATAAACTATCAAAAAGGGTTTTTGGCTTAAATAGGGGATAATTAAAATGGTGAATTACTTGGAATATTGTCTAGTATATGCATCAAAACTTAGGGAAGTGTATAGGAGAAGGTTGTGTAAATAGCAAGTTTTGGTATAGGGGACAACAATCCTACAAATAAATAATGGATTGTCCACCCCTTTCCTAGTACACCCTTTAAGGAATGAACTCTGAGATATTGAGACTCGATGGGCTATTGCAAGAGAGAAAGCATTAGTAATTGATAAAGTCTAAAAATATTATGTGTATACATATTCCCCACTCAAATCTCATCACATGTTACTTAAGTGAAAAAGGGGATGGTGCTTTGAGAAAATAAAATATAAATTCACAACATTAAAGCTAAATAAATTATAGTATTTTAAAGCATAAAATTACTAAAAGTGAATGCCTACAAGGAAATAACTAAAAATAAAAGTAACGTATGCATACCTTTACTTACCTTTATCATAGGATGATTATCTATTGAGTTTGTAGTTTTGATTTGAAGGGCATAGAGACTACTTTGGACAAATCAAAAGATATAAAACTAAATTAAAAAAATAAAAAATTGTAGGAAAGCCAAGATAATGGATGTGGTGTAGGCATGATGTGCTTGAAATTTTGGTAGTTTGGGGTGAAAAATGCTAAGTTATGACCAAATGTCCAAGTCAAACTTCTAGAGTAAATTAGGTAACTAAAAATCCAAGGCTATTAAATGACCAAAAAACTCAAATAAGTAAACCTTAGGTAAGAAAGGAAAACAAACCAATTTCAAACTAAGGATAAAAGTAAAAATGGTAATAAAACTTCAATGTAAAAGTAGCAACAATCCTTACTTAAACAAAGATGGATAAGTAAATGGTAAAAAAACATTGATGAGTGAGAATTAATAATCCTTAATCAATCATAAATGGAAAAAATGCATGAAAAGGGAAAAATGACATTGGTTATTGAGAAGTAACTAGGCAACCTCACTCAACAATGGAAAAAAAAGTACATGAACGTAGAAATAGACGTAGTTGTCTAAAAAAAGGGTTACAATTATTTTTTTTCCAAATAAACTAAGGTATTTCTATAAATGTAAAACAATTGTGTAAAGAAAGGAATCCATAGTCACTCAAGCATATTATTTAGTTCTGAGGATATATAAAACTGAAATAAAGTAGTGTTATCATGTTTTCAAGATGTAAAGAAGAAATATAGAAGTGAGAAAATAGATTTAGAATCATACTTACCTGTTAAGGGGTGAAATGAAATGGGTGTAGGGGGAAATGAAGGATAAATCAAGGTATATAAACTCTTTATTGAAGTTAAGGCACTTATATTAGATTTGTCAAAATAAGAGGACCTTCAACATTAAGGACTCTGAAGAGCTTTTCCTAACCACATAATATTAGGTTATCAAATGAAGTATGAATATCATACCATGAAGGCTATATGAAAGAAAAGTAAAATGGAACTACCTTCCCACAATGTGTTCCCTATTCTTGGATGCCTTACAGAGCCATCAATTTATTATGTAGATTATGTACTTGCATGATAAATCAAGTAGTACTTATAGATTATTTTTAATTCTCCTATCCCAATAAACTAGCCTACCACACCCTAATGGAAATTGGCTCTACCATGAGGATAATTTTGGAGTTTGAGATTTGATTGAGGATATGAGATGTGCTATGAATCATGTCTTTTGGTGTGATTTTCAATTTTTACTTTGTATATTGCCTTTTAATCATTTCCTTTTATTTTAAATGATTTAGCTTTTAAATTTTGATAGATTTTTTAATTCATTCTCAATAAGGATTATGGGAACCAAACATGGGTGCTAAAATTGACTATAATTTGAAAACTTTGGACTTGGTTACTAAGAAAGAGAACTTAGAGAACATGGTGTCTAAGAGTCTTGTTTATTCATGTGAAATAAAAGTGTTATCTTGACTTTGACCTCTATTTATCTAAAGTGGAATATAAGGAAAGGAAATAAAGGGGAATCGACATAAAACAATTTAAACTACGTAAAATCATAAAAAATGTGACAAAGGTGAAAAGAGATACAATGACATGTAAGTATTATTCCTTATCATAAGAATGTAATAAAGTGTACATAATCATACTAGCATAGTTTTTTTACCAATTTCATCTATAAAATAGATAAAAACTAAATCTAATAATATGGGATCATAAATTTTTAATCATTTATTACATTCTAGAAAATGACCACTTGGTTTGGTAAAGATGTTTTAAAATAATATGGTGATTTAATGAGGAGAGTCTGGTCCTATCCATGGTCTTACACTAAAAATAATAAAAGAGAAAACCCAAGAAGGTGAAATAAAGGAAAAAATGGTATTTTTTGAGGAGGGCATGGTCCTATCCATGGTCTTACACTACAACTCATAAAATAAAAATTCAAAATAATAAATAAAGCATGTGAAAAGATGGTATTTTTGAGGAGGTTGAATTCCTATCCATGGTCTTAAATTGAAACTCATAAAAGAGGAACCCATGAGGCTGAAGTAAAACATGTAAAAAAATGAGAAATATGATATTTGTGAGGAAGGCCTAGTCCTATCCATGGTCTTACACTGCAACTCACAAAATAGAAACCCAAGAAGCTGTAAAAATCATAGAAAGTTAATAACATAAAAAGGAATTCATGAGGAAGCTCAGGTCCTATCCAAAATTTTATAATGTAATTAATGAAAAAGAGGAACCTAAGGACCAAGAGAAGGAACTAAGGTTTGTTAAAAAAATAAGACTACTATAGAGGGTGAGACCCATGTAGAAATACTACAAAAAGTATTAGTAAGATATCATATAGGAATATGATAAGAAGATAAATATATAATAAAATTATTTATTTAAAAATTATGCATTGGTGAGATCTTTGAAAACATGGCCTTCATTAGTTTAGAGGTGATAGGTTCTAAGAACAATAATATATATTCACTAAATAAGAGCCCCACCATTTTTGGGCATATTTGCCTTTTTTATCATGGGTATAGTCTAATTCAAGGACTAGATCACCAACATTAAAACCATAAAATTTAACCTTTTCATTCTATTGTTTTATGATACAAGCCTTGTATTGGTGATTATGTTGCATAGTGGATAAATGGTGTTCATCGAGAAGATCAATAGCATGAAATTTGGATTCATGTAATTCCTAACCAAGCATGATACTCTGAAGAGATATACATAAGGAGGTAAGCTCAATTTCTAATGGGAGGACAATCTCAGAACCATAGATTGGAGAAAATAGTGTTACCCCAGTGACAGCATGAATTCTAGTATGATAGGCCCAAATTATGGGATATAAATGAAGATACCAATCCATGTGAGTTTTAGGATGGTATTTTGAAGTATTTTATTGATAATTTTTTTATAGCCTCAACTTGGCTATTTCACTATGGATGATAAGGTGTGGATAATTTGAGGGTTATGTTGAATTTAGTACATAATTATTTCATGTCTTTGTTCTTGAAATTTTTACCATATTAGAAATGATACTATGGGAACTCCAAAATGATAAATAATTTGGTTAAGGATAAAATTGGTAATAGTAGTTCTCAAGATGTCGATGAGAGGCATGGCTTCTAGCCATTTGGTAGAATATTCAGTAGTCATGATGATAAAGACATGTCCATCATGTGACCTAGGTAGTTTGTTGATGAGATTTAATCCCCACATGGAAAATTTCAAAGGAGATTACATAGTTTTGAGATTGGCTGGTAATGAATGGATTAGATCATCATGAAGTTTACAAAGAATCCACTTTTTATCAAACTCAATAGCATCCTTTTTGAGACTAGGCCAAAAGTATAACATACATAGGTATTTTCATGATTTAGCATGTTTTATACAATGACCACCACAAATTCTCCCATGTGATTGTTCAAAGAGAGGAAGGGCCTCTTCTTTCATTCCACAGTGGAATAGGGTACCTTTGGCATACATATTTGAAGGCTTGTTTGTGAATTCTAGTATTTTCACAAAAAACCATGTCCAAAGGAGAAGTTTGATGTTTGAGGAATTGGTTAATGAATTTATACCATGGGATCTATTTAATGGTGATGGACTCAATATTATAGATAATAAAATCTTATGGTTGGATAGAAGACAAGGATTTTCTTATTTGAATAAGAAATTGAGAATCAATTAGAACTTGATGTAGATGAAATAAGGACACTAAAGAAGAAAGAGAGTTAGAAATAGATTTTTTATCTCTTGGAATGGGATTTATGGTAAAATATGCAAATTATTTTTTGAGGGTAGTGAACATTTGATGATAATCGATAATATTTTCACTTTTACATTGATAATCACCACTAACCTAATGGTAGATAAGTTGGGAGTCACCCAAAATGTGTAGATATGTAATATCTATGTCAAGTGTTGCTCTCATGATTAAGATTAATGCTTCATATTTTTCCATCTTATTAGTCACATCAAAGATAAGTTAGAATGTGAAATGGATTTTTTTTACCATGAGGACTAGTTAGAATACAACCTACCCTAGCTCCTTGGTGACATTTGGTGCTATCAAAATGTAAGATCTAAGTGTGTTCACGCAAATATACATTGATTGTGAAAATTTATTCTATAACTATTTTAGATTTAGTAATATCAAGAATGAGATACAAATCTTCTTGATTACTTACTTCTAAGTCAGAAATGAAGTTATGGAAGTAATCTTTAAGAGAGATAGCTTGATTGAGACCTTCAATATAGAGAATGCTATCATCAGGGAGAGTATCTTCAAGATTATTGGTAGCAAGTATGGGTGATGATACAACATAGTTAAAAATGAATTTCCATTTGATATATTTTTACATTATGATGCAAAGGTCAAATTCCATTAAGATAACCATCCACTTACCAATTTTATCTCCAAGTATAAAGGGTATGGAGAAAAATTAATGAAGTGGGTCAGAATGAATTATGACATAATTTATTTGATAGATCATGTAGTGATGAATCTTTTTATATTCCAAATAGAAATAAATACAATCACATTATACTTTGGTATAATGTTTTTCATAATCAATGATGCTTCGACTAATATAGTAGATAACATATTGATGTAGGGGTATCACTCATAGAACCAGATGAATGCAAACTTTGTCTAATTCAAGTGAATAGAGTTTTCAAAAGATGTGTTTAGGTGTGGGAGAAATTTTATGAGTCTAAAAACGCACTATGGAATGATTTCCAAGTTCTTAGAGAGTGCCTATGTGATTAGAGTTTCAAACCTAAGTTTCCTACCAAATTACACAATATGAAATTTAAAGTGTTTTCCCATAAGAAGTATGTTGTAAGAGTTTGTATAAAGTTCCATAAGGTGTCAAATATAAAGTGGATGATAATAAATACAATTAGGAATTTGTACTTGGTATCAAGTCCCACTTGTGTAGAATAATTCACCTTGAAGTGTGTGTCAAGGGTGAACATTGGTACAAGTGATTGATAGAAGTTAGTTAAGGTAGTTAGGTTTTGAATAAAGCATGTATGTTGGTTCTTGATTCAATTTTAATTTTTTATTCAAAGGAGAGAAGGCTGAGACCTAGAATATAAGAATTAATCCCTTAGAGTTTTCAAATTTTGAAGATAATTCTATTTCTATGCATACAATCATGTGTTTCATATGTATGAACAATAGAAGGGAATGTGTTTGGAGTAATCAATAAAAGGAGTTGTGATAATGCCTTTTTTATGGCCTAAATGAATTGGTGGGTCTTTTCCCATATTTTTTAAGGTGTTTAAAGTCATTAATTGACTAAATTTTATGTTTTCTAGTTTTAAGAACAATACAAGTCTATGAAAGAATGTTTATACAAATAATGAGTTCTCACAATGGGAGGATAAAGGATACAAAGATTTGATAGTGAATTATTCTTGGTGCCAAGATGTAATGAATGTTTTCATAATACACTTTATATGTTGTGGATATTTTGAGAAACTCTCTTGAAATATAATCCCTTAAATAAATGTTACTTAACCTGTAACCTGAACCTATGTGCTTACTTTATTAAATAACACTATCAAGAAGTATAATAGAGGATCTGTACATTTATGTTGATTGAACCAAGTGGATGTAGGGGTTTTGGATCCTTTTTAATTTTTCATATATTCTAAAAACGTTTTTGTGATCAAATAATACTTGTAAGAGTAATCACCGACCCTGGCTATATAATTATATGCCTGTGTGAGCAAGAAAGCCATAAAATGTTGAAAATAGAAGTAATTATGAATTTCAAATGACTAATCCATGTAAATTAGATGATTTATGATCCTTATAAATAATTTATAGCATTTTTAACCTATATAAGGTCCATTAAAAACATAGAATGCAATTGTAGACCCTTCATATGTGACTGTGTGTTCATTTTGAACTAGGAGTGTGATGTAAAAGTTGATTAGGATTATTGTTTTGAAAATATGTAAATTGGATGATGTTAAGTTAATTCCTAAATATCCTAAAAAATAATTATATAAATTTGAAACCTTTATTGGATTGATCAAGAGTAAATTATATGCTCTCAAGTTCTGTAGACCCTGTGGAAACAAAAACTTGGGTTTCAATCTTAAAATGCATTTTACCAGCAATTCCATTAGTGAATTTTCCCAAAAGTTTGTGATATTGTTGGTTTTCATACATATGAAAGGATTATAGTGTTTTTGGATGACATCCATACTTGCAAGTACAATAGAAGAAGACTCTCATGTGAATAAGGGTAGAATAGGCCTGATTAGGCCTAACAGTGGCTTAGAAGGGGACATAAAGGGGTTTTAGAAGGAGAGTTGAGTATTAAAAATTGTAGAGATGAGAATAAATATATAAGGTATTATATCCTTGTTTTAGTTTGCCATTTTACTGCTATACAGAGCTATATCATCAATTTTTTACAAGAAAAAGGCTATAAAGAGTGATTGTAGGAGGGGAAAAGTTGCCAAGACTAAGAAATAATTCAAGAAGGGAAATATCAAGGTTATGGGAGACCTTGAGATATCCTTAGTAGTATATGAAATATATTTATAAACAAAATAAAATTAGAGGATGGATGAACCTTGAATTGGTCATTTAAACCTTAGTAAAGAGAGTGAACATTACAAAGAAGAATTTTTTTAGTTAGTTGATCATATCTATATCATTTTGGTATCAGAGCTAGTTTTCTCTTGGTAGTGGGTGATTTATGATAGGTACAATGAATATAGGACTTGAAAAAAAAATAGAAATATTTGACACCATGTGTCTAGAGGTGTATTTCAAGAAAGGGAACTAAGAATAGTGTTCCATGGAGTAAAGGGTGGATAGAGGTAGTAGAGATCAAGATGGAATTATAGAGCATTTGATGGGTCAATTGACACAACTAATTACACCTTTGATTTTTGTTGTGAATACTTATTACCTAGTTAATACCAGATTCTTGAGTCTAATTAATGTTAATTGTTAACAAAAATTTGTATGATTTTTATGGATGTTAGCACTATATATGCATTATTGATCTATGGATTATCTTGCTTACTAGTTGTAGTACAATGAAGTTTTAATAAATTCACTAGATAGTTATATAATGAAACTATTATAACAAAAATACAAAAATATTTCATACTTTTGAATCACACATGCATCACACTTTATCCAATAAAATCAATAATGAAATAAACTTACACAACACACTTAGCTAAGGAGGGTCAGGATATTCACTAGAACTCCTTCTCAAGGGGCCCTTCCTCATTCAAAACTAAATTCCAATCCTTCTCTAAGATATTTGGAAAAGATTCTTAAATAATCAACTTTCTCATTACTCAGATCTATAGAAATTAAATATTACTATATAATATTACAATATTCAAAATGCAATGACTTCTATAATTCTACTACTCTATTATCATCTATCCAACTCTTAATCTAATATAGGTTCTACCTTTAAATATAGAAGGTATTTTATTATCTTTTAACCAAAAACACTAAACTAAAGAAAAATAAAAATACTTAAGAACTACCCTAGTCAACCTTCAAGTGGTTAGTAACTAAAGTTACTTGTTTTAGGCTTGATTGGGTTTAGGACAATGTATATTGTTTTATTTTTTTAATTATTTTTATCTCCTTCCCATTGTCCTTGTCTTTCTCATCTTTGGTATCACATCCAAGTTTCCTTATATGTGGGAAGTTTGTACAATAGTTATAGTCCTTTTTAGTCATTCATTTAGTTCCCAAGATAGTTGTATTTGTCCTTAAGATCTAGTAATAATAATAGTTCTATTTTGTGTAGCGGTTGCAGGAAACTTGTAGGTGGAAGCCTACAATTATAGTGGGTAATCTACACTGGCTATGGGCAACCTATAGGTGGAATCCTACATTTGCTATGGGCAATTTATAGTGGCTATAAACAACCTATATGTGGAAGCCTATAGTTTCTATGGGTACCCTAAAGTGGCTATGGGAAACTTGTAGGTGGAAGCCTACAATTGTTATGGAAAGCTTATAAGTTTTTTTCCCAAAAAAGATTCTTTTAGCCTTACATTACCCTTCAAATGTTTGTTAAATAAAGTTACACAATTATAATCTAATCAAATAAAAATCATCATTAATTCATAATATATATATATATATATATGCACACACAAAATCATAAATTTATTCATTCAATTTTATGAGTTATGGATGGTTATGGGGATTTACATAGAAAAAATATATATACTAGGTATGGATGAGGCTATAAAATAGAGAAATTGGTGGCCTCATCACACCCCCTACTTAACCTCTTGTTAGACCTTGAGAAAGCCTTATATGCATTTTAAAACCACAATTTTTTTTTAAATCTAGGGGATTAGTACATCATGACCCTTCAAGGATATAAAATACTTTAGAATCATCAATTTTCTCCCATATTTTCTTCTCAGCCTCTCTATCAATTGGGACCTTTCCCTCCCAGTGAGGAATTGGGAACCAAAACAAAGGAGGTTGAAACATCAATCCTAACCATTTTACCCTTCTCCTCCTAACAAGATAAATATACATGTATACTCTATGTATGGCCTCCCTAAGATTTTGGGGGGAATAAGGTTCCTTTTTTCTAAATCATCAGAGAGTTCTACCCATCTGTGAGAAAAAGAAACAAAAATTTTCTTTCCATCTCCTTCCATAAGACTCAAATAATGATTCTAAACTTCTACTTATTTACTTATGACCCATGCTTATGGAGTATCTAAGTTCGTGAAGGAGATGCATTATTCTATTACAACATCTAGATTACCTGATTCAACCATAATCATTAGGGTAACCTATTTTTATTTTTCTTGATACTCCTCCACTTGTTTCTTTCTTCCTATTTCATTAAGAACATATGAATAAAATGCATTCAATTGGACATCCCCCAAGTATATGTTTGGATTCCAATCTACATCATTGGGTAAAACATATTAATGTATATAAAACTCAATTAACTATGCTTGGAGATCAGGGTCAATATGTCTATAAAGTTCAAAGAAAGGTTTAGGGTCACAAACCATGTAGGACTAATCATTATAGATCCTGTCATATCTAAATTTAAACCATATCTCTTCTAAGTAGATAGCATACACCCTAGAAGGTGATCTTCACTCCATTAACATGTTAGTGGTTTCATGCATTTTATGAATATTTTCTTTCAGATACTTAATCCTAGTTTTAGTCATTTATAGTCTTTCTTTTAATTCATCTTGTTGTTGTCTTGTTTCAAGATATATCTTTAATCTTTGTACCAACTCTTTGTATTAAGTTTCATTATGACCAAATTTTTCCTTGAGTAAATTTAGGAGGTCATTAGTTTCTACAGACATGGAAATTGAAATATCCACATCAATAACTTCTTCTACTATAAGTGTTTTTGTAGTAGGTAGAGGAGGAGGAAATATATTATAGAAAGGTACCAAATCTAGAGCATAATCTTCTATAGGTGCTTTTGAGGGTATATTAATGCTATCTATGGGCAAGGTAGATGAAATTCCTACAAGTTCCTCCAAGGAAGTTGCTACAGGTTCCGCTAATAACCTTTCTATTTCTATAGATGATTCTACAAATTTTTCTACCCTTAGAAGTGTTTCTAGGCCTCTCTTACCATTCAACTCTGTTATCTCATTCCTTAGCCTATATATCTATTTCATAGCTTGTTCTAATGTTTGGAACTCCTAGTCATAAGGAAATATCTCTTGTTCTAAATATTCTTCCATAGTCTTTTCTTCAATCAATTCTTCTTCTTCTATAGGTTGATCTTATAGACACCTAAATCTGGCCACCGATAACCTCCAATTAGGCTTTTGGCCAATTTCCACCAATAATGCACAATTTGGCCTAAAAACACTAAAACATGTAAAACAATGTGAAAATGACATATTCAAATGTGAATTTTGGCTAGGGTATCCCTAAATGGGGAAATGTAATTTATGGGCCACCTAAGTTTAATCAATTCATTTCGAGTCAAAATACCAAATTTGCACCTAGGTGCTCTAGATTGGTCTTTCCTATCAAATCTTCTACACAAGATGCATGCATTTGTTATTTATTATTGGAAACATCCTAAATGGGAATATAACTCCAAAGCATTTGACATCACCTTCTAATTCTAATCTAGTCAAATTTTGGACCAATAACAAGACATTCTGATCAATTTGGGTAATTTGTGCACAAAGTGATTAATCATGATTAAGAGCTAATTAACCCAAGTCAAGGCCTAATTAATAATTCCATGGATACTTGCTGAATACTCATTTTTGGAAATCAATATTGAATATCTGCATCATCAAATGACCTCATTTCTTGGGAAGACATCCCTAGGCCATAAATGCCACAAATATCAGGATTCATGCCTCCCATGCCTCATCAATACCTTCCATGATGCCCTCCATGCCTCTTAATTTATCCTTCTTCCAAAGCCATGATGAGGATAATTGAAAACTTCATTCCAAAAAGTTAATTAATCCTTAACCACACATCTCAATCTTGAGATGGATGGTTTAGTTTGATTTTGACCTAATCTAAAAATCTATAAATAAGAGGCCTGACAACATCATTTGTAAGCTATTTTGGTGCAAAGTTATTATACTCAAATATCTTCAAAGATTTTTAGATGCAAAGTTATAATGCCAAATTGGTTTTAAAAGCTTCAAGCAATTAGTGTCACCATGCCAAATTGATTCCAAGCCAAACCACAAGATAAAGGTGACAAGGAGAAGAGGAGATAACCAAGCCTCCTTTGATCAATAATTCATGAGTACAAGCTGAGCAAGCCACCACTACAAAGGAATTTGGAGCATCCATGGAAGGTGAAAGAATTTGTGTGTTTGATTCCTTATTTTTTAATTGTGTTTGTCATTTAATTTTGTTAACTAAGCTCTCCCTAGTGTCTAGGCCTATAGATGTTATGCTATTAGTGTGTCTATTTCATCTTTTTTTCATTTTGGAAGTAACACCATACTAAACATCCTCTCTTGATTAAAATTCCTAGATTACATAATGGCATGCTCAGTGGGACTAGACGCATCTCACACCTAAAAGAGATCCTTTTACAACTCTAAAATATTTATTTGAGCCCTTAAAACTCTTGAAAATTGATTTTATAACTTTATTTTTCCATTTTTATTTGCTATAATTTCACACAGTAACTGATGTCAACAAAAAATACTGACATCAGTTACTTAACTTAACAAACATCGATCAACAAAACTAACATCGGTTACATCTCAACTAGAGTAACCGATGTCGGTGGTAATAACCAACATCAATCACTATGTTTTTCAAAAAACACAGACTTGAGATCTACTTTTCCAAAGTTTATTTTTTCAATCTAAAAAGAGATTCAAACCTAAAGGACATGCTAATAATTTTTCTACAAGACCAAGCTTGATATTTGCTTAAAACATGTTTAAATCACATTTTCATGCTTAGAAATCAATTAAGAACTTTTTTTGGGTGTTTAACAAAGAATTCAGATGTTTTGGTGAATATTTTCAAAGTTTTCAACTAAGACCAAGGGGTCAAATGAACACCACTAAACATCTTATTTGGTTTTAAAATTGAACACACTTGTCAATTTTTGTTTACAATAGTTGTTTAATCAAATTTTTATTTGGCAAAAGAGGAATGTTGTGTGTATGCTCTTCCATTTGTCCCCTATAGGGAACCCTTGGAATCAAAATCACCATTATTATTACAAGTAGCCTAGTCTAAGGCTTAGAAAGAAAGTCATCTAAAGTACTCCCCAAAAACTTGTCAAAGTTTGGGTGACCTTAAAAATGACCTTGAAGTCTTTCTAATTTCATGATTTCTTTATTTTTTATGCATCTTGGCTTGCGAGGGAGACTTCATCACCTCCCAAAATTTCTTTAGGGAAGCCTTGTCTTGGGGTTTCATCTCCTAGAATTTACTTTATTTGGCTCCTTTGGAGTTTCACATGGGACATAGTGACACTTTGAACATCACACTACACTGAGCAAATAGTAGGATGTAGTGGTTACAAAAAAGACTAGACCTTTTTTCAATAATCCAAGTGATATAGACCCATAATCCATGCTTTTATTTTGCATTATTAGGCATGAAAGTCATTGTGTAATTGATTCCCCTAGATCATTCAAAAATTTGTTAGATCCTAGACAAATCCCCACTTACCATGGAAGTATTTTTGGTACAAGGTGTGCCTCAAGGTCCATGTCATAGTACTATCATTTGAGATAAGGGGGTGTAAAAACCCCACTATATAATGCACATTTACTTTTTGGATGAACACTTAAAATCCTCTCAAATGATCTATATTGATAATTTCCAACAATAAAAAGTAACCTTGTCAGTTTAGAATCTAAGGGTGATTAATTATTTGGTCTTATCCTAGATTAAAGTCTTGTTTGGAGTCAAAAATTGGTGTAAAAAAACAATCCAAACCAAACACATGGTCCTCATTTTCCTTTGAAAAAAGAGGTGTTATGCTACCCACGTGAGATCATCAATTTGCCTTGTTCAAAGTTCATCAAAAGCTTGAGATTCATATCATCCAATTTTGCATAATTATGCTACCTAATTAAGTCTATACCTTTAGTAACATTGTTTAAGTCCTTCACTTGTAATCTAAATTCAAAATTACACCTTTACAAGTTCATAGGGTTGATGTGTTAAGTGGTTTTACCATTTTTTACTAAACTTGAGGGAACTTAGGTTTAATTTCCAATTTGGGTTGAAGGTTGTTCAAGAATCATAATCATTGTCATCACTTGATAGACTTAAGCCATTTTGTTCTAAACACTCACACTTTAAGTTTATACACCACAACATTTTGAGTCAAGAAAGGTACTGTTATGCTATCAAAATTGTGGAAAAATGTCTTTTCCTTAGAGAATTTTTGAAACAAACCTTTTTATCACACCTTTTGGGTAATATAGCATTGTTATGCTACCCAAAACAATTCAAAATTTAATTCATAGACCCTCTTGCATAGAATTACAAATTTGTTCCTAAATTTTTAGGCCAATCCAAGTGTACTTTTGATCCTTTATCGAAAGCACAGTTATACTATTCACCTTTGTCTAGATTTATAGTCAAAAGAACCAAGTTTTATATTATTATTTATGAAAAAATAAACTATTGATAAAGTGACTTTTGTTTAATACCTTTTACCTAGTTGATCAAGTTCATGTCCAAGGATCGAATGCCTAGCATTTGTTAGAAGTGTTTCAAATACATTAGATTAAATCTTTCGTCTATTTTCAAAGTCTACATTTTGATGTCGTTTGGCCAAGAGTCCTAACACATGCCTTGTTTGAGCATATATTTTAATGTTGTGTTTGGCCAAAAGACCTAGCAACTTTTAAATTCCTAGATTAGACTGATTTGAAACACTTCGACCTTAGAGTTTGGCATTTTGATTTTTTGGTCCATTTACTTTCTCATCTTTGTGTGAATAGTGAAATGTTAGATAATTTATGATATTTTTTTCTTCACAAATCTTTGCATAAACCTTTTTATCCTTTTGACAAATCTAGACCAAGTTGAAAATATCATTTATTTTAGATTCTATCGTTTCTAGAGTTTGTATAACTCTTTGACCTTTTATCACAAAGCATTGACTATGGATCTTAACATATATTACTACACTCATAGTGGACTCATGTATAATATAGGGATTATTAATGTATTTGAATAAGAAGAAATAGTGTAAGACCCCTATGCAGATAATATTTATTATGAGATGGATTCTTATACCTCTTATAATAATCAATCAGGCGCACAAAGCCAAGATCCATTAGTTACCTACCTAGTTAACACAATATATTATTAGAATAAGACCAAAAACAAACCATGCAATACCTAGCTATAATACCAATAGTGGATGATCTAGTTATTCAATAGTCATATTCTACCAATACAGTTCCATGTATGATCTATTTTTGTTTGAGAGACATTTTTTAGAGAATAAAGACAAGATTTTAGTTAGAGCCATAGAGGTAGGGGCCAAGTTTCTAGAAAAATTTCCCCATGAAAATTTACCAAGTCTAATAAGAGTGCCCCATAATATCATTTATGATCAACAAGGTTCTTCTATCAATCCTATGGCTCTAGTCTAAACAATGTATCAAGACCCTAATATATCTAATCAAGGTAAAAACATAATGGAAGATCACATTAACCAAATTCAAACAACATATCAAACCTACCTAAATCTAGCATGTGATTTCAATCAGATGAACATGGTTAGTAAGCCTCGTATTGACCTAGTTCCTTCAACAAAAGTGTTGATAGAATTAACTGGATAAGAGAATTCATGTTCTGACCCATTCATACAAATTGATTTGATAGATAACTTGATGCATATGCCTATTATTAAACAAGTGTCTTCAGCCTCTACACTGAATAGTGAGCCAAACATAGTAGACAATGTCTAAAAAACATCCAATCTTGATCAAAGTGGTACTAACACACAAATAACTAGCCAAAAACATGTGCCTATAGTTAATCCTATGAGAAGATCATGATACCAAGGAATAAGAGTTTCTACATCCCAGTCTCAACCAACTACTTCCTCAAGTATACAACTTATGGGATTAGGTAATTAAATAATGGTTAATGTTACACCTCAATGATATAATGTGATGAACCTTACTCCTCAATAAGTAATAAGTAGTATTCTATAACAAAAAACATAGTCTAGTGTATCAATGCAATAGAGGATAAATACATTACAACCTTAATCAGGGGCAACTAATGTACCACCTTGCTAGGTAACAATGAACATACCTTTTTAGTCATAGACTAATATGCCAATTCAAAACCAAGAAATGACTAATCAATAGTGTGTAAATATTGGTCAATGATAGATGCTAAATCTTTAACTTATTTTCACCTTTCCATAGGGATTCATGCAATAAGGAGGTCCCCTTGTTTCTCAAGTACCTACTAGACTACCATTAGCACAAAATGTGCCACAAATTTAGAGATAAGGTCTTGGTCCCCAAGTTCCCACTCAATAGCAAGGTTTTATTAGTCGGCAACATGCCCCTTTTCAACCATAATAGGCACAATATAGTTATATCCCTCCATCTCAACCACAAAATCCTCTAGGTCAAACCTTTATCACCAACCCAAATAAGAATATTGCGTATCCAAATGTGCAATTTCATTTACATCCTAATCTATGTATGCATATCCCTGGTCCATTCCCCAACTAAGCTAATATACCTCAACAAGTGTCTCCATCCTACCCTGGTCAAAGTTTCCCACTTGTGACCTCTCAACCATTTACCCAAACTAACAATCTCCCTCAAACCAATATCCATTCCAGTTTCCTATACCAAGAATTGCAATAGATGAAGGATGTAATTACCACCATTTAAGTAGGGAAGTAGACTAAAAATTTCAAATTAGATGACATGTTTTCCTATCTATTCAACATGGAGTACTTGCAGATACCATTTCCTCTAAGATATGAACCATCAAAATTTGATAAATACAAAGGGAAAGGTGACACTAAGGCTCATTTGACTGAATTCTTTGTTGCATGTCAGCAAGTGGAATATAATGACATATACCTCTTACTATTGTTTCCAAGGAGATTGGTTGGAAAATTCTTGGAGTGGTTTTTAATGTTGCCTAAGAATTTAGTAGCAAACTTTGATGATCTTTCTGATAAATTTGTGCAACATTTTTCCTATAATCTCGAGCATGAGATTTCCTTAGTGGACCTGATGCAAGAAAATTAAAAATCTAGTGAGATTTTTACAATTTATTTATAGTGATAGAAAGCCCTTGTAAGCCATTTTACCCATAGTTTACCAAATAGACAATTAACCACTATGTTTACTAAAAATTTGTATAGTGAGATAGCTTACCATCTGGAGTTACAATGTACACATATGTTCAAAGAGATCATTGATAAAGGTTTTTTTATTGAATAGACTATGATTAATAAAGGATTACTCAAACTTAATTCTACCAATTAGAGAAATATCCAACAATAATATACTAATCAAGTGGAAGAATCACAATCGAGACAAGCTAATAACCAAGAAAAATTGAAGCAATTTAACTAAAATAAGAATGTTGTGGGAAATGGAGTAAGTAAATCCCATCATGTGAAAACTATGAAAGCATCATATATACCACCTTTTTATCTTACTCCTACCCAACAACCTCCTCAGCTAATACCACAAGCATAACAACCAAAACTTGCACAACAAATACATCAACATTTACCATTGTAAACCCCTCCTCCTAAGATAAATGTGCTTGCATGTCATGTATTTAATGACCGAGGAGAGCCCATTGAATGTGTATGTCAAAATCTTGATACTATTACTCTAATTAGTTGGCCTATACCAAAGCATTATCTACAAGGCATTTCTTAACCTAATCGGTATCATGAAAATGAATTTTGTTACTATCATCAAGTCAACAGGCATAATCTATGAAGATGTGTCTAAATCAAGCATTTAATTGAAAATATGTTGGAGAATGGGAAGATAACATTGGATAATGGTTCTTCCACTTCTAATCAAACTCTTGAGATTTATCAAAACCCCTTTCCCTAACATAACAATCATTAGTAGTAAAATAATTAACAACAATAATGGCCGGTGTAACATCAAAATCAATAGTATCAAAATCAAAGGACAAACTAGTAGAATCAATAAAATTAGTAGTAGAACCCACAACAATATAAAAATGGACAAAACTAAGGTCATAATGGTAATAACCAATAAACCTACCATATAGTTTCATATGACTACAATAGGGTTATAGGTCATATTGTAGGGGGTAACATTAATACCATCTCCATTAATCCTAAACCAATCAGTAATTAGCCTAGACCATTTGTAAATAATACTATTCAACAAAATTACTTGGATAATCCTTATTTGACCTAGGAGTGCATATAGGTGAACCAACAAACTAGGACTTACACTTTTGGATCTTATAGTGATAACTCATTCTTGCCATGTGACCACATGCAAGTACACTAGCAACTAAGACTTGTCTTATCTAGTCCCACATCATTTCCAATAGTAGTTAGCAATAATGGTCTAGTATATAATCTTGATTGTGTATTCACAACTTAGAGGTCAAAGATTATCATCCTTGTCCCATAACCATCCACCACTTTTCCTATCATCCAACCAACCATTTAGCCTCAAAATAAACCATTCACTACTAACTAAGACAAGAAGTTTGATATTATGAAACAATTGCAGAAGAAACCAACATAAATTTCTATTTTAGACTTTTTATGAACATCAATAATCCAAAAGAACATCTTGAATGAGTTTTTGACCCAATCCAATATTGTTAGTGACATATCCCCTAATAAATTTCAAGCTTTGGTTGGACACCTATCTCCATCCCAATAAGTCACATTCAACCAAAGTGATATGTCCTCCCTTGGCCCACTCCATAATAATCCATTATATATAGAAGTTTATATAAGATAACATAAAGTGAAACATGTTCTTATAGATAATGGATCCAGCCTCAACATGGTGTCCCTAAAGCTCATCAATCTTCTTGGGTATAAAATGATAGATCTCTAGCCAAAAATAATAACTATCAAAGCCTATGATAATCAGGAAAGAGAGTCACAAAGAACCATTAGTTTATGAGTTATCATTGGGCCTTTGACCCATGATACACTTTACCACATTCTTGATCTTGAGTTATCATACAACATACTTCTAGGCAGGCCTTGGTTACAAGAGATTCATGTAGTCCTATCAACACTATACCAATGCATCAAGTTTTCCCACTCAAGGATGGAAGTGAATATTCTAGGAGATTTACACTCGTATGAACACTAAAATCATCTTAAGACTAAATATGAAAGCTATAATTATCAGAATGACATGAATCCAAGTTCTAAGTAGGATAAAGGAAAGTCTATACTTATTGATCCTTCACTATAAGATTACATATATCTTAATACCTTCGATTCCCTTTCTCACATGCCACTTCTTGAAGCTTATAATCATTTCACCATTTTAGATAATGGACCAAGAGAGTATGTGACCGATGATACATTTCATATTACCAATCTTCCCCAGAATCCAAAAACCTTTGGGAAACCTAAAGTCATCCCACATAGGCATTGGCAACAAAAGAATAAAGATAAGGGCCCTGTCACATTTGTACCAGCATATGGCCTAGAACTTGACCCTCTTAAAGGAGATGAATCATGGTTATATAATGAAAACTAAGCTGATTGTTATAAAAATGCAAAGTATCCTATTCCTAATAGGATCATGGAACATCACAAATATGAAGGAAGAGGCTTCAGACCAAATTAGTAAGGAACAATCGAGCCAATCTCCATGACTAAGTATGAAAGACCTTATGGACTTATATTTAAATCTCTTAGGGGTGACCCCACATATCTTATTCAAACTCCATCACCAGTGACTAGTGATGATGATGATGATGATGACAATAAAATAGAGTTTTATCATAGCCTCACCTTTAATAACCTAGCTAAAACCAACCTATTTGATAATAATTCCATTTGTACCCTTACCCTAGTTTTTCATCACAACCCATTGCCATTATATTATCCCCAACTGATAGACTGGGACCAACAAGAATCCAATCTACCAATTGATGAGTTCCAAAATGATGAGGCATTTTATGATTTCTTAGGTCTTAGAGACAACATTCCATTGGGAGATCATAAATCAAGATTCTCAACCACATTATATCTTGTAGCCTATTTTGGAGAGCGAGTGAACATCCTTAGACAAAAATAAATAAATAAAACATTAAGGTCCCAATGTGAAAACCTCTTTGAGGTGCTTTATAACCAAGGAAAAAGTAAATATAAAGGCCAGTCTAGTTGTGAAAACTTGTTTTAGGTGCTATTAGATGGGGGTGTTTATTCTTCTTCAAATTTAGAGCAAGAGACCACCAATGATGAACTTAGCTATGGATTTTAGTTCAGATCTGAGTACTAACAAGTATTTGATCAAATTCTTCAAGAATTTTTGACTATTTTTGTCGCATGGATAGATCTCCCATTAGGAGAATCAGATTCATCATACCTAGGGGAAGTTGAAGAGAAAGTCTTAACAGAGCACCCTAAAATAATCTAATAGTTCAAGTCATTACCTACTATCCTAGAAGATGGTTCAATCCTTTTAGCCAAACATACAATAGAGATAAACATCAGAACTTCATCAGACCTGAAATAGAAAAAATTAGGCTCATCTCTCATTGAAGAGGATTGTAACATCTTTAAAGCTCTTTTGAGAAAATTTGTAGATATCTTTGCATGGGCCTATTCTAACATGCCAAGTTTAGACCCTACCTTGGTTCTGCACCACCTTATGGTTAATTCTGATGCCAAATTGGTAAAACAAAAGCTACGTAAGATGCATCCTCACATTTCTATATTGGTGAAGAAAGAGTTGGAAAAAATCTAAGAATCAGGATGTATCAAATCCATTGACTACTTAGAATGGATCTCTAATGTAGTACCTATTAGCAAAAACCTTGAAAGAATCATAATTTGTACTAATGTTCAAGACATCAACAAAGCTTGTCCTAAAGATGATTTTCCATTACCTAATACTAACATGATTGGTGATTCCATAGTAGGTTATGAAATGCTTTCACTCATGGATGTCTTTTCATCATACAATTAGATTAGAATCATGTCAAAAGATTAGCATAAAATAGCATTCACCACTCCATGGAGAACATTTTGTTATCAAGTGATGCCATTCATCCTTAAGAATGTAGGAACTACATATCAAATGGCCATAACTATCATATTCCATGATATGATGGATGATATTATTGAAGACTATATCGATGACATATTAAGAAAATACAAAACTAGGACTGACCATCCATTAGTGTTGCATAAGATATTTGAAAGACTACGAGAGTAAAAAGTTAGACTCAATCTAAATAAATGTGTGTTTGGTGTAAGTTCAAGAAAATTCCTTGTCTTCATCATGTCTCATAGAGGTATTGAAGTCAATCCAACTAAAGTCCATCCTATAACTGAGATGTCACCACCAACCAATTTAAAGCAACTCTATAGTTCACAAGGTAAGATCCAATCAATCAGATACTTCATATCTTAGTTAGCAAAAAAGTGTCATCCATTTACACACCTTTTAAAGAAAAGAGTTATATTTCACTGGGATGATCATTTCCAAACATCTTTTCAATATCTCAAAGACTATCTTGTTAATCCACCTATTTTATTACCTCCTATGCCAAAAACTCCATTCTTGTTATACCTATCAACTACTAATCATGCTCTAGGGGCACTCTAGGCTCAATATGATGATAATGGAAGGAGCATGTTGTATACTACCTAAGCCATACCTTGGTTACATATGAACATAACTATGTACATGTTGAAATAGTTTGTTTAGCCATGGTTTTTATAGCTCAAAAATTATGCCATTACATGTTAAATGATAAAACCATGGTCATTTCAAAATTAGATCCACTCAAGTATCTATCATATAAAATAACTTTGCAAGGTAAAATGGCTAGATGGATCATCCTTCTCAGTGAATTTGAAATAAAGTATGTCATTTAGTAAGCAATCAAGGGACAAGTTCTCGTAGATCAACTTGTTAAAGCACCTCTCATAGACACCCAACCACTCAAGTTTCAATTTCTTGATGAATCCAACATGACCATCATTGACACACCCCTTGAGGAGTGACCCTAGAAGATGTATTTTGATGGTTCATTCACTACACATGGATTGCGCATAGGTCTATTATTTATTACACCATAGGGGGATCTAATCCCTAAATCATTTGGAATCAGATTTCCTTATACAAACAACATGGTTGAGTATGAAGCACTTATTGTAAGACTTCAACAAGTAGTGCAGTGGAATATACCTCATCTTCAAGTTTATGGTGATTCTTAGTTAGTCATTAATCAAGTTATAGATCATTTTTAGACCAAATATGACAAGCTAGTTCCATATAAATCCATGGTCAACACTCTTAAACAATAAATTACAACATTCAATTTGAGCATATACTTAGGGCTAGTGACAAAAATGCAAATGCCATGGCTACTATTGGTTCTCTGATTCAAAAAACAAATAAAGCTAGAGAGTATCAGTTCCTCATTGAGAATTTTTTTGCACCAGCTCATGAACCTTCACTCATCACCATGATTTGTGATATTTTTGTTCCTAACTCTATCTAGTACTCATACCTTTAAAACTACCTTCATGACTAATTTATACCACCTAGCCTATCTCAAAAACAAACCAAAGCCTTAATTCATCATTCCACTCATTATACTCTACTTGGATCCACCCTTTACTATCATAGTTTTGATGGAACTCTACTTCATTATTTAACTTTGGTAGAGTCTACATTAGCATTAAGTGAATCTCATAGAGTATGTGGATCCCATTCTAGTGGGGTAATTCTATCCAAAAATATCTTTTGTACTAGTTATTATTGGCCTGTAATGGACATAGATGCCACTACATTGTAAAAAAGTGTGAAAAATGTCAATGGCATGCTAATCTGATTCATGCCCAAGCAAAAAATCTAAAACCAATGTTGACACCATGGCCATTTTCTACATGGGAACTTGACCTCATTGAGAAGATCAACCCCACTTCATCTAATGGCCATAAACATATTCTTACCACTACTAAATATTTCACTAAGTGGGTTGAAGCTATACCCCTCACTTATATGACTAGAAAGCAAATTTCCAAATTTATCTTCAACCATCTCATCTGCCACTATGGTATTCCCTCTGACATTATATCTGATAATGGAGGATCATTTAAGAATAAATATGTAGACCAACTATGTACTAAATATAGCATCACACAACATTTTTTGATAGAATATTACCCTCAAGGTAATGGCTAGGCTAAGGCATCCAACAAAACCATTGTCAATATCCTTAAAAAGATTGTTAATGATGTCGATTGTGATTGGCACCTCTAGATATTCCATACACTTTGGGCATACCATACCAATCATCATACCTTCATAAGAACCACTCCATAATCATTTGTTTATGGTATTGAAGCATCTCTTTTAAGCATGTTCTAGATGATCATGACTATTAAGTAGCTCACCTACAAGAGCTAGAATACTTGATGAGAAATGCAAAGCAACACTCAACAACCTTTAAGCATATCAAAACTAACTCAAAGGCCACTATAAATTGCATGTTAAGTATAGAACATTTTAACTTGGTCATCTTGTTTTTAAATAAAACCAAAATAATACCATGATTGAGAAAAAGCATAAAGGAAAATTCAATCCAAACTAGGTAGGGCCTTTTATCATCACTATAAATTATGGATCAGGAGCATATAGGCTTACCACACTAGATAGAGATGAAATTCTAGAGCTAATGAATATTATTCATCTCAAGTGGTACTATGCTTGAGTGCTAAGGTGTATTGCCTATAAAGACTATTTTAGTTATTGCATTTTATCACTATTCTCCTTTATACAAATACCATCCTTATCCATCCTCTTTTCTATTTCCACTTTCCATTTTTGATCTATCAACCCAATGTATTCTAAAGCCTAGCTTGTTTGACCTTGGTTTTTTCCATTCATTACACATTTTTAGAGTAAAATTATTTGATTAGTTTCATCAGTTGGTTCAAGTAATTTATATAGAGATCATATTTTGGGATAGTGTGACAGAAGTTTTGGGTATTACATCCTTCATTTGTTATTCTTTCTTACTACTAGTTTTGCTACTAATTATAACAACCTTTGGGAAAATTAGTACCTTTGATATATGTTGTTGTGTCTTGGTTAGAACCACCTATGGGAAAACTATGGGAAATATTAATCTTTGACATACCAAATTACCACTTTCTATGTTGTATTATGCCTTTTTACCAACTATGCCTATTTTATTTGAATTGACTATTACACTAATCAAATTCCTCCACTGCAAGGGCAAAACTACAGTGACTTAAGGTCTTACTTTGGGACTATGTAGGTAGTGAGAAATATTTTTTGAGGTTAGCTCAGTCACTCTAAGGTACACTCTTACTAATTTTTGATTAATTTAAGCCACACTCTCACCATTTTATGAGAACCCTAAGCCATGCTCTCACCATTTTGAGAGCAACCTTAGCTGAAATATTTTCACCATTTTGTGAGATTGAACTATTTAGTGTCTCATCATTCTTAATTTAGTTGAGACACTCCAAAACACTTCCAAAAACATTTAAAAATTTGTTAGAAAAGAATAAGAACATTGACCATTTCTTTGCCTTAAGGATTCTAGGAACCCTTACTAAGTTACAAGCAAATCACTTGTCATTTAGTTTCCCCATCCTTTTTGGCCCTTTTCTCTCATGAACTTGTCATTTTTCAAGACCATTCCTATTCTTCTATCATTTCCATTCTATTTGTTTTCCTCAGTTATCAAATTCTTCCCATTTCTTAGAATAATTACATTTGGCCTAAAGTTTTTTTTTAGATTTTATATCCATGGAACTATGTAGGCAACATCCACTTGCCTAGTGCTTATGGATATATCTTTGACACCCCCTTCCTTTTATTTTATTCCTTCATTTAGTTAATTTTTTAAGTTGTCACCTATTTTCTATGGGTAATTTTCATAGGGTTTTTATTACATTATTTGTTTGTTTATTTTTGCTTATTTTGTTTATTTGTCTGCCTATTTGTTTGCTTTCAACACTGTTGCCTTGATTCAATTTATGTGTGTTCATTAGATGATTCCTTATCGACACTTACACTTTAATTCATGGTTTTTATCATTGGTGCATTATTTTCTATTGAGTATAGAATTACAAGAGTCAGTCCTCATGCATATTTTGGCCAAGTCTTTATGGTTTACTATCATGAAGCTTACCATCATAGAATACAAACAACCTAAGATTCAAGAAGTCTATTCAATAATGGTGGCATCTCTTTGGAACCAACATCTTGATTCACTCCCAATCATATCCCAAATAGAATAATTAACCATGAAATAATTTCAACCTTTATTAGTTCAGATGAGCATCTCCCTACTAGTAGGTTGTTCCAATTCATCATTACCCTCTATGTTAAGTTATCATCATCCTTGACCAATTTTATCATGTTTTTCATAATCAAGGTCCAATGATTATAACCGCCTATGGGAAAATCATTACACACTATCCCACCTACATTTCTTAATGATTATAACCACCTTTGGGAAAATCATTATGTTGTCACCACTTCAATTTTTATATCCATATAGGGACATGTTATTTTTTATTTATCTATCCTAACTGGGGCAGCACTATCTTCTCAATGATTATAATCACCTTTGAGTAAATCATTATCTTATCATACCACATTTCCACTATCAGGGTACAATGCTTATAATTGCCTTTGGAAAAACCATTGTACACCATCCCACTTGTATTCTCAATGATTTTGAGTACTTTTTAAATATAATTATGTTTTCACCCCATCATCTTTCCTTTCTATAGTCCCCTCATTTCACTTCTTTCTTTTCAAGGGACCATTCATCGACCTCCTTATGCCAACCATTCCCTTGAGGGGGCATCATACAATTAGTTTATCCTCATTGCAGTTGTAGGCATACATGACCTTTTCATTCTTTGAAAAGATGTTACTATGCTTATAGCTTGCAATGCCTTTCCAAAGAGGGGCAAACTATAGACACCTAACTATGACTATCAAAACACTAAAACACATGAAATGATATGAAAATGACATATTCAAGTGCCAATTTTGGCTAGGGTATTCATAAATGGGATAATGTAATTTATGGGCTAGCTAATTTTGATCAATTCATTTTGAGTCAAAATACCAAATTTGTACCTAGGTGATCTAGATTACTCTTTCCTATCAAATATTATACACAAGATGTATGCCTTTGTTATTTTTTGTTGGAAACATCCTAAATGGGAATACGATTCTAATGCATTTGACATCATCTTCTAATTTTAATCTAGTAAAATTTTAGACTAATAACAAGATATTATAATCAATTTAGGTAATTTGTGCACAAAGTGATTAATCATGCTTAAGAGCTAATTAACCCAAATCAAGGCCTAATTAATAATTTCATGGAAACTTGTGGAATACTTATTTTTGGAAATGAATATTGAATATATGCATCATCAAATGACCTCATTTCTTGGGAAGACAACCCTAGGCCATAAATACCACAAATATTAGGATTCATACCTCCCATGCCTCATCAATACCTTCCATTATGCCCTCCATGCCTCTTAATTTCTCCTTCTTCCAATTTCATGATGAGGATAATTAAGAAATTAATTCTAAAAATTGAATTAATCCTCAACCACACATCCTAATCTTGAGATGGATGGTTCAAGTTGATTCTAATCAAATTCAAAAATATATAAATAGGAGGCCTCACAACATCATTTATAATCTATTTTGGTGCAAAGTTATTATTCTCAAATATCTTTAAAGCTTTTTAGATTCAAAGTTATAATTCCAAATTGGTTCCAAAAGCTTCAAGAAATTAATATCACCATGCCAAATTGATGTCAAGCCAAGCCAAGCCACAAGCCAAAGGTGTCAAGGAGAAGAGGAGATAGCCAAGCCTCCTTTGATGAAGACTTTATGAGCACAATCCAAGAAAACCACCACTACAAAGGCATTTGGAGCATCCAAGGAAGGTGAAGGAATTCTTATGTTTGATTCCTTGATTTTTTGTTGTGTTTGTCGTTTGCTTTTATTAACTAAAATTTCCTTAATGTCTAGGCCTAGATATGTTATGTTATTAGTGTGTTTATTTCATCTTGTTTTCATTTTGAAACTAACACCATACTAACCATCCTCTCTTGAGTCAAATTCCTAGATCACAGATCTATCATTCTCAGCTCTTCTTTTATATACCTAATGTGTTTGAGGAGATCCATGTCTTCCTTAGTGAATCTGGATGGATTCAGTGACTGTACTTCTTCCTTGACAAATTCTTCTTTAGTAGACCATTTTAATATTTTGAACCCATCAGGGGTCTTTTGAATCTTGGGATCTTTCTTTCCCTTTTCATCCTCATTAATGTCTATTAGTAAGGAGGTTATAGTTGTATTTTATTTCTTAATTATTGAAGATCTCTTAGGAGGTCTCCTTCTTCTTGATATAGAGGGTTTATTTTCTTCAATTTTATTCTTCTTTTTAGGAGGGGTGGCTATTGGAACTTGTTCTTCCTATGCAACAGTTAATGGAAGAACTTCCTCTTACCCTGAAGGAGCCATGGTGGAAGAATCAATCTTTAGTGAGGAGATAGTTGGAATAGTGGGAGAAGAAATATTATACTTATATTATGGAGAATGAATTTCCTCCTCTATGTTATTAGGAGGTAGGACTAGTTTCCTTCTCCTCCTTCTACTTGTAGCAATTTCAGATGGACCCTCAGTAGCTATAGGCTATCCAGTATCACTAGTACCCATAAAATCTTCTTGTGTAATCTATTGGTCCTACTCCTTAGGATATTCCTCCTCATTATTTCCCTCTTATTTTTGAGGTTCATCATTCTATAGGATTAAAAATTATTCCCAGTTGAGGTCAAGTCTAATAGTGTTTAGTATATATTTAGTTATCAACCATATTAGCCAATCAGGAGACATGAATTTTTCAATCCCATTTTCATACTCTTTGGACATAATAAAAAATGTTCCATAGGTGATTTGAAACATTAATGGTCCTATAATTCCTTAAGTGACTCAAAAATTTAAATTGGAGAGTATAAATTAGAGATTACCTTCCTTCACAGGTCATATATCTGATGATATATGAGGCTATTTCCCTCCAGGATGCATGTAAGTCAAGTCTCTCCACACCACCTTTCTTTATTAATATCATTTCATCTCCCTAATATAAATATTTTCTATCTTCTTGACCATTGGGTTTGTCTTGCTAGTTCTCTCCTATACTTGGTAGCCTAGTTACTTGGCTTACCAGATCTTTAGTAACTAGGAATGTGATGTCATGTATAGTAGCTTACTATCCTATAAAGGATACTATAAATTATATAGCAAGGGGTTATAATAAATACTGAAATTTCTCAAAATAATTAGTCCATCCAACTCTATTGAAAATATCCCAACTGACTAGGTCTCCTTGAAGTTGCCTATGATATGTGAGTTCCCTTCTCACAGCTGACCTTCCCATTCTACTAAGTTTAGATTTCTATCAATCCTTTAAAATGGTAATTGGAAACACACTCTATTTTAATTCTAAAATTCTACCTATAGAAAATAAAGGTTTGTTTAATAATGGTGGTTTATGGTTTTAGGTTATAGGTTATAGGTTATGGCATGCTTTGGCTTTGCATAAATGGTTGTACTTGCAAGGGAAAAAAATGAAAGTGATTGTTTTTACTATAGGTTATTATGGAATTATTATGTAATATAATATTTCACATATGGATCTCATATTTCATGGTATTATCACCCAAAACATTTTCCCCCTCCCATGTGAGCTATCACTTGTCTTAAAGTGACATGGAATGAATAGGATAGAAGAGATAGAATGGGGTCATGATTAGGGATATAAGTGTGGGTTGAGATGCCATCATGAGGGTCTAAGTGTGAGTTGATATGTATTTATTAATTAAATTTTAATTATTTAATATGATTTTTAATATAATACATGTTATATTAAATTAATAAATACTTTTCTATGATTAAAATATAAGGTGTACCTTTTTAACGGTTTACCTAGGGTTACGTCAAAGATTTATATATGAATATTTGCATGTGAGTGGTTGATGAAATGAAATGATTTTACTAGTATTTATAACTAAAATATAGTGTCCCTTTTGAGTAATGACGAGTTCAAAGGATGTTAGGCTTCCATGGTTCCCTTAAATTGCCTGCATGTAATCATGATAGCCTGCATAGAACTAGAACAAGTGTCTTGGAGTTGGATGAGAGATTATTTCCCTCCTAACAAAATGTGGTTACTATAGATCTATGTTATCCAATTTAGGTTTTGTATGAACATGGAAGAGGGTCATTGAAGGTGTTGTTTCTTTGTGATCTTCCTTTGCATGAGCCTATTAATGATTTATCTCTGTCCTATCTTGATCCCTATGGATTATGTGCCAAGTAAAATTTTCCTTGTTATTTAGGGGTAAGTTAGAGAAAGTTTTTGAATTTTTTTCTTTAATCCTCCTTCACTCCTCCTCTATCTTGTTTGGTGTCTTCCATGTACTATTAAAAATCACATAGCCAAGGCCATAACTTAGAGTTTGTGAAGAACTATCTTGCATGTGCTTAGAGAGGTGTCAGGGTGTACCTAAAGTAACTAGAGGTGGTGCCTATAACAACTATAAAGTTATGCCTAGCTATGGGGAAGGTGCCCATGATAGCTACAGAAGATCCCATAAAAATTGAAGTAATACCTCCATTGAGAAAGGTGCCTATATCAGCCATAGAATAGCCTATGGTAACTAGAGGAAGATGAATGGTTTTGTTTAGAATATTTGTTTATTTTTCATTTTTATTTTCACCCCTAAATAACTAGCAAGCTAGTTTTCTATTTAGGCCCATTTTAGAGTTTTAGGTAGCTAGTAGGCTAGTTTTCTACCTAAATACTACCAACAACACCCAAAAAAGGTTTTCACTATTGGGATTTTTTATCTTTATTTTTTAACTCTAACTACTACTTGTAATAAAATGTTTATTATGGGTCCTTGCCAAGTCAATAGTGAGGGTGACTAGTCAAAGACCTAGTGAAGGTCTTAGTCTTCATGTCAGAGGAGGGTTAGGATATCCTCCTCTCCTTCTTCATCTATGTGTTGGCTGGTTCTTTAAGATGAGACATCATGTTGATCTAACACATCGTTGTATCTATTTTGTAATTACATGTATATGTGTTTGGTAAACTCCTATGTGAGTGGATTTTTATATAACTTTAGTCTGTGGACATTAACCAGTAGATAGAATTGTACTAGATTAATGGTTTAGAGTTGCACTACTCCATTATCATAAACATGTTCAATATCAAATACACTAAGTCATTTGGTATAGAATTTTCCATTGTGATCCTTGTATTTTGAATCAAAAAGAAGGGCCCAATCTCCTACATTAAATTGCCTAGTCTTAATGTACCTATCATGCCATCCAATCCATTGGTGATGTACAAATTTTTTATTCTATAATTCATATTTCTTATCTTTATCTAAGGTATTTAGTTACATAATCCTTTCTTTCTATGTTTTAGATATATCCATCTCAAGTGCTAGTGTTGTTTGTAAGTCTTGTGCTCAAATTCAATTGGCAAGACATGTTTATTCCCATAGACAAAATCATAAGGGGTGGAGCCTATAGTAATCTTCCATGTGATTTTTTAATCCTAAATAACTTTAAGAATTCTAGTCTCCCAATCCTTATGGGACATACTAATAGTCTTGGTCAAAATATTTTCTAACTCCCTATTGGTGACTTCCACCTATCCATTAGATTGTAGATGATATGGAGTTGATTTGTTATACTTAATCTTGTATTGTTTGACAAAAGTAGTAATTAAACTAACATTAAATTGGGGTCATTAATCAATGACTATTTCTTATGACATACTATATCTTGTAAATATTTCTTCATAGAGGAAAGTTGTCACCTTCTCATCCCTGGCATGTGTAAGAGACTTTATTTTCACCTATTTAGTGACATAGTTAGTACATACAAGGATGTACTCTTTGTTGTTAGATTTTAGATCAAAAGGTCCTATAAAGTCTAGACCCATTTTTTCAAATGCTTCAAGCACAATTTGAGGCTATAAAGGTATCTCATCTGATTGTGTAGGTCTCCACATACACTGACATCTATCATAATGAGTATTATACCTTATTGCATCTTTATGGAGTGATGATTAATAATATCCTATATTTAATATTTTTACTACCATACACTTATCTACAAAGTTCCCTTCACAAGGTTTATCATGGAAGGCTTTGAAGATATCTAAAACTTCTTCTTTGAGACATTTTTATGAATCAAAGCTCTTTTTTTTTAGGGAGGAAGTGTACTAGAAGTAACCCTGTGATAAGGTAGTTAGCAATATTAACATACCAAGGTGTGGTAAGGGTGAGGGAGAACAAGTGCTCATCTAGAAATGAGTAATCCACTATGGTATCTTATTGAGGGGATTTTAGGTATGAGAAGAAGTCACTCATGGCATTTCCCTTACCAAGCTTATCTATAATAGTTAGATCAAATTCTTGTAATAAGAATAACCATATTATCACTATGCTTGGGATAGTTGGTTTGTTCATAAGGTATTAGATGGCTACATGGTCTATATGAATAAAGACTTGATACCTTATGATGTAATGATAAAACTTATTGATATCATAGACTAATAACAAGAATTTTTTTTAGTGACTATGTAATTTAATTTTGTTATCTATAGGTTCTTAATTACAAAATATATAACATAATTGAGTGCTTCCTATTTTTGGCATAGAATATCTCTTAGGGTAGTGTCTAAAGCATCTATGTGAATATGGAAGGAAAGCTTCCAATCAAGACCATGCAAAACAGGGGTGGTGGTCAATAATTCTTTCAATTATTTGGAAGTTGTATCATAAGCAGGAGTCCAAATGAATTCAACATCTTTAGTTAGGAGAGTGAATAATGGTGTTGTTATTTTGCTAAAATTATTGATGAATCTTATGTAGTAACTAGCATGTTCTAAAAAAATATTGACATCTTTCTATTTTTGAGGAATAGATAGGTTTTTTATGATGTTGATTTTTACATGGTCAACATTAATTCCTTCAGTAGATACATTATGACCTAAGACAATGCCTTTTTTCATAAGCATGTAGCATTTCTTATGACTTAAAGACAAATAGTGCTCCTGATAACATTGCAACACTTTCTCTAGGTTCTTCAGGCACTCATCAAATGTTTCTCTATAAACATTGAAGTCATTCATATATATTTCTACACATTCATTGGCCTTATCTATAAAGATACTCAAGACAACCCTTGGAATATTACAAGAGTTTTAAATATCCCAAAAGGTAATACAACATAAGAATAAGTACCCTAAGGAGAAGTAAAGGTGGTATTCTTTTGGTCCTCAGGGGCAATCCTAATCTATTTTTAATCACTGAAGCTATTCAAAAAGGTAAACTATTTCTTCCCTACTAATGTATCCAACACATGCTCAATGAAGGGTAGAGGAAAATGATCCTTAATAGTTTTTATATTAAGTTCCCTATAACCTATGTATACAAACTATTCTCCATTTTTCTTTGGTACAATTATCAATGGTGAAACCCATTCACTATCTAAGATGAGATATATAAATCCAATAATCAAGAGTTTTTGTAATTCCACTTTGACTATTTCTCTAAGAGATAGATTCTTCATACGTTGTGGTTATATGATTGGTTGGCACTCTTCTTTGATATAGATATGATGTGTGCATGTTTTTGGTTTGATTCCTTGCATATCCTCATAATCCCATGAAAAATCTTGTTGGTTTGCATGCAACATGATGACTAGGCACTTTTCCTCATTAAACTCCAACTTGCTACTAATAAGTAATGTTTTTCCTAAAGAAATTTCAATTTACCATGAGAGTGCTTTCATCATTTCTATATTTCTAATAGATCTATTTTGAATATAGATATGATGCAGTAGCTAGTAGAATATTTCCTATATAGATGCATCAGAATTATCTTCTTCTTAGAGGCTAAAAATAGGAGCTCAACACATTACAGGTGGTTGAGATCTACAAAATGAGTTTGGTAATTATTTTGGAGAATATGGGAGAGTATTGTATCTTCTTCCTAATGAACCAAGGTGCATGTATGGTAAATGGTGAATAAAATAATCTAAGGATGTCACTCTACCTCATCTTCTTTAGCCCATAATATATGTGCCAGTGTCAAGGCTAGTTGTGTTAGGGGATAGAGGACAAACTTCTTAGTGTGGTTACCATTAGAAATCAACATGTCACCTAATATAAATTTGATAAAGGCATCAACTATGGCAAGCCAAGGTCATCCTAAAATAAGAGGATATCCACACAAATTAGACTTTAGCTATAACATAATAAAATCTATAAGATACTCCCAAAAATCTATAGTAATGACAAGATCTTCAATGACTCTTTTTGATCTGACTATAGATCTATCATCCATTTATAACATTATAGATGTGGGATGAATATTATTCATCTATAACTTATTTATGGTTTCAATTATCATTACATTTATTGTAGCCCCTAGGTTTATCAATGTATTAGACAACTATTGATCATAGATCTAGACTGTTACTACTAGGCATCCTGGATATGAATATTTCTTTCGTAGGGTGGTTCTCGGCATAATATCTACTAGCTGGCCAATCACATGCATTGTATTAAGATCCTTCTTCTTCCTTCTAGGTTTACATAGACATAAGTCTCTAACAAATTTGTAATATATGGGAACATCTTTGATCACTTGGAAGAGGGCAATTTTAACACAGAGATTTTTGAGTTGTCATATGAAATCAAATTTAGGCTCGATTTCATTGTGTTAAAGGGTAAGACATTCTAAAAATAATGGGGTTGTTTCATCAAAACCATTAGTTATTGGTTTAGAGAGTTCTTTCAGTGGTAAAGGTGGGTTAGCATGATATTTTAGAATTTCTTGATCTGAATCCATTATTATAGGTGGGGTTAGATGTGGTATAACTTTCCCTAAACTTAGGTGAACTTTATTGATGTTCATCATATATACTGGGTACTAGATAGGTTTAGTACTAAATGTTGGTTGAACCAACTTATTTGTAGGGTTCTCCATAGGTTGGGTAGGGAGTTGATTAGGTTTGGGTGTAACTTGCATACTAGGAATAAGAGTAGGAGGTTATTATTTCTATTGTGAAGGGAATCCTCCCCGATGGTTTCCCCATGGTTGATTGGATTTGTAGGGCTACTACCACTGATTTGTGAAGGGTGGGCATCGAGGTGGTTGCCAATCTTGTATCCAAGGTGGGGATACATTTTTTGGAGGCTATCAGGAGGTGGTGGGGTATCTTGTCTGAGGTGGATTCCATCTATAATTAGGAGGTGGGACATTCATCCATGGACTAGTCTCTTTGGGAGTAGTATTTGAAAATTGTGAATTAAAAGAGGTAGAATTTGCAAAAGGTGGATTTTTTCCCATACCTAGATAAGATGGTCATTAAACCCATGGATTTCTTTGTGAAACTTAGAAAATATGGTCCCCATCTCCTCTTATAGCATGTATCTCTACTATTTCTTGTGCTTTAGTGATGATGTTAACAACTGTAGCCTAAACCTTGTGATACTTACAATCTATTTTATTATTGTTACGATATGGACAATAGATGGTCAAAGCTTGATCTAAGCCTATGTGATTTTACTTTGAGTGTAGGATATCCAATTGGGTGGCCAAGTGAATAACGATATCCTATTTCATGTCTTGTAATAGGTTACTAACTTTAGATTTTGATAGGCCACTTGTAACTACTAGTGGAAGCTTGTTTTCCTAACTTTGTTTATGGTAGACCTAGAATAATTATTTCTCAACTCCTTGATGTCTACAAATGTCATATGGGAGATATATCCCCCACTCATTAGGTTTAAGGCTTTTAGACAATGTTCTTAGAATCCTTTCAAGAAGATGAGTTTTAGAGGTTCTTCTCCTAGTACATTTTACTTGAATTTATGTACAATGAACATGAACCATTCAACATAGTCTTCCAAAGATTCATCTCCTTCTTAAGTCATCTTGAAGATATAATTTCTTCTAAAATTTTTTCCTCTTCCATATTATTGATACTTTAGTGAAAATTTATTTTTCATGTCCTCCTAAGTGTGGATTGAATTACTACCTAGTCCCATGAACCAACGAAGTGTTGAGTCTTTGAGGGTGGTTAGAAAAAGTTTTAATTTCTATGCATCATGCCTATAGTCATAGATTCTATAGAGGATATATAATTTAAACAAAAAGGTGTCTAAGTCTTTTGATAATGTACCTTTGAAATTGGGCAAGGCTAAGGGTAGAATATTTTTCATTTTTATTATGCCTATTGCATTTCAAATAAGAAATTCAAAAGTAACTATGTCTGGAGTCCTTTTTTCATCTATGAACTCTCCTTCTCCATTCATGATGGTTTTTATAATGATATGTATACCAAATATACTCAATATCATGTCTTCAAATTTTGTATTAGTCCCTTCATCAGTATGATAGTAAATGTTTATGTGTTGATCTATAGTCTTTCTACTAGATGAGAGATTTGAAGATTCTCTTGAGCTTTCTTTCATTTGTTCAAGAAATCCTTGTTTGAATGTTGTTCTGATGTTAATTTTTGGAGTGTTTGGTTTTTAAATTTCTTCTCCTTCATTTCTCTTTACTAACTTAGCTAATGCTTCTTCCACTTTTATTTCCTTTTTCAAATCTAATAGTACTTATTATGTAAGTTACTTCCTTCAGTTTGTAGTGTTTCCTTTTTCAAGATCCCTCTGGCTTATGGTATATTTTTCAATAGGATTTTTATTTACTAAAGGTATTTGTGGTTCTTTCTTGGTAGAAACTTGTAGCTTGTTTGGTAGGAATCTCCCTTGAGAATCTCTTTCTCTCTGTATAAATGTTCTACCACATCTTTTAGCTATCTTGTCCCTTCCTACCTAGAATTAGTGTCTTTTTTGTTTTTCATGTGTTCTAAGGGGTTGTTTCATAATAAGAAAAAAAAAATAAAGGAGTGAAAAAATTAAAATGACTGGAGTTTAAATTTTACTTATAGAAAGCAATAAAGTTATCTATTGAAAGTAGGAAAATTATCCTAAAAAATAGGAAATGAAAGCAGGAAAATTAAAGGTACACTTTTCAAAAAATAAATCACTCTTATAAAAAAGTAAATTCCAAAAAAAACCATGAAATAAGTAAATTATAATATTGAAAAAATGAATTAAAGGTTGTACACCATTAACATCCAAAAACATAGACATCTAGCATAGGACATTGTAGTGTCCTCACTCGACTTGCTCAGCTTGATAGGATAGTGCATCAAAAATGTTGTGAACCATCAACATCTAGGAACTTAGACATATATCATAAGACATCATAGTGTCTTCACTTAGCTTGTTCAACTGGGTAGGATAGTGCATTAATCAGTCTTAAAAAAAGAAATAATTAATTTTGGAAAACAATAACTGACACCCTCCCTGACAATGATGTCAAAATGTTGTGCAGACTTGTTACCTAATTAATACCAATTCTTGAGTCTGATTAACATTAATTTTCAACCTATGTTACATATGATTTTTAAATATTTAAGCACTATATATGCATTA
Organism: Torreya grandis; assembly: GCA_037957365.1. Classification (NCBI taxonomy): domain Eukaryota; kingdom Viridiplantae; phylum Streptophyta; class Pinopsida; order Cupressales; family Taxaceae; genus Torreya; species Torreya grandis. The sequence goes on from JARHVA010001643.1 coordinate 3,198,151, forward strand.
TTGATCCATAGATTATCTTTCCTACTAGTTGTAGTACAATGAACTTTTACTAAATTGACTAGATAGTTATACTATGAAACTATTATAAAATAAATACAAAAATATTTCACACTTATGAATCACACATGCATCACACTTTATCCAATAAAACTAATAATTAAATCAACTTACATAACACACTTAGCTAAGGAGTGTTAATATCTTCACTACAACTCCTTCCGAGGGGGACCTTCCTCATTTAGAACTGAGTTCCAATCCTTCTTTGAGAGATTTGAAAAATATTCTTATAGGAATCAAATTTATCATTACTTATATCTATATTAATTAAATATTACTATAGAAGATTACAATATTTAGAATGTAATGAATTCTATAATTCTACTACTCTATTATCATATATCCAACTCTTAATCTAATTTGGGTTCTACCATTAAATATAGAAGGTAGTTTATTAAATTTTAACCAAAAACACTAAACTAGGGAAAAATATAAATACTTAGGAACTACCTTAGTCAACCTTTAAGTGGTTAGTAATTGAAGTTACTTATTTTAGGCTTGACTGGGTTAAGGACAATGTATATTGTTTTGTTATTTTACTTCTTTTTTTCTCCTTTCCATTGTCCTTGTTTTTCTCATCTTTGGCAGCACATCCAAGTTTCATTGTATGTGAGAAGTTTGTACAATATATATAGACATTTTCAATCATTAATTTTGTTTATAAGATAGATGGATGTGTCCTTAAGATCTAGTCACAATAATAGTTATGTTCTATGTAGTGGTTGTAGGTAACATGTATATGAAAGCCTACAGTTGTTATGGGCAATTTGCATTGGTTATAGGAAACCTATAGGTGGAAGCCTATAGTTGATATAGGCAATCTTCAATGGCTACAGACAAACTATAGGTGGAAGCCTATAGTTATTTTGGGTACCCTATTGTGGCTATGGGAAACCTGTAGGTGGAAGCCTATAATTATTGTGGGTAGCTTGTAAGTGTTGTTCCCAAATAATATTTCTACAACCTTACATTAAATTTCAATTTTTAAAAAAATAAAGTTACACAAGTATAATATAATAAAATAAAAATCATAATTAATTCATAACATATATATATATATATATATATATATATATATCAATGCACACATAAAATAATAAATTCATTCATGTGTATGAGTCATGGATGGCTATGGGAATTTACATTGAAAATGATATATACTGGGTATGGATGAGGTTATAAAATAGAGTAATTGGTGGCCTCATCAATTGTGATAATGGAATTTATAGACAATGTTCTCTAGGAAAGTGTATAGAATTTAGAGATACTCAATGTGGAAGGCAATGAAGGACAACAAGGTCAAGAGGAACCTTTGCAGTCAAAGACAATTGGAAAAGAGAGGGAATAATAGTCCAAGAGGCCATAAGGCCACAAAATTAGAATGTATAAGGTCAAAAAATCATGAGAGCATAGTACCATGCATGTTAGGTAAGTCTGTTTGTAATTAATAAAGCAAGAACTAATGCTAGTTTATTAAGAAACAAACATAGACCAACCTTTCAAGGATTATGTTGGAATTACAATAGAAAAGGACATAGATCAAAAGAATTTTCCTCACATGTTGGCAAATATGGTCAAAAAAATGCAATAAAATCAAATGAAGAAAGGAGACATGAGAGAAGAGAATCTTTGCTCATGAGAAGAGTTTTGTTGTAGTAGAAAAGATAACGACAAGAATTAGTACAGAGCAAAAACTTATCTATGAGTAGTTGTAAAGCAAAAAGAAAGTGTTTCAAAGTGGTGATTGATAGAGGAATTACAAATAACATAGTGTCTTAGGATATGGTATAAAAGTTGGAATTGAAGAGGATTCCACATCCACATCCTTATAAGGTAACATGGGTTCAAGAAGGACATTAAATCATGGTAAGTGAGCAAAGTTTGGTTGAATTTCATATAGGTATTTATAAGGATAGATTTTTTAATGACATAATGCCCATGAACATTTTTCATTTGTTACTATGGAGTCCATGGTAATTATATAGGAAGGTTGTTCATGATGGACAAGCAAACACTTACATAATAAAGAAAGATGGGGTCACACATGTTATTTTACCTTTGAAATGTCATCCAAGAAGTGTGGAATAAAGAGTGATGTTGATTAAAACAAAAAAAATATTTTGGTAAGGTATTTCAAATTATGAGTTTGAACAAAGCCCCTAATAAGGAAGAAAATACAATTTGTCTTGAGAATATGAGTATGGAGAGGTATGATACCATAAAATTGGACATGGAAAAAATCCAACAAGAGAAAATTCTGTTTAATAAAGTAACTAATTTGAATGGTGAAAGTGATATTTATGAGAAGACATTGGTATCAAGAATGAAAATAAAGAGTGAGGGATTGAAAACCAAGAAGGTAGAGAGGATACAATGAGAAGAAGGGTAGAAATTATAGCTAAGATAGAGAAGAAAGGGTTGGGAATGAAACTAAGCAAGAGAGGAAGTTGGATAATGAAGTGTTCAAGAAAGAGCCAAGAAGGCTCCCAATTTTGATGCTAAAAATGTGTTTTATGATGTGTATATAGGTTACACAAAAGCAACCACAAATTAAGTCCTGTAGATAAAGAAGATAGAGGAGCTTATGGTTAAAGAAGATATCTTTGATCCAAAATAACCCAATAATCATCAAGAAGTGCAAAATAAAGAGGGAGAACCTTGATCAAATATTTAAGATAGTACAAAAAAATAAGGTAAGAGGGAAGAAGAAACCATGTATTTAGATAGTTGTAACTTGCAATTGAAGACAAGAAGGAGGTGAGAATGAAAGCTCAAGAGTTGCTAAAACACCATGTGAAGAATAAAAAATAAAACATGTGACAAATATAATATCAATGAAGATGAAAGAAAAAGTGATAATTAAACTATGACTTGGTAGTCCAAAGGAGCAACTAGGAGCATGATAAGTGAAGAAACTTCATGGTAAGATCAAGGAATAAGAAAAGTATTAATATGAGAAGGTGTGTCACACTCAAGATAGTGTAAATCTCATTGATGAATTTATATTCTTATATATATGTGAGAAATAAATTTCAAGTGAGAAGTGGTAAAAATATAAAATACCACATCAAGAAGATGGGAAGCATGATGAAGATCAATATAAAGTGATGAAGATGAAAAGAGGTCAATAAAATATAGTCAAAGGACTAGACATCAATATAAAAGGAAAAGAGGATCAAGTTATCTTCATGAAAGTTTTTGAATTTCATGATTTTTGTGATAAATCTTAGCCTAATGGTAGATTTGTATAATAAATAGGTGGTATGAAGAAAAATCATAGTCATGATAGGCATTTAGGCATGCATGAATATAGTAAGTATTTTCAGGTTTTTCAAGTATAGAGAGTGACAATAAAATGATGGTTAAGAATGATGTGTGGATGAATTCTTACTAAGATATTTATTTAGAAAGAAAAAATTTATGATAATGAACTTTAGATTGATCATGTTGCAAGGGGTGACAAGATAATAAAGAAAGATGGGGTCACACATATTATTTTACCTTTGAAATGTGATCCAAGAAGTTTGGAATAAAGAGTGATGTTGATGAAAACAAAAACAGAAATTGGTAAGGTATTTCAAATTAAGAGTTTGAACAAATCCACTAATAAGGAAGAAAATACAATTTGTCTTGAGAAGATGAGTATGGAGACGTATGATACCATAAAATTGGACATGGAAAAAATCAAAAAATAGAAAATTTTGTTTGATAAAGTAACTAATTTAAATGGTTAAAGTGATATTTATGAGAAGACATTGGTATCAAGAATGAAAAGAAAGATTGAGGGATTCAAAAACCAAGAAGGTAGAGAGGATACAATGAGAAGAGGGGCAGAAATTATAGCTAAGATAGAGAAGAAAGGGTTGGGAATGACACTAAGCAAGAGAGGAAGTTGGATAATGAAGTGTCCAAGAAAGAGCCAAGAAGGCTCCCAATTTTGATGCTAAAAATGTGTTTTATGATGTGTATATAGGTTACACAAAGGCAACCACAAATTAAGTCCTGTATATAAAGAAGATAGAGGAGCTTATGGTTAAAGAAGATATCTTTGATCCAAAATAACCCAATAATCATCAAGAAGAACAAAATAAAGAGGGAGAACCTTGATAAAATATTTAAGATAGTACAAAAAAATAAGGTAAGAGGGAAGAAGAAACCATGTATTTATATAGTTGTAACTTGCAATTGAAGACAAGAAGGAGGTGAGAATGAAAGCTCAAGATTTGCTAAAACACCATGTGAAGAATAAAAAAGAAAACATGTGAAAAATATAATCTCAATGAAGATGATAGAAAAAGTGATAATTAAACTATGACTTGGTAGTCCAAAGGAGCAACTAGGAGCATGATAAGTGAAGAAACTTCATGGTAAGATCAAGGAATAAGAAAAGTATTAATATGAGAAGGTGTGTCACACTCAAGATAGTGTAAATCTCATTGATGAATTTATATTCTTATATATATGTGAGAAATAAATTTCAAGTGAGAAGTGGTAAAAATGTAAAATACCACATCAAGAAGATGGGAAGCATGATGAAGATCAATATAAAGTGATGAAGATGAAAAGAGGTCAATAAAATATAGTCAAAGGACTAGACATCAATATAAAAGCAAAAGAGGATCAAGTTATCTTCATGAAAGTTTTTGAATTTCATGATTTTTGTGATAAATCTTAGCCTAATGGTAGATTTGTATAATAAATAGGTGGTATGAAGAAAAATCATGGTCATGATAGGCATTTAGGCATGCATGAATATGGTAAGTATTTTCAAGTTTTTCAAGTCTTAGAGAGTGACAATAAAATGATGGTTAAGAATGATGTGTGGATGAATTCTTACTAAGATATTTAATTAGAAAGAAAAAGGTATGATAATGAACTTTAGATTGATCATGTTACAAGGGGTGACAAGATAATAAAGAAAGATGGGGTCACACATGTTATTTTACCTTTGAAATGTGATCCAAGAAGTTTGGAATAAAGAGTGATGTTGATGAAAAAAATATTTTTTTTTTAAGGTATTTCAAATTACGAGTTTGAACAAAGCCCCTAATAAGGAAGAAAATACAATTTGTCTTGAGAAGATGAGTATGGAGAGGTATGATACCATAAAATTGGACATGGAAAAAATCCAACAAGAGAAAATTTTATCTGATAAAGTAACTAATTTCAATGGTGAAAGTGATATTTATGAGAAGACATTGGTATCAAGAATGAAAAGCAAGAGTGAGGGATTCAAAAACCAAGAATGTAGAGAGGATACAATGAGAAGAGGGGCAGAAATTATAGCTAAGATAGAGAATAAAGGATTTGGAATGACACTAAGCAAGAGAGGAAGTTGGATAATGAAGTGTCCAAGAAAGAGCCAAGAAGGCTCCCAATTTTGATGCTAAAAATGTGTTTTATGATGTGTATATAGGTTACACAAAGGCAGCCACAAATTAAGTCCTGTAGATAAAGAAGATAGAGGAGCTTATGGTTAAAGAAGATATCTTTGATCCAAAATAACCCAATAATCATCAAGAAGTGCAAAATAAAGAGGGAGAACCTTGATCAAATATTTAAGATAGTACAAAAAAATAAGGTAAGAGGGAAGAAGAAACCATGTATTTAGATAGTTGTAACTTGCAATTGAAGACAAGAAGAAGGTGAGAATGAAAGCTCAAGAGTTGTTAAAACTCCATGTGAATAATAAAAAAGAAAACGTGTGACAAATATAATATCAATGAAGATGATAGAAAAAGTGATAATTAAACTATGACTTGGCAGTCCAAAGGAGCAACTAGGAGCATGACAAGTGAAGAAAATTCATGGTAAGATCAAGGAATAAGAAAAGTATTAATATGAGAAGGTTTGTGACACTCAAGATAGTGTAAATCTCATTGATGAATTTATATTCTTATATATATGTTAGAAATAAATTTAAAGTGAGAAGTGGTAAAAATGTAAAATACCACATCAAGAAGATGGGAATCATGATGAAGATCAATATAAAGTGATGAAGATGAAAAGAGGTCAATAAAATATAGTCAAAGGACTAGATATCAATATAAAAGGAAAAGAGGATCAAGTTATCTTCATGAAAGTTTTTGAATTTCATGATTTTTGTGATAAATCTTAGCCTAATGGTAGATTTGTATAATAAATAGGTGGTATGAAGAAAAATCATGGTCATGATAGGCATTTAGGCATGCATGAATATGGTAAGTATTTTCAAGTTTTTCAAGTCTTAGAGAGTGACAATAAAATGATGGTTAAGAATGATGTGTGGATGAATTCTTACTAAGATATTTTTTTAGAAAGAAAAAGTTATGATAATGAACTTTAGATTGATCATGTTGCAAGGGGTGACAAGATAATAAAGAAAGATGGGGTCACACATGTTATTTTACCTTTGAAATGTGATCCAAGTAGTTTGGAATAAAGAGTGATGTTGATGAAAACAAGAAAAATATTTTTGTAACGTATTTCAAATTACGAGTTTGAACAAAGCCCCTAATAAGGAAGAAAATACAATTTTTCTTAAGAAGATGAGTATGGAGAGGTATGATACCATAAAATTGGACATGGAAAACATCTAACAAGAGAAAATTTTGTCTGATAAAGTAACTAATTTGAATGGTGAAAGTGATATTTATGAGAAGATATTGGTATCAAATATGAAAAGCAAGAGTGAGGGATTCAAAAACCAAGAAGGTAGAGAGGATACAATGAGAAGAGGGGCAGAGATTATAGCTAAGATAGAGAAGAAAGGGTTGGGAATGACACTAAGCAAGAGAGGAAGTTGGATAATGAAGTGTCCAAGAAAGAGCCAAGAAGGCTCCCAATTTTGATGCTAAAAATGTGTTTTATGATGTGTATATAGGTTACACAAAGGCAGCCACAAATTAAGTCCTGTAGATAAAGAAGATAGAGGAGCTTATGGTTAAAGAAGATATCTTTGATCCAAAATAACCCAATAATCATCAAGAAGTGCAAAATAAAGAGGGAGAACCTTGATTAAATATTTAAGATAGTACAAAAAAATAAGGTAAGAGGGAAGAAGAAACCATGTATTTAGATAATTGTAACTTGCAATTGAAGACAAGAAGGAGGTGAGAATGAAAGCTCAAGAGTTGCTAAAACACCATGTGAAGAATAAAAAAGCAAACATGTGACAAATATAATATCAATGAAGATGATAGAAAAAGTGATAATTAAACTATGACTTGGTAGTCCAAAGGAGCAACTAGGAGCATGATAAGTGAATAAACTTCATGGTAAGATCAAGGAATAAGAAAAGTATTAATATGAGAAGGTGTGTGCCACTCAAGATAGTGTAAATTTCATTGATGAGTTTATATTCTCATATATATGTGAGAAGTAAATTTCAAGTGAGAAGTGGTAAAAATGTAAAATACCACATCAAGAAGATGGGAAGCATGATGAAGATGAAAAGAGGTCAATAAAATATAGTCAAAGGACTAGACATCAATATAAAAGGAAAAGAGGATCAAGTTATCTTCATGAAAGTTTTTGAATTTCATGATTTTTGTGATAAATCTTAGCCTAATGGTAGATTTGTATAATAAATAGGTGGTATGAAGAAAAATCATGGTCATGATAGGCATTTAGGCATGCATGAATATGGTAAGTATTTTCAAGTTTTTCAAGTCTTAGAGAGTGACAATAAAATGATGGTTAAGAATGATGTGTGGATGAATTCTTACTAAGATATTCATTTAGAAAGAAAAATGTATGATAATGAACTTTAGATTGATCATGTTGCAAGGGGTGACAAGATAATAAAGAAAGATGGGGTCACACATGTTATTTTACCTTTGAAATGTGATCCAAGTAGTTTGGAATAAAGAGTGATGTTGATGAAAACAAAAAAAAAAAATTGTAAGGTATTTCAAATTACGAGTTTGAACAAAGCCCCTAATAAGGAAGAAAATACAATTTGTCTTGAGAAGATGAGTATGGAGAGGTATGAATCCATAAAATTGGACATGGAAAAAATCCAACAAGAGAAAATTTTGTCTGATAAAGTAACTAATTTGAATGGTGAAAGTGATATTTATGAGAAGACATTGGTATCAAGAATGAAAAGCAAGAGTGAGGGATTCAAAAACCAAGAAGGTAGAGAGGATACAATGAGAAGAGGGGCAGAAATTATAGCTAAGATAGAGAAGAAAGGGTTGGGAATGACACTAAGTAAGAGAGGAAGTTGGATAATGAAGTGTCCAAGAAAGAGCCAAGAAGGCTCCCAATTTTGATGCTAAAAATGTGTTTTATGATGTGTATATAGGTTACACAAAGGCAGCCACAAATTAAGTCCTGTAGATAAAGAAGATAGAGGAGCTTATGGTTAAAGAAGATATCTTTGATCCAAAATAACCCAATAATCATCAAGAAGTGTAAAATAAAGAGAGAGAACCTTGATCAAATATTTAAGATAGTACAAAAAAATAAGGTAAGAGGGAAGAAGAAACCATGTATTTAGATAGTTGTAACTTGCAATTGAAGACAAGAAGGAGGTGAGAATGAAAGCTCAAGAGTTGTTAAAACACCATGTGAAGAATAAAAAAGCAAACATGTGACAAATATAATCTCAATGAAGATGATAGAAAAAGTGATAATAAAACTATGACTTGGTAGTCCAAAGGAGCAACTAGGAGCATGATAAGTGAATAAACTTCATGGTAAGATCAAGTAATAAGAAAATTATTAATATGAGAAGGTGTGTGGCACTCAAGATAGTGTAAATCTCATTGATGAATTTATATTCTTATATATATGTGAGAAATAAATTTCAAGTGAGAAGTGGTAAAAATGTAAAATACCACATCAAGAAGATGGGAAGCATGATGAAGATCAATATATAGTGATGAAGATGAAAAGAGGTCAATAAAATATAGTCAAAGGACTAGACATCAATATAAAAGGAAAAGAGGATCAAGTTATCTTCATGAAAGTTTTTGAATTTCATGATTTTTGTGATAAATCTTAGCCTAATGGTAGATTTGTATAATAAATAGGTGGTATGAAGAAAAATCATGGTCATGATAGGCAGTTAGGCATGCATGAATATGGTAAGTATTTTCATGTTTTTCAAGTCTTAGAGAGAGACAATAAAATGATGGTTAAGAATGATGTGTGGATGAATTCTTACTAAGATATTCATTTAGAAAGAAAAAGGTATGATAATGAACTTTAGATTGATCATGTTGCAAGGGGTGACAAGATAATCAAGTCCAAGAAAAACATATGGGATATTAAGAGAGAAGAGTAAAAAAGAGTGCTTCATGTGGACGTACCAAGTCAAGACCCCAAAACAAAGATAAGTGAATGTTTAGAAGATATCTCTCATATTCTAGTAATATTTGTGAACATTTATAATCATTACATAAGGTATGAAGATGATTACAAACAACTATCATACATTTATTTGCACATATGAATACTTTGTTTATTATTTGAAGAATCAATAACTATAGAAGATGATAAGAGTGAAAACCAATGTAATTAAGCGAGCCTCATATTATGGAGGAGATGATATAGACAACAATTTTCAGTCATGACAAAGTGAAAATTGTGGAACACTCAGCCCTATGAAGATTAGGCAACTGGAACACCTCATAGATTGGACCATAGGTCTACATTTACATTTAAAACATGAATGTAGAATTACAAGTGACAGAATAATCGGGTATAGTAGGTAAAGGAAGGAAAGATTGCTCAAATTGAAATATAAAGTCAAGATTTGGAGGAGATATGTAGAGTTTCATTAGTTATACAAAGGGGAGAATGAGTGATTTGGATGCAAGGTGAAGAAGTAACTCATTGTAAACAAGGTGTTAATGTATTCTACTCTTTACCCTTAAAATGTTTGCATAAGGTTAAAAGACAACAAACCATAGTAGAGAAAGTAATATGACTAGTCAATAAAACAGGGTACAAGAATCATTGTAGGAATTGGAGAAAGAGGAAGAATCAAAAAGCAGGTCATATCAGGCTAGAATTCAGAACAAAGAACATTTTGAACAAACAAGAGAATGTAAGGAGTTGGAACCAACAACATGGTAAGTTTAAGAATCCATAATATTTTGAAGACACTACAAGGAAGAATAAAGATAAATACATAAAACACACAAAGAGAAAGATGGAAAGGATCATGAATAGGAAATTCACTTTTAGTTTTCTTTTTCTTTTTCTTTTTCCCTTTGGGAGTATGATGCATGGGCATCACTCATAGAACTAGATGAATGAAAACTTTGTCTAATTCAAGTTAATAGAGTTTTAAAAACAATTTTAGGTGTGGGATAAATTTTAGGAGTCTAATAATTCATTTTGGAATGATTTATAAGTGCTTAGAGAGATCTTAGGGTGGCTAGAGTTTCAAATTTGATTTTCCCACCAAATTACACAATTTGAAATTTTAAGTGTTTTGGCATAGTAAGGATGTTGTCAGAGTTTTTCTAAAGTTAATTAAGGTGTAAAATAGATAGTGGAGGATAATAAAGACTATTATGAATTTTTACTTGGTTTTAATTCCCATTTGTATGGAATAATTCACCTTGAAGTGTGTGTAAAGGGTGAGCACTCTTACAAGTGATTGATAGGAGTTAGTTAGGGTAGTTAGGTTTTGAATAAAGCATGTATTTTAGTTATTGATTAAATTTTAATGTTGTATTAAAAGGAGAGAAGGATGAGATCAAAAAATATAATAATTAATCCCTCAAAGTTTTGATATTTTAAAGATAATTCTGTTTCTGTGGATACAATCTTGTGTTTCCTATGTATGCACAATAGAAGGGATTGTGTTTGGAGTAATCGATAAAAGAAGTTATGATAATATTTTATTTTATGGACTAAATGAATTGTTTATTATTTTCCTATATTTTTTAATGTGTTTACAGTCATTCATTGACTAAATTTTATGTTATGTAGTTTCAATAATAATATAGGTCTATAAAAGAATGTTTATACAAATAGTGAGTTGTCATAGTGAGAGGACAAAGGATATAGAGATTTGATAGTAAATGATTCTTGGTGCCAAGACATAATTAAATTTTTAATAATCCCCTTTATATGTTGTGCATATTTTGAGAAACATTCTCTTGAAATCTTAACCCTCAAACGAATGTTACTTAACTTGTAGCCTAAAACTATGTGCTTCATTTGTTAAAGAACACTATCAATAAGTGGAACAAAAGAGATTGTGTACATTTATGTTGATTAAACAAAGTGCACATAGGATTTTTGGTTCCTTTATAAATTTTCATGTAGTATAAAACCTTTTTTGTGATCAAACAATCCATGTAAGAGTAATCACCAACCTTATATATATAATTATGTGCATGTGTGAGCAAGAAAGCCATAAAACATTGAAAATTTAAGTACTTATGAATTTAAAATGATTGAACCATGTAAATTAAATGATTTTGAATCATTATAAATAAGTCATATCATTTTTAACCTATTTGAGGTTTGTTCAAAACTTAACACATAATTGTAGACCCTGCATATAAGACTTTGTATTCATTTTGAACCAAGAGTGTGATGTAAAAGGTGATTAGGGTTGTTGTTTTGAAATTATGGAAATTTTATGATGTTCAAGTAAGTCCCATAGATCCTAAACAATAATTATATATATATATTTGAAAACTTTTTTAGAGTGATCAAGAATAAATTATATGTTCTTGGGTCCTATAGACCCTGTAGAAACCAAAAATAGGGTTTCAATCTTAAAACACATTTTCCTAAAACTTCTTAAAAGATTAATTTTCCCAAATGTTTGTTATATTTTGATTTTCATGCATATGAAATGATTATGGTGATTTTTTTTCATGTCCATACTTTTAGGTACAATAGAAGAAGACTATGTGTGAATAAGGGCATAATAGGCCTAATTAGGCCTAACACTAGCTTAGAAGGGGAAAATAAGGGGTTTTAAAAGGAAATTTTAGTATTAAAAATTCATAGAGATGAGAATAAAGATAAATGGTATTATATCCTAGTTTTATTTTGTCATTTTATCACTGTATAGAGCTATACCATCAGTTTTAGATAAGAAAAAGGCTGTAAAAAGTGACTATAGTAGGGGAAAAGTTATCAAGACTGAGAAATAATTCAAGGGAACTATAAGGGTTATGGAAGACCCTAAGAGATCCTTAATATTATGTGAATGATAGTCAAAAACATAAGAAAGGTAGAGGATTGATGAACCTTGAATTGATCATTTGAACCTCAGTAAGGAGAGTGAACATTACAATGAAGAAATTTGTTAGTTAGTTGATCATCTTTGCATCACATACTCTCTTACAATATCATAATTTTGGGAAAGCATTTCCCCAAATGATACAAGTGTATAATAAGTGTAAAAAAATAAAGGATGGTCATTAGAAGTTGGATAAATGGTAGGTGGATAGATTAGTGATTATTTTATGTTATTAAATGCCTTCTGACAAGGATCACTCCATTATAAATCATTAACTTTATTAAGAAGGGAATTAAAAGAATAAATGTGATAAGACATTTTGGGGATGATCATTATATTTTCCAAAGATTATCAAGGTAAGTACAAATGTCTAGAATAGAATGAGGAATAAGCATGTTGACTATAACATTGATTTTATTAGGATCGACATCCATACTATGAAGAGAGACTAATAACACTAATAATTCATGAGATGTAATACCAAAAACACATTTATAAGGATTGAGTCAAAATTTATATTTGATTAGTTGATTAAAGATGATGGAAATATTATAAATATGTATTAGATGACTTTTGGAATTTGAAGTGAGATCATCCATGTAAGTTCCATAATATTATGGATAAGGTCATGAAAATTATGGGTCATAACCTGCTGATAGATAGCTCTAGGGTTTTTAAGGCCAAAGTGCATTTTAACATAGCAATAGGTGTCCCATTATATATTGAATATTGTCTTGTGTTGGTTTTTGGGGTCGATATGAGGTTTTTTTAGCCTAAAAAATAATCCATAAAGGATAACATTTTGTATCTCATAGTGGAATCTATTATGGCATCTATCGAAGGTAATAGAAAGTTGTCTTTGGGACCAATGAGGTTGAGGTTGTAAAAGTTGATGTAAATGTGGATAAACATTATAAATTGTTTGAGAATAGGAATCAATTTTGACAATCATTCAGAATAGTCCATAGGTTTAATAAAACTGGCATATAATAGTATGATAATTTCTTTATGGCATAGGGTGGAAACTTTGAGAGGAAATTTCATTTGTTTTTACCAAATGGGTTTAACATTAGGGTATGTTATTATTTTATACACCATGATAATAGGATTGATGCTAGGCATGTCCTCATATGACCAAGTGAAAGTATCATGATATTTTTTAAATAATAAACTAAAGTTATCATGTTTAGTTGGCATGATTTCTTTAAGGAAATGAGGGTGTGCCATATTCTATTATTGTGGTTTCCCATATAATCATGGCATTTGCATCTTAAAAATGATATGTTTTATTGGGAAGAGAGGAAATGGGATTGGTTTTGGGATCGATGATAGTAATGAAGTTGTTAAAATGAGGGGCCTTACACTTAAAATTACCAAGTTTATGGTAATACCAAAGAAGTTGAGGTTATCAAGCATGGAATAATTCAAGTATGGATTCATCAGTAGGTAACATAGGTAGAGGTCCATAATATTCCACATCTACTTCAAGATAAATTATTTTGTTATCATGTCAGTCCTATTTGAAATGTATCTAGAGTACATCTATGGCCTTTGCATCAAGAGTTGTCTCGAGAGTAGGTGTAACTATGGATAAAGGTTGATTAGGTTCAATTGGTTGTAAAATAGGTGTATCTTTAGAATAATTTATGGGGAGAGGTTCTAGTAGAGGAACTAGTGTGATAAGAGGTATAGAGGGTTTCAAAAGTTTTGAAGGTGGGAGAGGAAAGATTTATTCAACTACCTAAGGAGTATCAAGGAATGGAGAATTAATTATAGGTACATGACCTTCAAGTTCAAACTTAATATCTATAGAAATGGTATGAAAATCATGATTAAAATCATGTATTTTAGCTAAGTTTTTTTAATAATGTTGAACATCTAAGTCTCTTTATTTATCTTGGGCCATAATTTAGTTATCATCATAGGTGGGAGAGATAGTACATGCTTGTGTCTCTAAAGGAACTTTGGATGGTGAACACCTAACTCACTAAATTTATGTGGTGACATTGTTAAAAGGTCTTAAACTAATTGTTCCCCTCTATAATCATTTCAAGTCAAATAATCTCTTATATAAGATACTTCATGTGCATTACATGGAGGAGGGAGATCAATGATCTCATTGATAAGAGGGATGATGCAATCTTGAGGTAACAAGGAAGAGGGAAGACATTCTAAAATGTAAAGAGGTAGGTTGCTAGTATTTCATGTATTTTTTAAATCATTTGGATCATCATCATTAGAATTGATAAGAGTGACTTGTAGATATGGATTCATATTGATGAATTCAGGTCAAGGTGCACTATTAATTTTTATAATAGTGGGAATCTGAGATTGGGATTTAGGATTGGGAAGCTAAATACTCCATGGGTTAGGATTTGCCTCATGTTTATACCATTCTACATTATTAATAAAATTGATAAATTGGCTTCTAAAAGAGGTAGTATCCCTCATGTGATGAGTCCATGTGCATCATAGGAGTATATTATAAGATAATGGTAAATTGAAGACCATAAATTAAATATGTATAGTTTTGTGTCCAATAGTAAGAGGGAGCCAAATACAACCAAGTGGCTTTTGATTGGTCTTGTCAAATCCATGACATGCTAAAAAATATTTTTTGAGGTGATCTTTAATATATCTAAGTTGTTAAATAATCCAAAGATATGTCATATTAATTCCTAACGCTTTATCTACTAATACTTTCTGAATGAGGGTGGTATTAAAGGCTATTTTGATAAATAAAGGTGGATTATCATCTTAAAAGATAATTTCCTCATTGATCATGTCTTTTTCAAGGAACTATATGGAAGGTTTTGAAGAAGGACAAATAGATTCAATAGTATGAACTTTTATTGGTTGGGGCTTTTGAGAAGGTTGGTCCTCTTCTCAGAAAAATGGTACTTTGATTTGTTGTAGTTGTCATATTAGGAAATTATGATGATAGGGAGAAGTGTGAACTAATTCCATGAGAGGAATTTTTAAAGGCATAGAGTTATGTTCCTCTAAGAATTTCCAATGAGTTTTGTAAGAGGAAAAACTAGCATAAGGCTTTGAGGGTAAAATATGTTTAAGAGGAAGAGAAGTGGTTGGAGATTTAGATTGAGGAGGTGGTTCCTCATTAGTTTTTGAAGATAAGTTATTGATAGTAGTATTTTTAGAATTTGATCTTTTAATGATAGTTTATTTGGTTTGGTAACATGGTCTTTGTGGGTTGGGTTTCATTGATAATTGAACTTAGCCACATTTGCATATTGGGAATTGGTATAGTATTGATCATAATGGGTGTCAATAACATAAATATCATTTTTTGATTGTTGAGGGTTAGATGTAAGAAGAAATTTGGGATTGTTATAGGAAGAATATTTAAAATATTGTTTTATTTGAGAGGCATTAACATCATCTTGATGATGGATTTTAATCATGGCATCATGATTTAATGAATGGCCCAACATACAAGAAATGGAAAATTTGGTAAATCAATGACATGTTTCATGGGAATAACCTATCTTGCTGTGAAACCAAAAAAAAATAGGATAATACCATTTATGGGGATTATTAGGACATGTAAATGGTTTGAAAGGTGTTAAAAGATATTTCATTTGTTGCACAGTTAAAGACATATGAGGGAATTGGGGAGTTTACACTTTGTCTACTCCTAGTTTGGGTTGAGGAGGATTGTTAGTTATGGTATTAGTTAAATGTTGGAAATATCCATTGATGATTTTAGTGTTAGGTTTAAACTATTTCATTAGCAAGTCTTGACACTTAGCTTGGTCAAGGCCATGATTAAAAGTTTGCAGAGTGAAAGTTTAAACCTTCTATTAGATTGGATGTGTTATTGCCTTTATGATAAGTTTAAACAAGTTTTCATCAATCATGTTATGACTGTCCCTATGTCTATAATTTGATAAAATCATGAGCTGATTTGGTAGGAGATTGATTAGCATTGATGAAATGACTAAGACAATATTTGTGAAGATCATTATGTTAGAATTATTCAACTAAAGGATTAACTAAATACTTAAATTTCCATATAGAATGGTTGGGAAGTTGGTTATACCATTATAATACATCATCGGTGAAGATTTTAACTAAGAGTTTAGATATGGAAAAGGTATTAGTCTAGATCCACTCTTTATAAAGATTACTAAATGCCTTAAAAAAAGATGCAAGGTCTTTAATCCCATCATATTTAATGGTTGGAGATATATAAAAAATATCAATCGATATAATTAAAGGGGTTAAATTCTCATTTTAAATGTGTTGAACCATATTATTATGCATGAAAGGTTGGGAATGACATGTCCTATGCTATCTCTATGAGGTGGAGGGATAAAATTTTGATTATTTTGGGGAAGAATAATAGGAGGCTGATTAGCCATGTTTATTAAATGATGTTGTAGTTGAATCATTTGATAGGTATTATATTTTTTCATGATGTTCATTTGTTTCATTATTTGTGTAAGAATTTTAGTTTTATCAATTGGTGGGTTAGTTTTGGTAGGAGGATTCCCTAGATTAGTATTGGGGGAGGCTTGCTAGGTGGCAGATTTCTTGTGGGGTTTTTGGATAGGCTTGTATCAATTGCCCCCACATTATGGTAATATGTTTGAATGTGGAAATTATTTTGATAAGTATGAAAAGGATCTGAACCACCAATATCATCTTTTGGAGTGATTTTAACCATAATGCAATTGAAGGATGAGAGAGGAGAAAAACTGCTCCATGAGTGAGGATCCTCTTGGGTAGTAAAGCTAGGAAGAAAAGAACATCCCATATAATGTCTAAATGGATTCAAGTTGTCCAAAATTATTTTGATATGAGATTTCATGATGCTTGAAGTAAGAATTTGAGATTAGAAAGCAAGAAGGAAAAAATAGAGATATATTCGACCACACACAAAATAGTATCATCTAATAGTTACAGAGTCAACTAGATTGATAAAGTCTATGAGAAAGGTCCACATAATAATAAGCAAAAGACATATTTGAACTAGTTGATTATGTTCTATAAAAGATAAAACTTGAATAGGCTAAGAGGATATATAGACATATGAGTTGACTATGTATTACAAATGAAGAAATTGAATATATGAGAACAATACACAGTCAGATAGGTTGAATGTGTAATTAAAATGGGTAAACTTAATAGGCTAATAATATACATAGTTATGCAGAGGGACTATGTATTAGAGGTAATAAATATTATCAGTCTATAAGAGATTATGTCGATAGGGATGACAATTTTCTAAAAATAGAAAATCTTTTTTCAAGATAATATCTAAGCAAATGAAATGAAGGACACAATCAATTGGATTAATGTGATTGATCCAATTAGAGAACAAAACACAAACCTTGAACTAGAGATGGCCAATTCAAGTTTTGCAATAAAAAATACAATGATCAAAGATCAAGCAACAAACTTGAAAGTAAATTCAAGCTAATTGGTCATTCCTAGGTGTTGTTAAGTTATAACAAGATTTGAAATTAATGTGATGGGGATTTGGCTTTAAGAAGGAACTAGAAAGTAATATATGGATAGTTTTAGGTAGTTTAGGCTAAAATGGGTCCAATTATGATGGTACTTCCTTAGTATTAGGGCCTACCCCATCACTTCTTAATCTTATAGTGATAAGGGTATCAGGTGCTTTGCCAATATATATCATCAACTACATGTTTATACTTGGATAGAAAACCAAGTCAACTTCCCCCTTAGTGATGAAATCCAAGTAGGTAGGCCTTAAGAAGACAAATATTTATTATTTTTTTATGTAAATTGATTTGGAAGTATGTGCAAAAGAGAAAAACACTATGACTAAATTGATAAACTAAAAAATACCTAATTAGTCTATGCTTTCTACTCAAAGCATGCAAACAACTGAAATTAAAAGTGAGCTAATTACAAGAAAAAATATGTTAATTCCATTGACTATGAAGACTAAAAAGTTAGGTTAGGTGACATTATATGAAAATAATGTAGAACAGAGTCAACAAACTCATTATTTTTTTACAAAAGCAAGTTCCAGAAGAACATAGTCAAACAGGTGGACTATGTCTCCTAGATAGAAGATAAGCTATAAAATTTTGCCAAGATATTCGACCTAGTTTAGTATAGGGATGCAGTTTTATACACTACAAAATTGTGAAAATTAATACTATAAATGGAAGACTAAAATGATAAAGAAGGTAAGAATGAACCTTGGTGGGTTTGAATATGCTTAAATTGAAAACTTTTATGATATGTTTCTCAAGTTTTTATTCAAATATTCTATGAATAGAGTTGATTGGCTTGATGGAGTTGAAAAACTTGTGTGCTAAAAATAAGTTGCAAACAGAGTCGAATGACACAACTATGTCTACAGACCTATATGATAAAAAAGAAGAATTGAAAATAGAGTCAATTAGTTTGACTATGTATTCAATCATATGACTGAAGAAGAATACTATGCCAGGTTGATCAATCTAGTCACTTGTATTTGGAGAATAACGACATAGATAAAACAAAGTCATTTTGGGGTGACATGTGTTAAACCTACACGCAAATTATTATAATGATATTGATAAGTTTGATATAATACTAAAAAAATAGAAAACATAATATGATGATAAAATAAATTCTTTAAAAAACCTAAAAGGGTTTGATTCATGTTGGGTTCACTAGAATTTATATAAATGAAAATGTAGATGACTTATTAATCAATCCTAGATTGGAGAAGATAAATACTTATTACACTTTCAATTGTTGATACATTAGATACATGAGGTAATGACCAATATGGATCCTCTAAACCTGACCAAGGGATCTCTTACAAAACAACATCACTAGAGAGGATTCCAAAGCCTCTAGTTAAACAACACTATGAAATAACCCTAATTAGGTCCTAGGTTTTCATATTCACAAAGTAAATGACAAATAAAATTAAAACCTAATCTAGTTCTCACCAAATATTGTAACACAAAGTGGGGGTAATAAAAATTAAAAGTAAGCATGCATAAAAGAATTTTAATTAAACTATGTATAGATAAAACCCTAATGCATGGAGAGATTAATATATTCGAAAGCCATTACTTATTCTACGTCTATTTTAAAATAAAGTAGTAAAGTTATATATGTTTACCTTGAATATGAATCCATTTATACTCAATCTATCCTTTGGTCAAAGTGCTTCATAAGATGTGGTTTTAGTTTATAATAATCACTAAGAAAGGCCTAAGCATCCAAGAATTTTCCAAAAGACAATATTTGTATCCAAGTATAGACCATAAGAAATGACTCCTCATGTATAATGGTCAAAGATCAGATTATAAATAAGTTCAAATGAATAATTAACTCTATTATCTTTCTAATAAAATGGAAAAATGAATGTGTATATATAGTTGAATCTAACCCTAAACCATTTTGAAAATTTAGCTGACAAGGTCAACCCAATTCAACTCTATATTATTATTTGATAGAAATAAGTTAGGTCCTAGTTTAGGTCAACCAAAGTAGATCTAGACCTATAACATGGTTTTACAAAAATTAATAAAGTGTTGGCATAGGATGACAATGTACTATAAACTATAAAACAAGGTTTTTGGACTAGATAGGAGCTAAGTGAGACAATTAATTACATGGAGGACTTGTAGGAGAGGTATCAAATCTTATGGAAGTGTGTGGGAGAAGTGTAGATAACAAGTGGTGGTATAGGGGATAAGAATTATGCAAAACACCAATGGTCCACCCACCCCTTTTGTAGTGCACCCTTTAAGGCATGCACTTAGATAAATTGAGACTTGATGAGTTATTGCAAGAGATAAAGCATCAATAATTGATAAAGTTTGAAAATATTATGTGTATACAAGATTATGTCACTTTTCATCATCCCTATAACCCTCTAGCCTGAAGGGTTTATAACTGCATGTATGGTTTTTAGACTCTGGGTCATCAAGATTGTGACACATGAAAGTATGTTGCTTGCCCAGTTGCCCACTACATTGTTGACATGGATATTTCTAAGAAATTTATAAAAAATAAACTAAGTTTCAAAATGCATTTTGGAAAGGGCTTGATACCACAAAACTATTAGACATGTGGCTCTGGGAAACTTTGTAAAAGTAATGGATAAGACCCACTAAGCAAAAAAGTGATGTGTGGCTCCAGGTAAATATGAAAATCAACTGAGAATTTTTGCTCAAATCCTACCTTAATTCACTTCATTATTTGATCTGATTCTACATAGTCATGGGATCCATTAAATTTTACATGTAGAAGCTTCTTAGGAACCCAAGACCTAAGAGGGATTAACCTTCAGCTCAATAATTCAATGTCCTTGAGCTTCCATTTTTCTAACTCCTCTAGTTGTTTCACTTTTGAACACCTAATGCTTTCATCCTCTATTTTTAAACTGGAAAAAGGTTGAGTGTTGAAAATCCTTCTTTGAAACTTGTTAAGTTGTTAAGTCTTTGTAACATTTTTTTTACTTATCTATTTTTTGTTGAACTTGACTAAACTTAAAAATCCTACAAGTCTACACCCAAAACCCTAAAATAAAATATGATCCTCCATAGTGATAAAAAATGGTCAACATTGTTGGCCACTTTTGTAGGCTACTTGCTTGCTAAGTATGAATCTAGTATCTTTTTAAATCAATCCATTGGGCATAAATTCATAGAAGCCTTCAAAACTCTTGATTTTGAGAACACAACCTTGTTGTAACCTATTCAATCTAGTGCTAAATAACTAAATTAAGATTCACCTCTCAACAAAAGTGTTTTAACCTTTTTGGGTTTTACTATGTAAATCCTAAGTTACATTAAAGGGTTGAGTATGTTACTATTATGGAATAAAATTGGAAATTATTGATTCAATAAAACTTTCCCAAAATAACAAGTGTAAGGAGAAAATGAACTTATCTAGAGATACATAGAGTTTTACATAGATCAAGGTACTAGAAATAACTAAGTAGAGATAGAAGAATATTTCATATTTTAACTAGTTTCAAGATCTAGATATGGATATTATTTTCCCTCCCAATATAGTAGTACTATGTGACATTAGTGTTAAATTTTAGAAATAGTTACCTTTTTGTAGAGATTATCTATAACTTTCAGGGAAGTTATAGGATCTTCTGGAGGTCTTGTAGGTGATTCAAATTCACTTAGGGGCCCATCTATGACACTATTTTGGTTAAATATTATCCAAAACCATAATGAATACTTTCACACATGAAATAATAAATTAATAAAATTTAAAAATGAAAGGAAAATGGTTTATTAGATGCTACAATCGTATGGAGCTAAACTCCTATTGTCATGGTTGTTGCTTACATCAACTTGGTCAAACAAATGAGCATAAGCACCATTTATAACTATCATTCTCTCTATCATACCCTCCTTCATAGCAACATTAGGCACATATTGTGTAAGCTCACATAATGTAGACTTAATAATAGTCTCTTAGAACATGTCATCTCCACCACCTACCTCAATAGGTACCTCATCCTAAACACCTCCAAATCCACCTACACATAAAGATATAAACAATATGTTAAACATATATTTTCAAAAACAAATCCAAAAAAACTAAGATAAACTCAAACTTGTACACAACTCAAGCATAATCAAAACTTACCTCCCATCATGTGAATCAGAGTAGGATATTCATACTTAGGGGAATCCCCTCCATTAATAGGATACAATAGATCCAATCGATACCCCACTCCCATCTACTATAGCAAATAAAGCTAACAACACTACCAACCACTTCTAAAAACATAAAATTTTTGACTAAATAATAACTGATAACAATATATCACTATCACTGCCTCTCTTATGTATGCCTGAGGGCACACTAAAAAAATATAAGGATGCATGATCAATGACATCCACACCCTTATCATCTTGTAAATTCACACACTATCAACTAACTAGCAAAATGCAAAATATAGTACACATCCTCTAGAGTCATAGTCATCCCTCTAGTAGGAAGCCATAAAGTATAGGTATCTACATTCCACCTCTCACACAAGGTGGTAATCAAATGTTTATCCCACTACATAGTACCTAGATCACACTCATGACCCAATCTAGCTCTATCCATCACAACCCTCTCATCAACTGATAAAGGCAACAATCTTACAGTCTCCATTACTTGGCCTTTATGAAAATCTCTCATCTATACCTTGCCCTATAAAACACTATAAAATAACATATATATCATCCAACCAGTCCAACTAAATTTCCAAGAAAAATTATAAAAAATAAACTAAGAATTAACCCATAAATATAACCTATAGGACAACAAAACTAAGTACAAGACAATAGTGCTGTACAGGAGTGGTGCAACTTGGACAACAACATTGAAACTAGTCAAATTTTCCTAAAAACACCATTTTGCCCATAACTTGAGCACCGTAGCTTCATTTTCCAAACCATTTTTTCCCTCAAAATTATGATAGTGATACCTTAGACATAACATATCCCTTAATCTCTTACTACATCATTTGCCTATCATGGCACACACATCTCTACACCTATCTTATACCTAGATACACATATTGGTCCTCATCAACCAAACATTCATTCAAAACATTAAAACAACCCAACCTATTAAATTAGTAAACCTTTTACTCCATTAAATATATTACTACCTCTTTCTCCTACCATGTAATGAACATTTCTATATCTCTACTATACCTAAATACAAGCTTCGATCCTAATCAATTAAAGATATATTTCAATCCCAGTAATTGAATCTCACCAATTCAACAATAGACTTTTGATCTATTCAATACATACCAAATAAGTTTTTATACATTCTACCACTGGTCATCACTTTTGGCTCGACCTCATCTATCATAGATTTCATTCCTCTCCCAAAAAAGGGGGCATCATTCCTATTATTCTTATTCCTACACTTATCCAACACACCTATCCACTCTCATAAATGGATACACCATGGTTCTCACACCTCTAACAGTCAAATTATCAGATTCAACTTAGATCAGTTGAAACATATAGTTATTCAGACTACATGGATTACTCAACATGGATTTTACACCTCTAGTATTTAGAATATCAACATTACTTAGCACAATTTGGTTAAGATTATACAATAGTTTAGACTATATGGGTTACTTGGAATTACTCAAATTACATTGGTCAAGATTATACAATGGTTTAGACTATATGGGTCACTTAGCATTACTCATCTTAGATTGGTTAAGATTATATAGTGGTTCAAATTATATGGGCCACTTAGCATCACTCAATTCAATTTGGTCAAGATTATACAATGATTCAAATTACAATGGGTCACTCAGAATTAATCAAGACATTTAGAGGGATAAACCTTTGATTTATAGATATACACACTATCCAAATACCATATTTAGGGGAATGTACATTAATACACATCTCACACATATAGCTTCATATAACATGACATAGTTATAGACTAGATAACAAATTATAGGCATAATATAGAGCACATTATTTTTTATCTCTAGTTTTACACATGGGACATGACATGATATATCATATCACATGTGGTTATATATATTTCTAGATTTTATAAATGCATCACTCACATATAAAATTTAGGGGTATGACATAGATGTTCATATCCTCCATCTTTCAGGATTATATAGATTAGCATGGTAGGACATACCATCTTCTTCTTACACATTTTTACTAGCATTTTTAGTTTAGAACCAGGCATTACTCAAGTTGTAACTAGATTAGACCATATAATCATTTACAATGATTGGTACATCATATTACTTAGACTCAAACCTAGGAATTTATATGGGACAAAGGATAGATATTGGTTTTAGACCTCCGATCACTTCTCAAATCCAGTTTAGACTATTCAAATTTAGTATAGGGGGCATCTATTATAGGGATTCATTATTTATCTAAGCACTATTTAGATTAAGTATAGGGGGAATCTATTATAGGTATTCCTTATTTATCTAGGTACTATTTAGATTCAATATAGGGGGCATATATTACAAGGATTCCTTTTTTCTCTAGGCACTATTTAGATTCAATACATGGGGGCATCTATTATAGGGATTCATTTTTTCTATAGGCCCTATTCAAATTCAATATAGGGGCATCTATTAAAGGGATTCACTTTTTTTTTCAAGAGTTATTTTACTTCTTCATCCACTTCCCTAGCT
Source organism: Torreya grandis (assembly GCA_037957365.1). NCBI lineage: Eukaryota > Viridiplantae > Streptophyta > Pinopsida > Cupressales > Taxaceae > Torreya > Torreya grandis. The sequence goes on from JARHVA010001643.1 coordinate 3,222,570, forward strand.
AGAAAGTTGAACCCTTTTCTTTTAGCACACTTATCTTCACACAAGTAAGTTTAGGTACACATATTCTTTTCTTTCTTTTACTCCAATACTTCATTACATTGAATCACTAGATTAAAAGGGATGAAAATGTATAAACCCTAAATTGGTCAACCAAACACACATATCATGTCTTTTCATAGTCATTTCATAGGAGACTTTGAATAGAGAATATGAGCTTTATTCACATCTAGCCATGTCCCTTTGTCTGACTTGTGTTAGTCTTACTACAATTCCTTAGACATCTCTTTGCTTATCTCGGGTCATTCATAGCTTTCTATATTTAACCCTTACAGCCCTATTTAGGTATTTTCATTCTTATTCCATCCCCATATGTCCCACACCTCTTAGATAATGGCACCCAAATAGGACTAAAATATTGAAACCTAGGGTGATTAGTTTCTAGCATTTTTGTCTAAGCATAATTTTGGCTCTAATGGTTAGTTTTCTCCATAAGGTGAGTCTTACCCCTTTTCTTTCCTTCATTCCTAAGTTTTCTCATATTGACCAATTGTGAATAAATATCTCAAATTCTAAATAATGAGTCTCCTATATAAAGGACTACACAAGGCATTTTATATGGGGCACTTACTATTTTTTAGCACATTAGACATAATAAAATCAATCAATAGTATAGCTCAACTTCTCTTTATCACACATAGATTTGCATGCTTGATCAAGGAATGGCTTGGGTAAAATTCATTCTTTCATCAATCATGTGCATTGATTATACACATTCTCTGAAGCAGAACTACATCAAATCTAAAACTTTAGCTTGACGGTTAATGTACGCAATAATCAGAACAATAGGGGTTTTTCATTATGTGATCATTATTCCCACAACCAAAATTTCCCCTTTTGATTTGATTATATTTATTATTTATATATGTGTAGACTAATATAGGTACTAAAGATTGAAATAGACCTAAACTGATCTCTAGTGACTTTCAGGACTTGAAATTTGGTACATATGGTTATAATGAGAAGACAAATATAAATCAAAAAGATTTTTGGATCAAGAAAATAGTGTAGGGTAAGGAATATAACACCAAACACCAAGGTGTTATGTTTTTGGCTCTCCTATCCAATCAAAAAATAGAGACCAGATCTAAAATTTAGACATTGTCCCAGTCCTACTCCAATTCTAGATTTAGAATCATCAATTTCAGCATAAAACTAGCTAAGTTAATATTTATTTGTCTTCTCTTTCTTCTATACATTAATTTGATTAAATTATCATAAAACTATATTTTACTACATAAAACCAAAATTCTCTCCATATTCTAGACCTTTATTACTTAGGAATTAAACACCTAATTTACTAAAATAATAAAACATTCATCATATTCTAAAATATACTAGGAGTAGTTTTCAAATCAAATATAAGTACATTCCATTCATATTAACCAAATTTAATAATGAAAGAATTTTTGTACCTATCTTCTTCTACAACTTGAATTTGCTAAAATATTTATTTAAGATCAAATATACTATAAACCTTGATACCATGAATCTTTTTCAAACTTTCATACTTGAAAGGAATTGGATGTTGTATTGGAATCACATTTTTTTAAGAGGAATATAATTCACAACTAATATTTTCTTTCCTCTTATTTGTTCATCCTTTTTATTGACATAAAATTCTTCACAAACCCAAGGACTATTAGATTCTATGATAATACCCATTTATTTTAACTAAGAAATTTATTCAAAAAATTCTTGTCTTAGAGAAAGAAACATACCTGAATGATGAGATTTTAGTTTGGGCTCAACTTCTTTCCCATTTTTATCCTTGATCATTTTTAACTCAATTTTGCAAGTATGAATCTTTCTATGCCAGAATGCTAAAGGATTCTTCAAACAACAATCCTTTTTAATTTTCATAATAATGTTATGAATTTTTGAACTACACAAGGTAATACTTTTATGAGTCTATGTATTATTCATAGGTTTTCTAGTTTTCTCTTGCAGTGGAACTCTACAAACATAATCCTTTTTTATAAGATCAATATTATTTCCAAGCATAATTATTTCATGAAAAATGGAAATAGGATAAACATGAACTAAATTATTAAAACCAATAATCATATCATATTCTAGAATCTCATGTTGAACCATAAAGAAATAATATATCTGATCTCCTAACAAGAAAGGAACATGAGTAGATAACTGAGATACTACTATTTTCGTGTTGAATGTTAATTTGTGAAAGTCTACTTTCCATTGATCACTAGGAATAGAGTGATATCTTGCTAGAGAAATGTCAACACCTATATCTAGAAGCACATCTAATTGATAAAACTTTAATCCATTCCATTTGATGTTTATCTCAAATATAATATTATGAGTTGTATGTACTTTGACTTGTTGGATGTGAGAGGTTTCATCTTCTTGATAATTTTCTTCAATTGTTTAAGTAGTCATAGCTATTTGTTATTAAAACTAAAGTTCACCATATTCTTCTTTATCTTCTTATTTTAATAATTCAATTAATTCCTTTTGATCTTTATCTATAAATAATTTCAATTTCTAAATTATCCTCCTTCTCCATTCAATCCTAGACATATCATTTTTTTTGTAACTTTCTTCAATATTTTATATTAAAGAAAGTTGTTTAAATTGTGACATAGATTTATTAATTATTTTTTTTATCTTTTCTCCTTATCAAGATTATAAAATTATTATTTCTCTAATTCTTGTATTTGTTTTGCAAGATTAAATCTATTAGCAATATTTTGAACTTTATCTAGAAATAATTTCAGTTTCTCAATTCTCCTCTTTCTCCATTCAATCTTAGACATATCATTTTTCTATAACTTTCTTCAATATTTTGTATTAAAGATAGTTGTTTAAATTATGGCATAGTTTTGTTAATTATTTTTTCTCTTTTCTCATTATAAATATTAGACAAGTATTCTTTCTCACATTCTTGTATTTGTTTTGCAAGATTAAATCAAGTATAGTTGATATAGCTATTGAGATAGTGTTATTGCATCACGTATGGGAATTATTACCATATGAATTTGAAATATATTTTTTGATTAATAATTATAAGATTATTATAATTCAAAATAATAATGATTTAATGAAATTTTGGATTCAAATTTTTCTTTAGATTCTAAAAATTCTTCAACTAAAATGTCAAAATCATAATGATCTTTTGATTCAAAAATTAGAACATATTCATCTTCATTAATATTATAGGAATTTAAAAAATTCACCTTTTTAACTTATTTATTTTTATTAGGACACTTATTGGAATAATGATCACCTTGAAATATGAAACACTTAATAGGTTTCTTCTATAAACCATGCTTTCTTTTTCTAAATACTTTTCTTGGCCATGATCTTATTTTCAAAAACTGCTTCTTATATTTGTACTTATTTTAAGAATCATAGAGTTTCCTCCCAAGGGAAAAAAAATGGAAATAAAAATATTTTACATGTCTTATACCTATACTTGTGATAGCTATGAGAATATTGATATCCAAATTTATCATCTTATCAATCACAAAACTTAACACCAATTTGCCTATGAAATTTTAGAGTTTATTTCTAAGCTTTTCATTTTACACATAATTTCATATGTATATCTCTAATATTTTGATTAATCCTTGAAAATGGCATAGAGGACAAATCATTTACCCATAGTGTCTTTATAATTCTATGAAAATTAGGTAGGAAAAGACACAAGATATTTGAATTTATAATTAATATTATTGGGTTCACAAGTACCATAGAATAACTATTCCATATAGTAAATATATTCTTCTAGATGACTGATATCACATAATTGGGCTTTCATGAATTTCTATTTATTTATTTCTCTATCATTTTCTAATGTTCCAACAAACTCAAATATCATTGCATTGGTCAAAGCATTAACAGGTGAAGATGACAAATTAATGATTGTCTATCAATCATTTTTAAAAAGAATGTCCCACCAAGTTTTAACAATAGCAATAAATCCATTTGCTATGATTTCAACAATATCTCTAGGATTTTTTCCATAATTATTAGTTTGAAATTTTTCCTAAGAAATCATTGCTTGAATCATTTCTAACATCTTACCTGAAAATTCACATTGAAATCTCCATAATAAAAGGTTGAAGATTCAAAGTTTGCATCTATCCTTCTAATGAAATTCTAGATGACCATTCATGTGGTGTAAATATGGATTCAAATTCATTAATATCAATTTAATTCATCCCAAATCTAAATATTGGATCTACAGTAGATGAAATATCATGAATATTTTTGGATTTTAGTATATGGAGAGATCTATGTAATTGTCGGCCTTGGGACCAAGTCATTGGACTATGTTTATAGGGTTCATGGGAGGACTCTAGTTTTTCAAATTCTTCAAATGGGTTTTGAGGTTCTTTTGTAGAAGGATAAAAATACTTGAATTTAGATAAAATATCAAGAATTTTATTTATAAAATAAGATTGGTTGACAAATTCTCTAGATAGATTATATGTTTGGGATACAAGGGTTTTTTAATCTTTTTCATGACTTTTTTGTGTACCTAATATAATATGGCTAGTAGACTAGATATCATCATATTTTAGGACTTTAAAATGAAATTATATTCCAATGGAATTAACTCTCGTATCAATTTGAGTCTAATTTTTCATGATCTTATCTTCAAAATTATTAATCTCATCAACTTTTCTTTCTATTTTTGAAATTTATGATTCAACATTTTGACTAACATTAGATATTATAGTCTTTGAAATATCTTTAAGTTAAGACAATGCCTGAATAATTTGACCTTTCTATTATAATTCAATAGACTTGAGCATATTATAGTCTTGATCAATACACTATTGAATCTCAATGATTCTATTTTTCAGACACTTTGTAGCTAAATTATTTTAATTTAGCATCTTGAATTCAGGTGTCTGGTCTAAATTCTTATCTATTTGTCTCAAATATATCTTTTAATATTTTTATTCTCTATCTAGAGTGATTGGTTAAAATTAGATAACTTAGGAAATACTTTTTCATTATATGACTCATCTCCTAGTGGAGTTTTCCATATATGCTCTTTAGAATAACTTTCTTCTATATGAACTAATCTTAGATTAGATAATAGTTGTTTAGTTCTTTGGAGTAAGGTCAAAGCTTCATGATCAACTTTTTATGTTTTTTTAGAAACCATGTTGATCTTATTTTGAGCCTATTCTATTGTATTCTAACAATGTATGTAGAAAATAGAGTCTATCTGAGGATCATAAACTCTATTTTTGTGAGAACATATATGACTAGAAGTTGGAACTCTATGAGTTTGTATACTAGAGCTAGGCTAATTAAATATGATGATTGATTTTTCAAGGATATAATTAACATAAGAAGTAAAGAATAATTAATTTATTAGCTTCTAAATAAAATGTCTCAATAATCCATTTCTATAAAATCTTTAAATTAGACCATGATATAGATTTGGTAGGAACAATGTGACTATTCTCAATAGCTCTACACACCACACTTTTGAAATGTAATGGACCATGCTTAATAACAGGGTGAAGTGTATTGGTAAAATGATACATGACTTTGTACTGGATATCGAATGGATAATAACATTCTGTCATGTCAAAACCATGGGTTTTTAGGAATATTTTCAAAACCTTATTTAGATTATTTTCTTCATAGATAACAATTGGATAATTTGGATAATAAAAAAAGTATGTAGGACCAACATGCAGACTAGTTTAGATGACATCTTGAAGGAAAGAAGAAAATGATGCATTCCTATTACCAAGGGCACAAGCTAACAAACTAAAATTTAGACCTCTATAGAATAATGGATAAATATCAAGAGACATAACACCAATATGTAAAAATTTATATTTCTCTTGATTTTTGACTTTTCTAATTTTTAGATTTAACAAAAAGTGTAAATGATATTTATACTCATTATTCTGCTTAACTTTCAAAACATTCTTAGAGATATTAATATTTAATTTGGAAAAAAAATGAAACACATAAAGTTTGTCACAGACTTCATCAGCTTTGAGATCAGTAATTTTCCATTTAGGATTGGGATTCATTTCTTCTAATTCAATATGAGCTTGATTAACATTAAATAAATATCCTAATGATATTTTAGAGAATTCTATGATCTCAAAAGTACTTGGAGCACTGAAAGTTATTTGGTTAGAGGAATCCGTCATACTAGCTATTATCGCTACTATACAAGCCTCAAAACATGGCAATACACACATTCAAAAACCATTCCCTTCACTATCATCACTAATAATAATGGAAGATGCCACAACAAAAATGACTAGAACAACCATATATTTGAGATAAGAATTATTAAAATATATCATTATGGAATATGGAAAATATAGACTAAAATATTATTTTTGAGAATGAACTTAATACATGAACATGGATATAAACATGGATTTGATACCATTAATAGGTTAATAACATGAATTAAATATATTTCAGAGATTTTTTTTTTTTTTTGATTTGCAGGATCCATTAGAACTACAACTTCTCTAGAGGTTATCTTAACACTAAGGAAATCAATCTCATCTTTGAAAGTAATCATCATTTTAATAGAAAGAACAAATCCATTTTCATAAATAATATGATAAAATTTATTTAGATGATCAATATGTTATTTTGATGATTTTGAGAAAACCAAGATATCATCAACATATACAAAAATAAACTAAGAGTATGGAGCAAAGATTTGATTCATCATATTCTAAAATATGTTGGGAGTAATTTTCAAACCAAATAGAAGTAAATTCCATTCATATTGACCAAATGATGTAATGAACGTAGTTTTATACCTATCTTCTTCTGCAACTTATATTTGCTAAAATCCTAATTTAAGATCAAAGTTTTTATAGACTTTATTGTCATGAATTATTTGTAGAATTTCATCCTTGGAAGGAATTAGATGTTTTATTAGAGTCACATATTTTTAAAGAGTAATGTAATCCAAAACTAATCTTTTCTTCCCCCTTATTTTTTCAAACTTTTTATTAACATAAAATTATTCAAAACCCCAAGGATTATTATATTATTTGATAATACCCATTTCTTTTAACTAAGAAATTTCTTCAAAACATTATTTGCTTAGAGAAGGAGACATAACTAAATGATGATCTTTAAATTTGGGCTCAACTTCTTTCCCATTTTTATCTTTGATCATTTTAACTCAATTTTAAAAGTATGAATATTTCTATGCCAAAATGCTAAAGGATTCCCTAAAAAATAATTATTTTTCATTTTCTTAATAATGTTGTCAATTTATGAAATACACAAGCTGATACTTTTATGAATCTAGGCATTATTCATAGGTCTTCTAATTTTTTCTTGTAGTGTAATTCTACAAACACATTGCTCCTTTCTGATAAGATCAATATTATTCCCAAGCACAATCCTTTCATAAAAAATAGAAATAAGATAAAAAAAATAGCTAGATTATCATAACCAATCATCATATCATATTATGGTATCTCATGTTATACCATAAAGAAATAATATATCTAATCTCCTAGTAAGAAAGGAACATGATCAGATAATTGAGATACTATTGTTTTTATGTTGAGTGTTAATCCTGTGAAAGTTTGCTTTCCATTGATCATTAGGAATAGAAGGAAACCTTGCCAAACAAATGTCAAAACCTATATCTAGAAGAACATCTAACTGATAATGTTTGAATCCATTCCATTTTATTGTTAGCTCACAGATAGGATTATGAGTTGTATATACTTTGACTTGCTAGATGTGAGAGGTTTCATCTTCTTGATAATGTTCTTTAGTAGTTTGAGTAGTTATATCTATTTCTTGTTCAAACTAAAATTCATCATCTTCTTCTTTTATTAGTTCATTTAATTCCTTTTGATATTTATCTATGAATAATTTCAATTTCTTAATTCTCCTTTTCCTCCATTTAGTCCTAGACATATCATTTTTTTGTAACTTTCTTCAATATTTTGTCTTAAAGAAAGTTGTTTAAATTGTGGCATAGTTTTTCTAAGTATTTATTTTTATCTTTTATCCTTAGCAATCTTAGACAAGTATTCTTGTTCACATTCTTGTATTTGTTGTGAAAGAACATATCTAGCAGCAATTAAATAAATTGGAGTTTCTTCATGCCTTTGCTTTAATTGATATAACTATTGAGATAGTGTTATTGCATCAGGTATGGGAACTATTGCAATATGAATATGAAGTCCAATTTTTGATTCATAATAAAAATACTTTTAATTTATAAGAATAATGATTTAATACAAGCTTAGCTTCAAATTCTTCTTTAGATTCTAAATTTTTTTCAATTGGAATGTCAGAATCATAATGATCTTCTGGTTTAAAAATCAGAACATATTCACCTTCATAAATATTATAGGAATTCATGAAATTAATTTTTATAACTTCTTTATTTTTATTGGGGCACTTATTAGCATAATGATTGCCTTGACATATGAAAAACTTAATAGGTTCTTCTATAAACCATGATTTCTTTTTATAAATACTTTTCTTGTCCATGATCTTTTCTTGGGAAACTACTTCTTATACGTGTACTTATTTTGAGAATTATAGAGTTTCCTCCCAAGGGAAAATAATAATGAAAATCAAAAGATTTGTTTTGTGTCTTATACCTATACTTGAAATAGGTATGATAATATTGACATCCAAATTTATCATCTTGCCAATCACAAAATTTAACACCAATCTCCTTATGAAATTTTAGAGTTTCTTTCTGAGCTTTTCTTTTTGCACAAAATTTTATATGTACACCTCTAATATTTTGATTAATCCTTGTAAATGACATAGAATAAAAATAATTTCCTATAGTCTCTTTATACTTACATGAAAATTAGGTAGGAAAAGACTAAAGATATCTTACTCTATAAGCAATATTATTGGGCTCACCATTACCATATAATAACTATTCCATATAGTAGATATATTCTTCTAGATGACTCATATCACACAATTGGGCTTTCATAATTTTTTTTATTTCATTTCTTTATCATTGTCTAATATTCCAACAAAATCAAATATCAGTGCATTAGCCAATAGGTGAACATGATAAATTATTGATTATCTATCGTTTTCAAAAATATTGTCCCACCAATTTTTAACAATTCCAATGAATCTATTTGCTATGCTTTTAGCAATATCTCTATGATTTTTTTCATAATTAGTAGTCTGAAAGTTTGCCCACGAAATCATTACTTGAATCATTTTTTAACTTCTTAGCTTAATATTCACATTGAAATATCCATAAGAAAGGTTGAAGATTCAAATTTCTAATATGTCCTTCTAATGGATTTTTGGATGACCCTTAATGTGGTATAAATATGTACTCAATTTCATTGATAACAATTTTATTCATCCCAACTCTGAAGATTGGATCTACAGTAGATGGAATATTAGAAAGGCTTTTATATTTTGGTATATGAAGAGATCTATGTAACTATTGGACTTGGGACCATGTTACATGACTATGTTTATGGGGTTCATGAGAGGACTCTAGTTTTTCAAATTATTCAAATGGGTGTTGAGGTTCTTTTGTAGAAGGCTGAAAAGATTTGACTTTAGATAAATTATCAAGAATTCTATTTAAAAAAGAAGAATGGTTAACAAATTCTATAGATAGACTATTTGTCTGGGATATAAGGGTTTTTAAATCTTTTTCATGACTTTTCTAGGTTTTTAAATCTTTGAAAAACCAAATTCCTCTCATAAACCCCATAAACATAGTCTTGTAACCTGGTCCCAAGTCTAATAGTTACATAAATATATCCATATATAAAAATATAAAAGTGTTCCTAATATTCCATCTACTATAGATCCAATCTTTAGAGTTGGGATGACTAAAACTGATATCAATGAAGCTATGTCTATATTTACACCACATCAAGGGTCATCTAGAACTCCATTAGGACATATGATAACTTTGAATCTTTAACCTTTATTATGGAGATTTCAATATGAATATTTAGCTAAGAGGTTAGAAATGATTCAAGTAATTATTTCTTGGGCAAAATTTTATACTAATAATTTTGAAAAAAATCCCAAAGTTATTGCTGAAAGCATAGCAAATGGATTCATTGATATTATTAAAAATTAGTGGGAAAGTCTTTTTGAAAATGATAGATAAACAATAATTAATTTATCATCTTCACCTATTAATGCTTTGGCCAATGCATTGATATCTATGTTTTTTGGAACATTGGAAAATGATTGAGAAATGAATGGATAGAAATTCATGAAAACCTAATTGTGGGATATGAGTTGTCTAGAAAATTATATCTACTATATGGAATAGTTATTCTAAGGTACTAGTGGACCCAATAATATTGCTTATAAAGTCAAATATCTTGAGTCTTTTCCTACCTACTTTTCACATAAGTATAAAGAGACTATAGGAAATTATTTATGTTCTATGTCATTTGTAAGGAATAATAAAAATATTAGAGGTGTACATATGAAATTGTGTGCAAAAAAAAAATTCAAAAATAAACTCTAAATTATCATAAGTAGATTATTGTTAAATTTTATGATTGGAAATATGATAAATTTGGCTATCAATATTCTCATACCTATCACAATTATAGGTATAAGACATGCAAAAAATCTTTTGATTGTCATTAGTCTTTTTCCCCTAGGAGGAAACTCTACAATTCTTAAAACAAGTACAAGTATAAGAAGATTTTTACCAAAAGAAGATCATGGCTAAGAAAAGTATTTAGAAATAGAAATCATGGTTTACAAAAGAAACATGTTAAGTGTTTCATATGTCAAGGTGATCATTAAGCCAATAAGTGTCCCAATGAAAAGAAAAAAGTTAAAAAGGTGAATTTATTGAATTCCTATAATATTGATGAAGATGAATATGTTCAGATTTCTAAACCAGAAGATCATTATGATTTTGACATTCCAATTGAATTTTTTTTAGAATTTAAAGAATAATTTGAAGACAAAATTGCATTAAATCATTATTCTTCTAAATTAGAAGAGTCTTCTGATTTTGAATAAGAAATTGGATTTTAGATTCATATGGTAAGAGTTATAATACCTAATGCAAAAACACTATCTCAATAGTTATATCAGTTAATGCAAAGGTATAAAGAAACTTTAATTTATTTATAAAATAGATTTCCCATACCTAATGCAATAACACTATCTCTACTATATCCACTCTAGAAAAAAAAATATAAGAATGTGAGAAAGAATATTTGTCTAAGATTGCTAAGGAGAAAAGAGAAAAACAAATACTTATCAAAACTTTTCCATAATTTACTTTGTTTAAAACAAAACATTGAATAAATTTACAGAAAAAATGATATGTCTAGGATTGAATGGATAAAAAGGAAAATTGAGAAACTAAAATTATTCTTAGATAAAGCTCAAAAGGAATTAACTAAATTATTACAAGAAGAAGCTAAATAATAATTGATGAACTTTAGTTTAAATAAGAAATAACTATGACTACTCAAACTACTGAAGAACATTATCAAGAAGATGAAACCTCTCACATCCAAAAAAGTTAAAGTACATACAACTCATAATCCTATCTATGAGCTAACCATCAAATTGAATGGATTCAAGGCTTATCAGTTAGATGTGCCTCTAGATATAGGTGTTAAAATTTATCTAGCAAGATATCACTCTATTCCTCTTGATCAATAGAAAAAAGGTTTTCACAGATTAACAGTCAACACAAAAATAGTAGTATCTCAGTTATGTGCTCATGTTGGTTTCTTACTAAGAGATCAGATAAATTATTTCTTTATGGTACGACATGAGATACTATAATATGATATAATGATTGGTTCTGATAATCTATCTATTGTCTATCTTGTTTTCATTTTTCATGAAAGGATTGTGCTTGAGAATAATATTGATCTTGTCAAAAAGGAGAAGTATGTTTGTATAATTCCATTGCAAGAGAAAAATAGAAAACCTATGAATAATTCCTAGATTCATAGAAGTATCATCTTGTGTAGTTCAAAAATTGACAACATTATTATGAAAATAAAAAAGGATTGTTGTTTAGAGAATCCCTTAGCATTATGGCATATAAATATTCATACTTGTAGAATTGAGTTAAAAATGATCAAGCATAAACATGGGAAATAATTTGATCCCAAATTTAAAGCTAATCATTCAGGTATGTCTCCTCTAAGGCAAGAATGTTTTGAATAAATTTCTCAGTTAAAAGAAATAAGTATTATTAGATAATCTAACATTCCTTGGGGTTGTGAAGCATGTTATATTAATAAAAATTATGAAAAAATAAAAGGGAATAAAATATTAGTTTTGAATTACATTCCTCTTAAAAAATATGTGGTTCTAGTACAACATCTAATTCCTTCCAAGGATGAAATTTTGTAAAGGATTCATGGTAGTAAAGTCTATAGAAAATTTGATCTTAAATCAGGATTTTGGCAAATCCAAATTAAAGAAGACATGTATAAAACTGATTTAACTTTTCCATTTGGTTAATACTAATGTAATGTACTTCCATTTGGTTTTAAAATTGATGAAATAGAGACAAAAAGACACTTGAGAGATTTCTAGGTTGCGTCAATTATATTACAATTTATTATAACATTTCTTAAGATAGATTGTTGATGAATAAAAGTATATCTAAAAATCATCCAAAATAGAATGATAAAATGAATATTGTATTTAAAATAATCAAATAAATTTTTTATAATTTACCTCCTCTTAATCTTCTAGGTAATGGATTAAATATTATTGAAACTAATGCATCTAATCAATTTTAGGCTGCAGTATTAAAAGAAAAATTATTTGATAGAACAAAAAAACCTTGCAAGTTTGCATTTGGTGGTTTTAAGAAATCTCAATTGAATTATATTTCTACTCATAAATAAATACCTACATCTATTAAGGCTATACATTCATTTATGTTCTTTGTTAGATCTGAAAAGTTTGTGATAAGATTAGAATTGAAGAATTTTATGACTTTTTCTTGAAAATCCAGATAATCAGAAAAAGGGTCATAATAAAAAGCTAAAAAAATGGTCATAATTTATTTATATTTGTTTTCCATGACTATCTCACCCATTTAATTTAGAAAATCATTTGTCTCACTCTATTTACCATATAACTCTTTCACTAGTTTTCCACTAGGCAATTCACTCAGGTCTCAAAGGCCAAACCTTGATTTAGGTTTCAAAAATCCAATATAAATACATGGATTTTATTATATTATCAAATAACACCTATTATTAACCCTTTAAAGTGCTCAAATGAACTTCAATATTCATTTATACATTTTAAGATTTCAATGAGCTTATGAATTTTGTAACTTTTCTTTGTCATTTCTCCTTGGTTTGGTCAAAATAGGTACTCTTTTGGATATGTAATCACCTTTTCATCCAAAATATACCTCCTTTGAGGTTTTTTTAAAGTTTCATGTTTATATTACACTCCAAAACCCACTTCCTTCATTAGGCTCCCCTCAATTAGGCCTAATTAGCCCTTAAGCACACCCTAGGTCTAAAAAATCTACCATACTACCTCCAATAAACCCAAAACCTATTTCGTAAATTAATAACCTTAAAATACATCATATTAAATTTTTTTTTCAATTTTTGAGTGTTAAAACCCTTGGAATCAACAAAACCCTAGCTTATGGATTTTCTCATGCTCTTTCTTAGACACTATTTTAGATTGTGAGAGGGGGGGGGGGGTTTAAAATGAGTTATATACCTCACCTATATCTATTTTTTGATCCATTAGATAGGTATAAATGGTTAATACCTTTTATATTTGTCAAAAAATATAAAAATGTCACCAAGCTCTCAAACAAAAAAAAAGTGACATCTTGCTGCCTTATTTTTGCTTTGACAATGGTTCTTGAGTTCTAAGGGTGAAGTAGGGAAACTGAGAGAGGTTTATGTATATTAATAATTCCCAAAACTATCCTCCAGATTATATGTCCTAAATCCCAAGGAAATTACCTCTGTCACCCCCTTCTCTTCTAGCACTCTAGGCCTCTCTTAGCTCTTTAGGCCTAAAAAACTAAAAAATGGATTTTTTTTATCCTTTACATGTATGAGAAATTTTGGGAAATGTTTGATTCACCTTTGGGAATATACCATGATTTTAGGACCATTTATAATATTTAAATATTTTTTATATTGATATCTTGGGATGTGAAGTTATTTTGAGGTTAAAAACCAGTAGATAACATTGACAAACTTTGGTGAACAAAAGTCAATATTGGAGGCTCTCAAACACTTATTTATCTTATTTACATATCCTATTAATTTTTTAAGTTTTATAAACCCATGTGAATTATATAATATGTTTTAACTTTGGTTTACCAAAACTCTTTGCAACATGGTTCCATGGCATCAACAAGAGTGCTTGGTGCTTTGTTTCGGAAAATTTAGGGATTTTGTCTTTGAAACTCAAATTCTCAACTTTGATCATGACTCTTGATAATTAAAACCAATCAAATGCTTTCATTATGACCACAAAGGTATCTCAAACCTCTAAAATCCTAATGGGGATCTCAAAACATGTCATACACCTCTAGATCACACTTGTAAACCCTTATGTAAGCCACCTGTAGGTGTGCATAGAGGATCATACCCAACTATTCCATCCTTCTTGATGCATCATTGAGACACCAATGTACTCTCTTAACTCAAAAATACCTCTTAACATGAATATGTAATTCCATATGACAAATTTGGGTTGGGAAGGCTATTTGGAGATTCAAACTTGTAGATATCATTAAAAGAATACAATGAACAAATATGGAACTTTGGGGCCTTCTATTATGGAAACCAATTGACCAAAATACTCACTTACTTTTGAAAGTTATTACCTTTGGATAGGGATATAATATGGGTACATTTAGATGCATAAAATATCCTTTTAATATTGTCATATGATATCAACAAAAGTGCTAAGTGCTCTATTTGTGTGTTTTAGGGAAATTATCCCAAACGCAATCATTCAACTTTTGGGATGAATTTTCAAGATTTCCAACCACTAATTATTAAAAATTTCATGTTATTATCTATATAAAACCCTATTACTTAAATAATCTTATTTAAACATGTCATTACTCTCTATATAATACTCTCATATCTCTATGGGCCACCTGTAGGTGTGCATTTGCAGATTATAAGGTAGTGGGCATAGACATGAATAACACCCATGATGTGTGGTTCTTCCAACCAGTCATATACCTTTTAATTTTTTCAAATAAATTATTGCAACCTAAATAACTTTGAAACAAGATTCAATACTCGTATTTCAATGTCTTCAACCTCCTATAGGTGTTGATTTAGCTATATTTCACAAGTAGTAAGGTTTAGATAACCAATTTGTATGGTGTATGGGCTCATAATTAGTAAACAACTTTCTTCAAAGGTGTTTAAATTAAACTCTTCAATCATAATGAGTTTGAAAATAATTAAATTCTCTATCTCAATGTGATGGATCCTTCTAAGGCACCTGTAAATGTTCATCCAACATTTATGACTGTGTGCATATGAGAACTTGTCCCCATATGCTATATATGTTATTTGGGGGCTTAGCTTCATTTTTCATGTTATAATAATGTGTTTAACCCAATTTTAAATCTTCATTAAATTTCTATGAAACTCATTAGAACCTCACATACCTCACTTAGTTGACTGGGCATGGAAATGCAAGAAATTATTGTTTGGCCTATCAAGATCTAAATTAGATACTAAGGATTGATTATGTACAGAAAAAACAAATTTTTTAACAAACTCTTCTCCTTCTATTATCCTTCACCTACATTTACTAACTCTTGCCAATAAACTTCTCCTTATATGCAAATTTCACAATTATTCTCTTAATCAACTTTGAAAAACTCTTATTCTCTATCTTGAGGGTCTCAACACAAGGCATTATCATTCATACAAATCATACCTTTCAATTTTTTGGGTTTTTTTATAATCAAAGTCTCAAATCTAGGCTTAAGGTTCTCTCTTTAGGTCAAAACCACTTAATTGATCAACTAAGAATATAATATTTTTTTTCAAACTTAAATATAATATTCATTCCTTTCTTTTTAAAATCATTATTCATCTCAAATAACCATACATGACATTATCCTCCTTGTTCACAGCTTTCACTAGTTTGGATAGGGTATCTGGTATCCCTATTTTTATGTTTTCCTTATCTATACAAAAATGTATAGAAGCATATGATAAAAAATATATCAAAATAGGTATCCTATATTTAATACCATTGATCCACAAAATATTATGCCTTTAATAATCCTTTAAACCACTATTTTAACCTCTTTTCATTCCCTATTTAGGCCTATTAGGTCACTATCTAACCCTGGGACACATAGTCCTTCACCATATTAAAAAAATGTAAAAAAAAAAACACTAAACCCTCAAAATTTATTTACTTACATTAATACCAATATCTTCACCAATTTGGGGCACATTTTGATAGTGGATACTCTTGCAAATGCTAAAACCCTAACCTAGGGTTTTTATGTCTCAATCCAAACCTGAGAGTGCAAAAATTTATATAACTTGAATAAAAAATAATTTGAAAGATAAATAATATTTGGAATCGGTCTTCCTAGGAATTTTTCAAATTTTCCTTCAATAAACATGTTCTCTCATTCTATAGGGTACTCACAAACACAAGGTCACAGTTTCTATTGACT
>JARHVA010001644.1:0-57500 GCA_037957365.1 Torreya grandis
GTCCTTAAAGTGGTTGGGTTGGTTCTAAGTCACTTACAGGGTTGGATCCTCCTTGTAAGTTGGATATTGTTAAAGGACTAGTTAGGTTGGTGTGTAAGTAGTGAGGGGTTAGTGATCTTTTTGGGGTTGGTGCCTCACTAAATTTTATTTATTTTCTTATAGGATAGTATTCCAAGTAGTGTGATAGTGGGTTTTATCCCTCATGATAGTTTCCCACATAGATCAGGTGTCTATGCTAGTTTAAATGGTTAAATAATGATGAAAAAAATTGAATTAAATGTTTGCACACTGATTCATCACCCCCTATCATTGGTTATGCTTCTAATAATTGGTATCAGAGTAGTTCATTTGATGAAGATTTGATAACTTGAAGGTGATCTTAGAAGCACAAGATGGCTAAGTAGCTAAAGAAACAGAATCAAGAATTGACATCAATGGTCAAATGTTTTAAAGAGACGATTAATCTTATCAATAAAAGGAAAAGTAACACTAACTCAAAGGGTGATGAACATGAGATTATCCTTAAGAATATTAAAGAACAAGCCAAATCATTCATGGAATGTGAAGCAAAAATGAGTCATCTTCAAACTAATCTTGAGTAAATGGTTGAAATAGTCAAAGAAGATAAGAAGATAATCTAGGATCTCAAGATTCATCTAAATAATGCAAAAGGATGCAAATTTAAAAAGAGGAAGAATGTTCTAATTTGAAGACTAAGATAAGTACCTTGAAGTTTATGCATGAACAACTCATAGACAAAATGATTAAGGTTGAGAAAGGCAAGGAGATAGTTGTAGCCAAGAAGGATGAAAAGAAGGTAGATCACATAAATGAAGACAAGAAGGTCATAATATCTATTAGACAACCAAATGATATAAGGTATAGAAGTTCATTTCATTGTAATTATTTTCAATGTAATAATTTAGGTCATAGAGTGAGAGATTGTAGAAGAAAGAGTAGTTAGTTAGCAAGAGGTATGGATAATGTGGCCTATTATAGCTGTCATAACATGGGACATATTTATATTTTATTCCCTATAATGCATAAGAAGGGTCCTACTTGGATATGGAAACCAAAGGTAATCAATGCTAATCACACTAGTCAAGAGAATGTGGCAATAAAAATAAAGGATGATGATAAAGTTTCTCAAGAGGATTATGTTTTAGATCAAACAAAGAGGAAGAAGAAGGAAGATGTTGAGTACATTGATTAAAAAGTGAATATCAAACCAAATAAAGTTCTTAAGAAAAACATTCAGTTCTATGAAAAGGACTAGGGTGACCCATTATTTTAGAGCTCCATGAGATGGGGTATCTTTGATAGGCTTCATAAATACACTCTTCATCCAATAAAAGCATGGAAGGTTGTAGTTAAGGATTATATAGTAATATTATTGTTGAGAGAAAGGTATTTAGCTTATGTCTTACTTTGATTTAGTAGATTTTATAGTCAACAAGTGCAACAGTTGGTATGAATGAGTTGGTGTTGAGAGATAGACATAGAGAAAGGTATTAAGAGTTGAATATTGGTCTAAAAGACTAATGATGTAGAAGGTGACCCAATAAGGTCATAAAGGTATCGTTTTAAATGATTACATGTTGCTAATGCCATGAAGAAGATCATGCTCAGATGAAAAAATCATATTGTTCTTATAGGAATAATGCTAGTAAAGTTATACGTAGACCTAGTTGGTTGAGGTGATTTGTTGAAAGTGACATGAGCTAAGTCAAGTCCTAATGATTTAAGGAGTTTGTTTGAGACCTATGGAGCATGGATAATGGTGTATGTTATCTTAAGAGTCATTTTTATAAAATAGAATCCATTCTCTTGTAGAATGTAGTTTTGTTCCTTGAAACCATATATATGATTGAACAATCCTAATGAAGAATAAGGCTATATGAGGTCTTATATGGAATGTTAGTGAGTTGAATGGTTATTAAATATATATTAAGGATAAGTTTCCTTGTTCTCTTGTGTTAAGTTTTTGGTTAATCAAATGGTAGTTTTGGATTGGAGACTTTATAATACCCTATGTTTGTTTTAGAAGTTAGTAATGAATATTAACTTCATGTGACGAGGGTTGATGACTATTGGAGAAGGACTTGTGTGTCCTAAAAGGATTTTTTTGAAAAAAATATGTTGATCTCCATTGTCAGCCCATGTATGGTAAAGTTATCTTCATACAAGGTATGATATTCTCATGAAATAAGTATTTACACTTGCCTTGTAGTTTCAAATAGCATGATCTAGGTGGAGCATGGAGTTAGGGTGGCTCACTCAGATGGCTTGAAAATATTGGAGAGAAGTATGCATGGATAAATAGAGAGATTGATATATATATGAATGGTTAGTCCAAGTATTAATAGTACTATTAGAGATGGCCTTTTTCATTAATGTCAAAGGGGGAGAAAGATCAGATTAGGAGATAGACTTGATAGGGAGATTCAAATTGAGGAGAGATGAAAATGGTCTACTATGTTAGAGTGTTTTCCATCAATGATAAATGGGGAGATTATTGAGGTATGTTCCTATTGGTGTGTTTTTTGCATTAATATTTTCATTAATGTCAAAGGTAGTCAAAGGTCATTGATGTTCCAAAGGTAGTCTTGTGAAAGAGACATGGTAAGTATTCCTGATGGCTCAAGCATAATATAGTAGATTCGTAAGATCTTGGATCTATGATGTGAAGTAGTAATTAAGAATGACATGAAAATTTTTGGAATGTGAATTAATCTTCATATTCATCTATAGTGGAAGGTATTTAAGAGGTATGGTACCCATCATGTCTATGTTTGATAGACTAGTCCTTGAG
Organism: Torreya grandis; assembly: GCA_037957365.1. Classification (NCBI taxonomy): domain Eukaryota; kingdom Viridiplantae; phylum Streptophyta; class Pinopsida; order Cupressales; family Taxaceae; genus Torreya; species Torreya grandis. The sequence goes on from JARHVA010001644.1 coordinate 2,813, forward strand.
CATGGACATGGCCTGTAAAGGCATAATGATGGTGATATAGAGGTGTAAGAGCTTTAAGGTGTGTATTAAAGTGTCATAACATGATATATAGGTGTATAATTAGTTACATGACTCTTAGAATGAGCTAAAGATGTAAGTCCTTTATTGGAGATCTAGGCATAGACCTTGTCTTAAGACCCTAGAGTACGATGAGGCTTCATGATCAGGATTAGTGGCTTGTAAGATTATGTGAACAAGGTTGATAGTGTGTGAGCATGGTATGAAGGTATATGACATGTGTATGATTATTTGAGATCAATGTAATTTTTTTCAATTGTTTTCAAGCACCAAGCATAACTAGTAGTTCAAAGACCTAAAATGCATAGAGACCTAATGTAGCCAAATGAAGAGTGAAGATTGAGTTTCCCAAGGTTATATAACACATGTGAGCATGGATTTAGGTTTAATAGTTTGTTTCAAGTATTTTTACCAAGCATGAGGTCTTGAGTTTAAGGAGGAAAAAAGAAACATCTTGAGGTCTCTTGTGTATGTAGATTGAAGAGTTGTAGACCTAAGAAGGAAGTTTAGATGCTCATTGGCACATGTAAAATTTTCATGGTGTCCTAAGAGATTTATGAGAAATTTAAAAGGGTCATAATAATTTTTTCCAACAATTATTAATTGGTTTTAGGGATACATCCACATGAACATTTGTTAAGAATGAAAATTGGTCCAAAACCATCACAAAACCCTCATAATGACTTGATTGAAGAGATATTGATAGAAATGCACATATAATGGTTTTTTTAAGATATTTTTATGATTATATGTGGTATGGTACTCCATAAATCATATCTATGTGGTAGTGGTTATTTAGGGCAGTGAATAAAACCTATAGAAAAACCCTTATTTCTAAAGAATTTGATGTTACAGGCAAGGTTGACTAGGTCAATGCATGTAAGTAGATGGAGGTTTAAGGTAAATAATTTTTATTTTTTTATATTATTTTATTTGGGTTAGTTATATATTTTGTTTCAACTAATTTTTTTATCAATTTTACCTATCGCTAAATTGGTAAAGAATGAAAATAATGAGAAAACCCAGTCAGAGTTGGAATCAATTTAGGGATGTGTTTTAGATGATTAGGAATGGGTTAAACTATTTTGGGTATTTTTTTAATACCTATAAATAATTTACATGTTTAATATATTCTTTTTAATTTATTTTAAATTGTGAAAATAGTGTTCTCAATATGGCATGCCTGTGTGAGTCAAGACAGTTGAAGAGTGAGCTTCAAAGATTGGTCCATGTGTTCCTCATTTGATATTAGACCTTTATTCATTTGTTTTTGAAGTTTATTTGAGGATATTTAAGGATCATTTAAATTATTTTTAAGTTAAATTAAGTTTTCTCAAAGGTGTTAAGATTCATGTTCACCATGAAGGGTTCCTTAGATAGATTGGCAGTTCTTAGTGTGCTAAGTAAAGTGAAGAATGTGAGACCCTATGACAAAATACAATGTATCAAATGCACTTTATTATGTTTTTTTTATATTTATTTTATATATTCATTATTTATTTAATTTTTTTAATCACTTTAAGTGGTTGAGATATGAAATCCAAAATGGCTTATATGGCTATGTTAAGATAGTGAGAGAGAGGATTGAGAAATTGGTCTATAAGACCAATGGTTGATATCAGAACATATGATATATCTATTTTATGTTTAACTATAGGTAATATATGATATTATAATATTTATTATAATTAATTAAAATGTCCTTTCAGGTACTAAATATGGACTTCTACATGATTGTGTTTTGAAGTAGAATGGCCCATTCTATGTAGTCATCTTTTAGAGATGAGTTGGAGGAGATTTGGATAGAGTTTAAGAATGAATTAATAATTAATTTTGCTCAATAGTACTAAAATATTCATTATAATTATTTTATATTCATGTAAATTCCTTTTTCAGGTGTGAAAAATCAAAAGCATTTGACTATGTTTTTTTAGCTTGCATATAGTTCTGAGTGAGCTTGTGAAGTGGACCAGTTTAGGGTCATTTTCCCTATTTGGTGATGTTAAATGGATATATAAGTGAAAATTAGGTAATTTATAATATATTAATATAAATATTTTATTGGTTTTTTTGATAAATGTGATTTAATGCTTCAGGTTTATGAAATAGACTTTTCCTATGTATAAAGGGCTAATGGCGAGTAAGCCTATTGGCATGGTTCAAGTGGATAATTGGAATAAAATGTCACATGGAGATAATATAATTTTATAAAAGGTATATTTAATACATATTTTAAGTATTTAAATCACTTTTGGAGGATAAATGTGTTCCAAGATGACTGAAGTATAATGTGTGCTTAAGACAAACCTAATTACATTAGGTCTACTTTAGGCCTAATGGAGGTTTTGGATCTTAAGGGTTATGACAAACCTATTTGGTTTTTTTATTACATGTGTTAAAATGTTTTTATTTATAATATAATGGTAAACCAAGTTTAGTAATTTTCTTGGCCAACCAAGATGGATAAGATCAAGTGTTGAGTATATAAGCAAGGCCTAATTGGCCTATTTGAGATAGTTACTGTAATGTGAATTGAAGTGAATAAAAGAGATAATTTGAGGAGAAGAGGTAGGTCATGCATAAATTCAAGAAGAGGTAGAGTATTATTCATGAACACTCATCATATATTATTCAAGTAGATGAAAAGGTCAATTGATCTAATGAGCCCAAAACAAGCATGTTGATCGAGTAAGCCTAAAAGGTTGTTTAAGAGAGGTAGAAGGTTAAAGTGAGATAAATGAGGTGAGATAACATCACTATATTCATTATAGGAGTGCTAAAATTAGGTAATATATATTGTAATGCAGATAAATATGTGTGTGTGTGTGTGTGTGTGTGTGTGTGTGTGTGTGTGTGTGTGTGAGAGAGAGAGAGAGAGAGAGAGAGAGAGAGAGAGAGAGAGAGAGAGAGAGAGAGAGAGAGAGAGAGAGAGAGAGAGAGAGAGAGAGAGAGAGAGAGAGAGAGAGAGAGATGATGATGATGAAGATGATGATGATGATGATGATGATGATGATGATGAAGTCACAATTAGTTAAGAGAGAAATAAGGTATCTTGAGGTGTTGGGTTAGTGCTTATTCAAGAAGGGAGTTGGATCTACCTTGTAGGCTAGATATTGAAGAATAATCCTTTAATTTTTTGGGTTTGTGCCAAGTTACTTAGGTGGTTGGATCCTCCCTATAATTTGGAGCTTGTTAAAGGACTTGTTGGGTTGGTGAATAACTAGTGAGGGTTGGTGATCCTTATAAGATTTTGTGCCTCACAAAATTTTATTTTATTGCTTATAGGATAGTAGTCCAAGTGGTGTGACAATGGTTTTTGTCCCCCATGAGGGTTTCCCACATAGATCTTGTGTTCATGTGTTGATGTCTTACTTCTTGATTATGTGATTGATCTTATATGCAGTGTTGTATCTTTATTCTAGTTTAAATGGTTAAATAATTATTAATGGAACTAAATTAAATGTTTATACACTAATTCACTCCCCCCCTCAATGGTTGTCTTTCCAACTTTCATTTCCTTAGGCCTATTTTTAAAAAAAAGTGTCAAAACATGTATTATTCTTCCGTAGATAATAAAAAATTAATGTATGGCCTATTCACATCATATTGGGCATGTATCAATCCATTTTGAGGTCTCAAACTATCCCCAACAAGTCATTATCTTCCAAAAGTATCAAATAGGACTCATTCCTTGTATCCCTTTTTTGTGAAAACCTCCTTGTTTAGATAAAATTATAGAGGTTCATGAGAATATAAGTGAATATTATAGTACCCTCTATTTCTTTACAACTCTAGGTATAATTGCATGCTCTGAGAGTGAGTGGAGATGTCTCTTTCTACCCTTTCTCTCTCCTAACTAGGCCTCAATGAGGCCTCCCTACCAAGAGAGATAAAAAAGGTTCCATGAGATCTCCATACATTATAAAATCAAAACTAGTGTGTGATTAAGTTAGTCATCATTCTCTCCTACCTCCATATCAAATTTGAAGTTCTAGATCACTATATGGACCTATAAAATAGCAAAAATTGGTATTTTTAGACCTAATATGCACAGTTTTTTTATAGTAATATACAAACCAATAGTATGGGAGGATAATAATGGGATTTTTAAACATGTTATGGGTGGTTTAGGAAATTTTTGATTAATTTAGAGGCATAGAATTTCATTTCCCTCTCATCAGGTTGTTTTATCTCTTCTAGGCAGCCTAGAAATGGTTTGAACTCTTAATGATAGTTCATAAACCTTAGGGAATGAAACCACCAACCAATTACAAAAACTATAATTGTAATAGTGTGGTAAAATTTACCTAGGATATCAAGGTCCCATGCATCATGTGTCATTTGTACCAAGTAGAGAAAGCTAACCTCTTGGGTTGGCATTAGGCATTTTGAGAGGTCTGAGCAAAAATGAAGGTTTTAGGTAGTTTCTTTGAGTTTGGTTTTGATATACAATGACATAAATAGTTATATGATGTCATCATTTACATATTACAATAGGTTTATTACCAAAACCCTTTATTAAATTTTTTTAACATATCATTATCTAGACCTAGAGTTCTTGAATCAAACTATCCAAGAGACCCTAACTGCTCATGTTGTCATATTTACTCTTACTATAAGATGAATGTGACTATATGTAATGTATATAAAATTTTATCACATTACCCTTAGGGTCCTAGTCTCAAATCAACTCACTTTACTACATCACCTTTCTTGATCTAGATGCCAAAACAAGTCTGAGTCTGAGTATGTCATTTTTGATTGTGTAGTGGTATAACATGGCATACTAGGTTATTTTATGATCATATTGAGATGTTTTAATATGTATTTATTTATCCTTTCAAGGCCTCAATGTTTCATCTCAACTCTAACTCACCTTCATTGACTGGCCATTATCTTTAACTAATTGCTACAAGTAGGTTTGTACATGCACTAGGACTATGTATGATTGTGTTTGTATTTGTTTTTGGGTTTTATATCCTAAGGGAATAATTTATCACCATTAAATGATCATAGAAACATATTTTTTGGTCTTTTGTCTTCTATATATCCTTAGACTTCCTCAAGCAACCAAACTTATCTTTATGAATCTAAGTAAGACTATGTGCATTTAGATATATGTTTGAAATAAATAGAGTATGATAACATTATTGTACACTTCTTGATAGGCCTGAGATTTTCCTAGGACAATGTTTAACTATTTTGGTCAATCTAGTTGGCCTATCGCTAAACTAGCAAATAATGAAAATAGTGAGAAAACCTAGTTAGAGTGGGAATTAGTTTAGGGATGTGTTTCATATGATTAGGAATGCGTTAAACTATTTTGGGCATTTTTTAAAGACCTATACCTCATGTCCATGTTGATTATGTTATTTTTAATTCATTGCAAATGGTGAAAATAGTGTTCTGAAGATGACCTATCTATGTGAGTCAAGATAGTGAAAGAGTGACTTTCAAAGATTGGTCTATGTGTTCCTCATTTTCTATTATAACTCTATTTATTTGTATTTGAAGTTGATATGAGGATATATAAGGATCATATAAATGCTTTGGAAGTTCATGTAACTGTGCCCAAAGGTGTTAAGAGTCATTTTTACGATGACTGGATCCTGAGATAGATTGAAAGTATTTGGTGTGCTAAGTGAAGTGAAGAATGTGAGACCTTGTGAAAAAATCTAATGTATATAATGAACTTGTTTATGTTGTTCTATATGTATTTGATCTATTCATGCTTTATGGAATGTTGTGAATCACTTTAAGTGGTTGAGATATGAAATCAAAATTTATTATATAGCTATGTTAAGAGAGTGAGAGAGACACTTGAGAAATTGGTCTATAAGAGTTCATATAGGATATAATAATATGGATTAGAAGTCATGAAAGTGTCCTTTAAATTACTAAAGATGAACTTATACATGACTATATTTTGAAGTAGAATGACCATTCTGTGTAGTCACTTTTAGAGATGAGTTGGACGATGTTTGGATAGAGTTGAAGAATCTATTACACATGAAGGTGTTTAATAGGTCTCAAAGGTTCATTATAATTATTTGAGAGTCATTAAAAGACCTTTTTTAGGTGTGAAAAGTCAAAATCATTTGACTATGTTTTTAGAGCCTGCATATAGTTCTAAGTGAGCTTGTGAAGTGGACTAGTTTATGGTCATTTGCCCTATTTGGTGATTTTCAATGGATATGGTGGTGACCACTAGGTAATTTATACTTTATTAATGTAATTTTTCAAGTGGGTTAGTTGATAAAGTTGATTAAATGATTCAGGTTTTTGAAAGAGACTTTTCTTGTCTATAAAGGGCTAATGGCGAGTAAGCCTATTGGCATGGTTCAAGTGGTGAATTGGAATAACAAGTGCCATAGAGCTATGATAATTTTATAAAAGGTATATTGAATAAGTATTTGAAGTTTTTAAATAATTTTTGGAGGTTAAAGGTTTTCTAAGATGACTCAAGTGTAATGTGTGCTTAAGACAAACCTAATTGCATTAGGTCTATTTTATGCCTAATGGAGATTTTAGATCTTAATGGGTATGAAAGACCTATGGGGTGATTTTATAATTTTTGTAACACGTTTTTGTGTCCAATATAGAGTTATACCAAGTTTGGTAATTTTCTTGGCTGACTAAGATGGATAAGAGCAAGTGTTGAGTATATAACCAAGGCCTAATTGGCTTATTTGAGCTAGTTAGAGTAATGTGAATTGAAGTGAATAAAAGAGGTCATTTGAGGAGAAGAGGTAGGTCATGTAGACCTTTAGGAAGAGGTATATTATTACTCATGAACATTCATTAGATATTATTTAAATAGATGAAAAGGTCAAAAGAGGCATGTTGAGGTGAGATACCATTAATATATTCATCGGAATATTGTTCTATGTGGATGATAGAGAGTGTAATGCATATATATATATATATATAGAGAGAGAGAGAGAGAGAGAGAGAGAGAGAGAGAGAGAGAGAGAGAGAGAGAGAGAGAGAGAGAGAGAGAGAGAGAGAGAGAGAGAGAGAGAGATGAGAGAGAGAGAGAGAGAGAGAGAGAGAGAATTATTCACCATCAGTTAAGAGAGAAATAATGTGTTTTGAGGTGATTGAGCTTGTCTTGGATAGGTTTATGCTTAGTCAAGAAGGGAGTTGAAGCTTCCTTATAGGTTAGATCTTGAAGATGTGTCCTTTAAGTGGTTGGGTTGGTGTCAAGTCACTTAATGGGTTTGAGCCTCCTTGTAAGTTGGAGCTTGCTAAAGGACTAGCTAGGTTGGTGTCTAACTAGTGAGGGGTTGGTGCCTCACTAAATGTTGTTTCATTACTTATAATATATTAGTCAAAGTGGTGTGACAATGGGTTTTATCCCCCACGAGGGTCTCACATAGATCTAGTGTTCATGTGTTGATGTCTTATTGCGTATGTGATTTCTCTTATATGCACTATTATATCTTTATGCTAGTTTAAATGGTTAAATAATACTTAGTGAAATTGAATGAAATGTTTTCACACTGATTCACCCCCCTCTCAGTCTTTTTGCTTCTAACATTCATCTCCTTAGGATTATGTTTCAAATAAGTGTAAAAAATTGGATTCTTCTTCCTTAGATAATCAAAAATTTATGGATATCCTATTCACATCATATTGGATAGGTAGCAATCCATTTTGAGGTCTCAAACTAGCCCCACCAAGTCATTATCTACCAAAAGTATCAAATAGGCCTCATTCCTTATAGCCATTTTTGTTCAAACATTCTTGTGTAGAGAAAATTACAAAGGGTCCTACAAATATATGTGCATATTCTAGTACCCTCTATTTATTTATAGCTCCAAGTTCAATTGCATGATATAAGAGTGAGTGGAGATGTCCTTTTATACCCTTTCTCTCTCCTAACTAGGCCTCCTTTCCAAGAGAGTGTAAAATGGTTCCATAGGATCCCCATACATGAAAAACCCAACACTAGTGTTTGATTAAGTTATACATCATCCTCTCCTACCTCCATGTCAAATTTGAAGTTTTGGGTCATTGTATGGACCTATAAAATAACAAAAATTGGTCTTTTTATCCCTAATTTGTATAGTTCTATATAGATATATATCAACCACTAGTATGGGAGGATACTCATGGGATTTTAAAACATTTTATGGGTGTTTTATGAAATTTTATGATCCATCTAGAGGCATAGAATTTTATTTCCCTCTCATTGAGTTGTTTTAGCTCTTTTAGGCTATTGAAAGTGGTTTGAACTCTTCATGATAGTTCATAAACCTCAGGGCATGAAAAAATCAACCAATTAAACAAAATGGAAGTGTAATTGTATGGTAAAATTTATCTAGGATATCATGGTCCCATGCATCATGTGTGATCCATACCAAGTAGATCAAAATAGCCTCTTGGGTTGGCACTAGGCATTTTGAGAGGTCTGAGCAAGAATGAGGGTTGTAGGAATTTTCTTTGAGTTTGGTTTTGATATATAATGACCTAAATATGTATATGATGTTCTCCTTTGAATATTAAAATGGGATTATTACCACAACCCTTCACCAAACTTATGTAACATGTTACTGTCTAGACCTAGGGTTATTGAATCAAACTATCCCAGAAACCTTAACTACCCATGTTCTCATATTTACTCTTACTATATGATTCATGTGACTATTTGTAATGTCACATGTTTCTCACATTCCCTTTAGGTTCTTAGTCTAAACTCAACTCACTTATCTGCATCGCGTTTCTTGGTCTAACTACCAAAATAACTATAGGCATGTGTATGTCATTTTGGATTGTGTAGGGGTAGAACATGACATACTAGGTTGTTGTCTAAGCATCTTGAGTTGTTTTAATATGTATTTAATTATCATTTCAAGGCCTCAATTTTTCATCTCAACTCCAACTCACATTTATTGATTGGCCATTATCTTTAACTAACTGTTGCAAGTAGGTTCATGGATATACTCAGACTGTATATGACTATGTTTGTCTTTGTTGTTAGGTTTGATATCCTAAGGGAATATGTTATCCCCATTAAATTATCATAGAAACATATTTTTATTCTCATTTCTTCTATATATCCTTGGAATTCCTCAATCAACCAAACCTATCTTTTTGAATCGAAGCAAGATTGTGTGCATTTATATATGTTTGAAATGAACAGAGTATGCTAGCTTTCTTGTAAACTTCTTGATATGTCTGAGAATATAATATAAAAAATTTCATAATCTATCAATCACCCTCTATTACCTTATTCTCCTTCAAATCTCATACAATTCTTTATATTCTCAAATAACAAGTTTTTTTTGTTACCCTAATTGAGTAAATAGGGTTGCAAAGTTTGTATTCACTTGGGTGAGTTAGAGAGTTATATGAGGCTCTATATTCACTTTTAAACCTTTCTTAAGTTTCTTCACTTACCTATCATATCTATATATACGTATACCTTTCCAAGCAATCACTTCTTCTTGATATAGTTATGTTAACCAAAGACTGTGTAGGTAATCAAAATTTGTGACCCTATTTAGTCCTTTACTCTATAATTATTTGCTTAGGAATCATTTGAATTCAATATATTGATAAAAATAATTTTATTTCCATATTCAAATCGTATGAAAATCCACTATTTCAATATTGAGAGAGTCCTTGAGTTACTTATGCATATCTACATGTGATTCTAGTTGACTGTGCATACATTTTGGATTGGTCAGCCAACTTAGGTTCTTAGAGAACTATTTATTGAAACATAAACTCTTCAAAAACCCATATTATGTTATTTAATTATTTATACCTTCCTCCAACACTTTTAAATTTAGTGTTTCCATTACAAATCTCTATCTCAGGCCAATTTCATGCTTGGTTGTGGGTATGCATTTTGAGGAGTTAACTATGTATAAGACTTTTTAGGCTTCTTAGGTATCCAAGACCAATTAAAAAATGCTTAAGTGGGTATATAATATTTTTATTGAGTTTATAAGACACATTCAAAACTTGAAACTCCAATCTCACCAACATTCATTGTCAAAGCTCACATTTCTCATAGACAACTGCAAATGATAGTCATAAGAAGGTTTAAGTAAAGAGTTTCATGTTAACCCTTCTAAAATACACCATGAAACCAAATACCTATAGTGAATGAAAATATTTTGGATATTTATCTTCTCATTCATTTAAATTCCCTGGAGTACTTTAAGACACCTTCAAACTCAATGTTTTCACTACTTCTCTTATAGTCATGTAGGTGACTATGTTACTAGGTATTATTTATCACTTGTCATCCTCCTCCTATAATTAAATTTATTTGACACTTTTGATAGTTCATGAATATTTATAATTTGAATCCATCATCTTGATTATTCTTAGGAAATATTCAAAAACATGGGCATCATGGATTTCCTTAGAGTTATAGACCTATAGGCCTGTTGAAGTTGAGTACTATAACATTGGTGTTTGGGAGTTTCTTACACTATAAATGAACACTATGACTCAAATAAAATCACCTTAATTGTATAAAAATATATATAATTAATGAAAAACTCAAAATATTTTGAAAACACATTCAAACTCATTAAAACACCCTATTATGCAGAAACACATAGAGCATAGTCTCAAGAAGTGAATGAAAGAAGTGGATATTGAAGATTGTGAAGAATTTTTGGATGAATAATAAGACCATGAGTGGATTTTATATATATTTTAATAACATGAATAGTTACTCAAATTAATTTGACCACTTAGAGAGCTCATAAACATAGAAAAATGACTAGTCACTTATAGGCAATGCTCAAAAGAGAAATTGATAGCCAAAGGACCATTCACACATGAAACCAAGAAGAATAAATGTTTTTGAGGCATCTAAATACAACTTAAAATATAATCCAACTATTTTCAATGATCCATGATTTCAAAAAAAATTATAGAGTTTCTCCAAACTTAGCCTGTGGAGATTTAATCCTTCTAAAAGTAGTCTAGACTCTTAGTGATTGTTCATAAAGATAAAAGAACCAATATAATGACCAATTAAAAAAATTATAAACCCATATGGGTCCAAAAATATATTAAAAACTTAATCCCCCAACTCTAATGATACTACCTATACTATCTAATTGATTTTGGCCTTCACTAGCTTATGAAGTGGATGATAAAAGAGAGATGTAGTTTTATGCAATTATGGAGCTCCAAACTTATTACCAAGATTTTTAATTAAATTTATAAGATAAAAATATACTCTTTAAATATTTTCACTTGCAATGGACTTCCAAAAGTCTGTATAACTTCTTCTAACTCCTCAATATGGCATTAAAAACCAAGAATCTATCTTTTCCTAATACATATGATACATGTGAAAGTTAAGAAACTGCTCCAGTCATTTTTTAATGTGTCTTGTACATATTCTGAAGTGATTAAACTTTTATAAACATCAATGTTAGCCAAAAATCACATTTATATGCATTTTTAACACCTTCAAACTAGCAAATGAACTTCATACATTCCAAAACTTCATGAAACATGGTGAAAATATGTCTTAGAAATGAAATTAAATAAATGATACCATAATAACCTATGACACAACTTTACCATGAATTATTTCTTCAAAACACCCCTAGAACACTATATGAACATAACATGAAACTACCTTAACTTCTCTAAGCTAATCTTAAATGATGAATCTAGGGACCATATAGGGTAGGACATGACCATATGACAAGATTTAATTTATAGGGGGGTGACAAATTTGACTTAGGGTCAAATTTGGTCAATATTTGGGTTAAGTTATTTAATTATAGTTATTACTCAAAAATTATTGATATAAATACAAGATCAACCCTCATTCATTCCTTGTCGAGAAATTTAGAAAAATGACCAAAGAGACCAAGAAAACTTATGAAAATTACTCTATCAAGCATTCAATTAAAAAAAAAATCCCTATTTCCATACCAATCATAAGTACATCATGTCTATCATTCTAAAGTACTAACAAAGTAACCAAATATTTTCCAAATTACAATCTAGATCACTATTTTACTTATTATGCATAATATCTCATGATTCACACATAAGCCAACATGTAGGAGAGAACTACATGAGTCTGATGCCCTCTTTTGGAGTATTAGATATGTAGTTAATACCCTATAATATTAGGGTCTTTGGGGTCAATTTGACACTATGTTCCCATTAACCTATTTTCCCTCAAGGTCAGTATGAAGATAAAGAACTAGGGTTTTTCCATTTCATAAGGAGTGATAGTCCACAACCCAGAACTGAATGCACCAGAGTGAAGGTGAAGCAAAACCCATGAGCATCAAGGTGGTTGCATCCTATTGTAGTAGGTATTCTAGACAAGACACTTATGTCAAAACCATATAATAGAAGTGATACAACTATCCCAATATGAGGTTAGTGTTTAGAGTGCTAAAAGCATTAGATCCATAATCGAATGGTTGTTACAAAATATCCTTCCAACCTAATTTACCTATTCTAGATTGATAACTGTATCAGTGTTATGCCCCTAACCTATCAAATGAATTAGGATATGAATAACTGACTTTTGGCTTACTTATCCCTCTTTGATGTTATATCACATTTATTTATGCATTCATTTGGTTAGTAGGTTGGCCTATGGAGTAACTATAGCCTAGGTAGACTATAAATAGGAGGTAGTGGGTATTTGTTTATCATCATATTATGAATTCTACTCTTATTAAATTTTTTGGAAGTTTCCTCCTCAAAGTGGTTTGTCTTTTATTCATATACTTTGCTATATTTTAGTCATATTGTGATCTATAGTTATTATCCTACTTTATTATTGAATTAATTTCATTACCAATTGTATTAGAGCTGTGATTTTGGTAATCTTGTGAGTGAAACCCTAATTTTAGAGATTTTATTATATCTTTTAATCCACTATGAATTTTCCTACAAATTTTTTACTGAAGTTGGGGAATCAGTCAAGGACAAAAAAAACAATATAACATTTAGAGGTCAATTTTATGTGAGCTATTTTTATTTTTATTTTTTTCATAAATTCACTTTATAGTGTGCAATTCAAGGAATTTTTTGAGTTCTTTACATTTTTGAAATGCTTCAAAAAATATAACTGGGGCATATTCTTTTATTTTTGATTTGAGACCAATAGGAGTACAAAAAATCTTGGTCAAATTTGGATCAAAAGTGCCAATTAGGATTAACATTGTCAAGCCCTTTTATGGTAAGACCGTAAACTAGGGTCCAAGGAAATGGTGAAAAACACTAGGTAAAACTCATTACAAGGAAAAAATGGAGTTATAAAGGGGATTTAATGGATCCCTTATACCAGGGTTCTCTAAATATAGATAAAAAATGAGCCATATTGACCATAGTGTGTAAGGAATTCAAAGTGATATGTAAGGCATACAATCTCATATGAAAGATATAAAATCTAGTTTGGAAAATATCATGATGTATTTAAAAAATAATCAGACAAATCATCCATCTATCACTATTTCACTACCCCACTAGGGTGTATCTTCCAACTAGCCTAATCTAAATCCAAGAACCTTTCCATAGAGGAACCTATTACCAAGGTAGATATTCATAAATTTGTTGGAAAAGATCCACTCAATTGGATCAACCAAATGGTTTTTTTTAAATTTGCATCATATCCTATGTGGGCATAAGGTTACCATGGCATATTTGTATCTACAACCTGAATAATTTATTTGGTATCGATGGTTTTGTGCCCAAAATAAAAATATGATTCTGAGTGTCACCAAGTAAATTTTTATATAAGAGCTATAATTACTCTATAATAATAGTGTGATAGAGAATTAATTTAGCCAACCAAAAAAATTCCAATAGATTATCTCAATCAAGGATTATATTCATAATTTTTAGAACCTATCTTTATGTGTGGAGATAATTTATGGTGAGAACCTAGATGACCTAATTTTAGGTGGCATCAAGGACCACATTCAACATGAGGTATGCATGCTTAATCCACTTAAGGTTTATGACTCTATTATCATATCACACATGGATGAGGAAAAAATTATATCTAACAAAAGTAGCCATTCACTCACTTCATATATCATAACATATCGACCCCATCATTTCCTCAACATACCAGATTTACCCTTCAACAAATTAAAGATAAGCATGCAAAAGTATTATGTTTCAGTTGTGATAGTTAGTGAAGCAAAGGACATACATGTGTTGAGAAGAGGTTATTATACATTGAGGGATATAATGAATAGGATAAGCCTCCAATGAAGATGAGAAGAGATAGAGGAGGTGCCTAAATATTCTCAACCTATAATATCTTTCCTTAAACTTTCTAGTATTAGTACTCCTCAAACACTTAAGGTGGTGGGTTTCCTTAATAAACACAAGGTGGTAGTGTTGATTGACTCAAGGAGCACACATTACTTTATCAACCATAATTTGGCCACTTGATTGAACTATTTCATTTACCCAGCATGATAATTATAGGTAATGATTACAGATGGTGGCATAGTCAATTATTCAAGGAAATGTCATAGTATTAATCTTATTATGGGTGAATAAAATATAGATTATCCTATGTTTGTTATTCCCAAGGGTGGTTTAGACATTATTTTAAGATTCTAATGAATCACAACCTTGAGTACAACTAAGATTAATTTCCAAGAACTATTCATGCACGTTCATTATGAAGGTATGAAAATTAAACTATGTGGATTATGGATAAAATCTCCATAATTGGTTAGTTCACATCATATGATAAAGATTATAAAAAGGGGTAGACGGATTTAAAGCATGATTATGTTCCATATAAGTTCAACCTAAAAAATCATCTACACATATTTATCTATAGATGATTCTTGATAACCACCCATCTATTTTTGGGGCCATGCCAAAAGGACTACCACTAAAAAGAGAACATGATCATGCCATTCAACTACTTATAGGAAGTTAACTGCCAAATATCAAACTATATAGATATCCATATGGGTATAAGATTTAAATAAAAAATATGGTCCATGAGATATTTGAGTTAGGGTTCATCAAGCACAACCATGGTGCATATTCATCACCAACATTTATGGTGCATAAGAAGGATAACACATGGAGGATATGCCTAGATTATAGCAAACTCAACAAGTACACCATAAAATTTAAGTTTCCTATTCCACTAATTGATGATTTAATTTATGATTTGCATGGTTTTTTTTATTTCGTAAAATTATATCTTCATTTCAGGGTACCATCAAATTAGAGTCAGGGGTCAATATGTTCATAAAACCACTTTTTGAACTTATGAGGGCCGTTATGAGTTTTTTGTAATTCCCTTTGGTCTTAAAAATGCACCATGTAATATTTATATTATGAATCCATATAAATGTGTTTTTGGATTACATGAGGTAGATCACCTGGGTCACATTGTATCCCATGAAGGTGTTAAATTTGATCTTCAGAATATCAAATCTATGGTGTAATGGCCAATGTCCAAAAGTCTAAAAAGGGTTCATATAACTAGTAGGTTACTATGAATACTTTTGAAGGGTTATGGTATCATAGTAGTTCCACTCAATGCATTAATAAATAATCATGCCTTTGAGTGTAATGATGAAACCACTAAAGCATTTGAGCAACTGAAAGCAAAGATGTTCATTGTTGAATGTAATGCTTTCATATTAGGATTGGGAGTAATAATAATGAAGGATAGAAGACCGTTTTCATTTAAAATTCACCAATTAAAAGGTAAGAACCTAAAAAAACCTATCTATGATAAATAAATGATGGTTATTCTTCATGTAGTCAAATAATGAAGGCCCTATTTGATGGGTAGACACTTTAATTTGAAAATGGATCATGATGGTCTCAAATACTTTTTAGATAAAAGATTATCATCTAAGGAAAAATAAAAGTGGGTAACAAAAATGTTGGGTTATGATTTTTAAATCATCTAAAATAAGGGTAAATATAATCTAGTAGCAAATGCACTATCCAGATGGATTATATACACATAAAAATTAATTTTTGTAATGTTCATGTTGTAGGAAAATTGGGTAGATGAAGCTAGGTAAGAGTGGGAGCATGAAAAGGATACTTAAGTTCTAATTCATAACATCCATCAAGTTTTTATATCCTCTAACAAATTTGAATGGAAAGGTAATGCCCTATGGTATAAGGATAGGTTATACTAGTGCAGAGATTTAGAGATGAAGCATAAGATTCTTACAAATTTGCATGCATCTCCAATTGGGGAACACTTTGGGTTCCTAAAAAATTATCACTAAATAAATAAATAAGTATTTTTGGAAGGAATCAAGGGATATGAAAAAAAATTATGGTATAATGCTTGATATGCCAATAGAATAATGGTGAGACAGTTAAAATCCCAGGTATGTTACAACCTTTAGCAATTCCTAGTTAAAGGTGGGAAGAAGTTTCCATGGATTTCATCATAGGTTTGCCTTGTTCTAAAGGTAAGAATTTTATATTGGTAATTATGGATAGGATTAAAATATATTTCCATTTTTTCCCCTCTCATACCTGTAGAGTAAAAAACTCTACATTTTTATTTTTTAAAGTTTCAATTGTGCACTCCAAGTTTTGTCCCTGCACGTTTCAGTTTCGAGGTAGTGAAGTTTTTTTGACACAGAGCGTGGGTGCGAGTTTATTTTTGCCTAAATT
This sequence comes from Torreya grandis, assembly GCA_037957365.1. Lineage (NCBI taxonomy): Eukaryota > Viridiplantae > Streptophyta > Pinopsida > Cupressales > Taxaceae > Torreya > Torreya grandis. The sequence continues at coordinate 19,505 of JARHVA010001644.1, forward strand.
TTGTCTAAGTATCAAAGTCACATGGAAGCTACCAAGTGTCATCAGCTGAGACACATTTTATAATTTCTATAAGTTACTCAGAACATGCCAAGTGTCCCATGGTAACTCAGTGGAGCGTGACAAGTGTTGGCATATGTGTTTCAAATTTCTTATGAGTTTTGAAAGCTTCTTTCAATAAGATTTTCTCAAGGTCAAGCAGAAGGCACCAAGTGGAAATTACAGAAGGTTTCAATATATTTTTATAAAAGCAACAGAAGATGCCATGTATCCCTAGTTGAAGAAAGTGAAAGCTACCACGTGTCAACATCTGAAATATCTTCATTTTGTTTCATTGTTAAAGTAAAGATTGTGGATAAAGTCAGAAAAAGCTACCAAGTGTCACCATCTATATGAATCTAAAATGAGTAATGAATGTTTCTACAGTCTAGCTAAAGCCCAATGAAAGCCTCCATGTGTCCTTAGCTAAAGCAACAGAAGCTACCACGTGTCCCTTGTTAAAGATACATGGAAAGCGACACCTATCCATGTTCCCCTTTTGAAGCTGATCAAGAAAGGATTGTTGTGGGTCCCATTTTTTGTAATTTGTTAAAGTTTTGAAGCAGTGGACTATGATAGATGTCAAAGACAGAACACTCCTGAACAAAGACATATAAATAGTATAAGTTATGTGGAAAGTGCCATGTGTTTTCTGTAAGTGCCACAGAAGCTGCCAAGTGTCATTTTCTGGTGTCGCCTAAATAATGAGACAATTTTCAAGTGAAAATGTGGATACTACCAAGTGTCCTCACCCATTTCACAGTGGGAAGTATCCTGTGTATCTATTTCAGCCAATGATCTTGTAGGGAGATGAAACATTTCAGATCAAGGAAATATCTTTTATTAGACATTTCTAGTTCAGTTAGAGTTTAGTTAGACCATTGGATTGGAAACGTATAGGAAATATAGAGCTATTCTGATGCTATAAATATGGGTGCAGAGATTGCCAGATGATCATGATCAAAAGATAGAGAGAATTTTTTGCAAGAGATTGTTATCAAGAAGTTTTAGACTTTCTTGCTGTAGCTAGTAATGTCATTTGAATTTGTTCTATTTTTCTTGAGTTAGAAAGTTTGTATAACTTTGCATGTTTTTGTGCCTTTAATGTGACTAGGAAATTAATAAGAAGACTGAATTCTGTGCCTTTGTTGATATTTTTTGTGTTACTGTAAAAATAGTCTAAGTTGTGAGCCTTTGATTCTATTGTTTTAATATTTTACATTGATCATGCATTATTTGCTCGTTAATATAATTGAATCCTAAATATAGTTTCATTGTGCTTATTATTAAGGGTCGAATTAAATTCAGGGGCATCACCATATTTAGATTTTCTTTCATTGCATTTGTGTTTTTGCTTAATTTTTATCCTTTTTACAAACATACTTTTGAGATAAAGAAGAGACAGCTTCTGTAAAATCTAGAGATAATTTTAGGTTACATGTCCCATAGTCCTGAAACTTCCCATTGTTGATGTTGGAAATAGTGAAATTCTAATCATCAATAGTTTTTGGCATGCCTGGTGGTACACCATCTTCAAGTTTCTTTCAAGACTGTATGAACCAGAGAGATATAAGGAGTTAGAGCTGTGGACCAGTAACAAGATCTCATTCTGCTATAAATCTAGGTATTCTTTTTCCACCTTTGATAACTAGTCCAAGAAGAAGGGTCAATCAGTTTATAGCAATACCAAGAGTAAACATGGGAGCACCTATACCCCCAAGGAATTATGTAAGTTGGAACACTGGCAGTCCTCTAATTCTCAAAGTACCAATAGCCACTTGGGATCTTATCCCAATAAATGCCCTTGAAGCTCTATCCAAATTTAGTGGGCAAGATTTCAAAACACCTGAAGAGCATCTACAGGATGTGTCTGATGTATGTGCAATACATGTGGTCACACAATAGAATGTGGCTATAAGATTGTTAACAGCTTCTTTTAAAGGGAAGGCTCTGGAATGGTATCAATCGTTGACCCCAAATACAATATCTACGTGGGATCAGCTTGGATATATTTTCTTTGAAAGATTTGAAGAAAATGGTGATAAATCTTCTTTGTTGCAATAATTGATTACTATCAAAAGGGCACCACAAGAAGTAATGACTGATTTTAATTCAAGATTTCAAAAGACTTGGGAAAGGATTCCTACTATAATAAGACCATTACCAGGTATGGCTATACTATTTTATCTTAAAGCTTTAAATTTAGATATATCAGTAATGATTCAGTCACTTGGAGGTCAGACTCTACCAGAAGCTTATGACTATGCAATCAGAGCTAAAAATAATTTAATAGATGCTGGAAAGTTGCCCCTAATGTCTCCCATGCCCATGTTTCTAGAAATTACCTTACCTTTGCCTCAAGAAGCCCCTAATCCCATAGCCCCACATGTGTTTATGTATACATATCTTCAAAAATCTAATAAAGAATTTGTCCCTACCTAGTCATCTAAGATGGATGATATCAAGAACATCTTAAGGACATTTTCTAATGAGTTAATTAACATAAAAATATAGCAGAATCCTTATCCTAAACCTAAATATCAAGGCTACTAAGGAAATAGATTTCTACCCTAGCCAAACCAGTATCAAGGTCCTCAAAGGCAAACTAACACTTAGCCAACAAACTAATTAGTTGTAGTCCCTACACCCTCACAAACTATTCCCCCTAATCCAAATAGGGAGATTGTTCAAGGGTAGAATAATTATGCAGATGGTACTAATGCCTAGTGTTTCCCTTGTAATAATGCTCATATGCCTAGAGATTATCCCATGAGTAATCTATAACAAAAGGTAGTAGAGCAAAGAAGAATGGATGGATAATTTGCAAGTACTTTTGACACTCAAGCTTACCAATTCCCTAGTATGCAAAATTCAGTCCTGATGGCTCAGATGCAAGGGATGTCCCTACAACAAGAATAATAAATATCCCTTGAACATGCTTTATTTTCATGGGTTGGAGATGATGAATCAGTATTCTTGAATGAAGCTTCCACTTTCAAGAAGCTATTAGTACAATCATATTACTACACCAAATCAAATAGAAGGATGATGAAACAGCCTAAAGTCACAAATAAAGAAGTTATGGGGAATCCTCCATTTCAAGGTCAGCAAAGTACAATTGCTAGACAAGAAATGCCTCAGCCAATGTAGAAATAAGTAATTTTTGGACAAGTTCAAGAAAAAGTAAGGTACCTTTATTTTCCAAGAACCCAAACACTAAGACTAGTGAATGTGGTAGATCAGCTGAAGAGGACCCTAGCACATGTGTCAATGTGGGACATATTAGTTATTCCTAAGAAAAAGACACTATTACAAGAATCTCTATAAGGCTAAGCAGTGCCTAAACATACTGGCACCAAAGAAGGTCCTACTAATAAAAAAAAGCTCAAAGACACAGTTCCTCTATAGACAATAACCCTTTTGAACAATACAGTAGAGGTAAGTAAATCCAAACCAGAGCCCTTCTATTTGACTTTGATAGTTGGAAAGAAACTATTGCATAATGCAATGATAGACTCAGGGGCTAGTACTATAGTAATGCCTAAGCAAATAGTTGATACTTTAAAAATAAAGTATGAGCCACTTACTAGAGGAGTTATGTAGTTGGCTGGAAAATCAGTGCAAACAATAGGGAAAATTAAACAACTCCCATTGCAATCATATACTTGTCCCAATATAATTGTCAATCAAGATGTGGTAGTCATAGATATACCCCCTGTATTTGGTTTATGTTTATCTAGAGACTTCACAGCCAAGATAGGATGATATATGTCACTTGATTGGTCTCACCTCATCCTAAAAACCAAATATGGTTCAAAGATGAAAATAGTATTTGAACCACTATCTAAGGATCACATCACCAATGAACCAAACTCAAAATTAGAGGCAGTTCATGCTATGCTAAATAAGGAAGAAAGGGTCTTTGTTGAGGAGTTAGATGACTAGACTGAACATGATCAAGAAGAGGAAAATAATCATTTGTTAGCTATGATGCAATGTGACCCATATGTAAATTATGACTCCACTAGTCTGGGCACTTATGTCATATTTGATGGAGATCATAAAATTGCAAATGTTTTAAGGGAAGAAATGCCAAAAGATACCTCTTCTATCAATCCTTAGGTCTCTCAACATGAATTCCAGATTCTGAGTTAGAAGAGAGAAAATCATGAACCAGCTCGAGACCTTGAAGAAGATAAAATTTTTGCCTCTTCTCAAGTGAAAAGTTATAATTCCAAGATCATGAGTTGGAATCAAACAATGGAATCATAGGGGAGAAAGGAGGAGGAGAAAGATTTTTCTAAAAGCCTTGAAAAGGTTGAGGCTTCTCTTACTCATGGTGATGATCATGTAGAAGATCCTACATTTGAACCCACCCCATCTACACCCCTCCAATAAAGCTATCAAGCCACATCTAATACACATGTATAACTATTAGCTCTCCACTTCATCCTTTCTTAAAGAGGAACCTCTTTTGGAGGAAGTAAGTGATGAGGAGTGTGCTCAATTCATGGATGGTCAGGGAGATTTCAAGAGTGTAGATGAGAAGGAGATCACCATAGGTACACCCTTTGATGAACAAGAGGAAAATTCACAAGCTTATGCCTTAATCTCTGACGAGGAAGACATAATTTTTGACTTTCTTCTCACTTTGAAAGATGATCTAGAGGAGCATGGACACTTCCTTGATCATGTTTTGAATGACTTGTTTGAAGTCATTAGGGTAGGTTATACTATTATTCAAAGAGGCTATGAGCTATTTGCAAATGGACAAGACAACATTGAGACTCAAATAAATATGCAAAATTGCTGCAAGCTTTCAGGCTTATCCTTTCAAGAGGTTGGTGAATTTAAAGATGATATTTTTAAATTCATTAAGGAGGATGATAATGCAATGGAACCCATGTTTGAGGCAGAAGAAGATAAGACAATTAATGATGTATATCAAAGGGCTTATGGTAATGATCCAATAGTCATCGATTTCTTGATGAGACATGCTAGTATGAAGAACCAACATTCGATAAGCTTTCAAGAACAAGAAGAGTATGTATATGTTGAAAGCATGTTTGACTCTGATCCACTCAGATGTAGGCCAATCAAGGTGGCATGAAAGAAGAACAAGTCACCAAAGCTTCATCCCATTCAGCCACTTGTCTGGCACCATAAGTCTTCTTGCCAGACAAAGATACCTGGTTAATGTATTATAGTTAGATAATTTCCCTTTCCTTGTTGCTTTGTTTTCCCATTTTTCTTTCCCACTCTTTCTTTTAAATAAGTGTTCTTTGAACACATTGCCATGGATCAGAGCCCTTTTCAAAAATTTCAAAACTCTCAACACATTAAACCTCTCACAAATCCTTAAATTCCCCAAAGTACCTTGTGCAACTACTTTCATGACGTGTCTGACTCACTGTCCCATGAAGATTTAGTAAGATTTGTTAATAATTATCTAGTTTTAATGCCATTTTGAGACTTGATGGGTCATTAAATACCCCATAACAAGAGTTAAAGCTTAACAATGTCTTAAACATTCCTGCATTTGCTAGAAAATCCCTACTACTTGCATTTTTAGTTCAAAGCAAACCTGCTTAGTGAAAGTGCCTTCCCTATTGCAAAGCTCCATACCTATTACCATAGTTCACTATTTCCAAGTATAGATATAGATATGGAGGGAGCATAGTATTTGCAACAAGGGGCTAGGATTTATGAATCCATTGATAAGTTCCTCATAAGCAAATCATATGCTTCAGCCCCTACACAACCCTTAAAGACCTATCCACAGACTAGAGTCCCTAAAGTTGGTTATGCAAATGACCCAACAAAGGTGAAAGATTTTGTAGATGAAATCATGGACCCAATTCTTCAAAAGCCTAGCAAAACTCTAAGAGAAGGGGCACATCAAAGATGTCTTCAGAGGGCCAAGGTTGGACAATACAAAACATTCATAATGAGGATATGGACATCCCAACTAGCACAATTCATTGTCTCAGGTGTGCATCCATACCCTGACTTGATTGAAATATGCACTGAATTGTTTCATGCACCCTCAAATACCATTTAATAGGGTCCATTAATGGTGTAAATTACACCAAAGGCTATTAGGGACATGTTGGCCATGTATCATGACAAGACAACCACGTTTCCCACCATTGCCAAAATGCAAAAAATGTGGGCAAATGTCAATAATCAATTGAGGTTTCTGAAATCAAAATTACAATTAGGGGATGATGATACCACTGTGTTAATACTGTCAACAGTAAGAGCATAATTTGTGTGGGCTAGCCAAGAGGCACTTTCTATGATGGCATTCATTTTCAAAATGAAAGATGATATAATTGTCTATGAAGAACAAATGGCCATTCTCTTTAGATTGAAAACTATTGACAAGACTCAGGAGTATCAGCTACATTTCTCTGAGCAGATTGCATATTCAATGGTTGAACAACTCACCCAGCTCAAATCTAAAGGGATTTTCAGGTATTCTTCTTATCTCTTTCACCTTATGTTGTATCAAAACTCTGGCATCTTTTCCGAACACATGCATCTAAATATGTATGACCCAAGCTTTAGTCTACATAGGACCATTCCTGTGTCTGCATGGACACATATCTTGTCCAAAACCAGTGACCCATATGAATTTTGGGAAATTTTTGTTGCCCCTACTTTTTATCATCTAAGCCCAGAGCCAGTTATAAATAGATTGACTCTAAGAGTCTCAGGCCTTATGACCAATTGCACTATTCTTTGTGATTACTTTTTTAGATCCCATCATACTACTATTAGAGTCCATGGTTTTAGTGGAGAACTAGTGTTGCTACCTAATATTTTGACCCTTAGGTTAGCATTCTTAGAGATCACTAGGCAAGTGTCTATGGTGGATAATGCATATGGCACTGGGAAGAAAAAGAAGAAAATGTATGATGTTCCATGGGTAACAAACAACATGGCCCTAGAGGTCAGAGTTGTTGAGCTTGTGTTTCTGAGAAAGCTAGCCTTCTTGGGTTTCTTTCTAATTGAAGATAAATGGGGATATGACCCAAATGGTTTCATAACTTCACGGGTCAAGAATATTAAGGTTACTACCAGAATTGTGCATGAAGGTCGTCCCTTTTGGGAAAATAGAAGAAACCCTTAGGAAGATATTCTTGATTTATATGTGGAATTGACAGATTTTGCCTCAAAAGAGGCCAGGCCATGGGAGACTTTTTATGATAAAAAAAGGGATTTTGACCCTAAAATCAGAATGACTTTTATTTTAAGAAGGGCATTGAAGAACAAAGACTGGAAACTTGAGAAAATAAAAGCCTATTGGAAGTATAGGCAAGATATTTGTGAGACTACTCACTCTTTTGGTAATGTGGATTCAGATGAGAAATGGGAAGAAATATGGGATGAATGTCATCCATCTCTTGTCTCTAGCCTTGATATAAGTAATTTGCAGACACAAGGTAGAGAGTCAAAAGCTAGAGTAGAATCTAGTCATACATTGTAGACCTCAGGGCAAAACTCAGCTACAATCACTATAACTATTTGGCCCCAATCTCTCAGTGCCATTAAAAAACAAAAGTGTGGTATCCTCACCACCCAAATCTTCTCCTTTAGTGTCAAAATTTAGGGTTCCCAATTTTGTACAATTACCATTGGCAGTAGTGGTTAATGTTAAAGAGAAGGAAGCACAGCCAGAAGAAGAAATGACAAGGAAACATAAGAGGTTAAAGCTTTAGCCTGATATTGAGGAGGAGGTAGAACCCTCACAACACCAATCATTAAGTGCATCAGTTACTCCTTAGGTACGTGTTGTTTCTCCTTCTTCTCAATCTCTCTCTTCTTCTCTTGGGGTGACAATCTTGTCGACCCAAATAATATCCCCTGCCACCTCTGTTGTGTCCATTTCTCATTTTACCCCATCTATCCATACTCAGGCCACATCATTGCCTCATTTTTCCCCCTCTATCCCAAAGAATGTACCTCCTCAAATTTCCCCTACCAACATTTGGCTATTCCATATGGCTTGTAAGAAGGTTATCCTTTTGCAAGTGGGCACATTGTCTCTCCTTCTACCTTCCAAACTCAAATAGATGCTGCTAAGAAGACAAGGGAAGCTCGAATGGAGAAAAAGAGGATCAAATATAATAAAGCCCTGGCTACACCACATACGAGGTCACAATTTGACCCAATCCAGCAGCAACTAATGGTGACCCATTTGTCACCTAATGTAGTCCAACCAAATGAGCAAATGCAACCTAAAGATTATACAATGAATGTAGTGGCTATAGACACGTCCCTTTTTAGACCAAAAGATAGGGTTGAGCTACTAAATGAATCCACTTCTACAGTAGCTAATGATTATTTAAAAATATCAAAGAACCTATAGAAGATGAGGCTGATCTAGCCCAAGAGAAGGCAAGCTATAGTAAATTGACTACAAAAATCAATACCAAGAATAATTAAATAGAGAGTCTCAACAAATAGTTGTAAGATACTATTTCTTTTCAGACTCACCAGGTTATTCAGGCCCAAAATGATTCTTTGAAAGTAGGGATAATGCAGGTGAAAGATGTAGTAACAGCCTTAAGGCATGAAAAGGCAACATTACAAGAAAAATGTGAGGAAATCCTGTTATAGGTCACTCAACTTCAATAAAAGCTGCTGAATGAGCAAAATAATACTACTACTATACAGGCCCAACTTCAAGCCGAGCGACAAATGATAGAAAAATTGACACTTGAGTTGGTTAATAGGCCAAAGAATGCAGGGGTTTTGAATTTGGTTAAGGAGCTTTATGTATCAATATGGAAAGAATCTCTAAGGAGATTACTCAGCTCAGACCCTTTTTAACCTTTTTGCTAAATACACAAAAATTGTGCAAAAAGGTGGAGACTTCAATTGAAGACACTTTGTCCATTGTGTCTTTGAGAGTGTTTGACTCTCAAATGCTACTACAAAAGATATATGATGCAATTGATGGAACATTATTAGTAGTAGGGATTAGTGATAGAATGATCACTGCTAAAAGAGTGAATGAAGTTCTCAATTGCAATTCCATAGAAATCAATTGCAGAGAGCTTCTAGATGTGGTGAAAGAAAGAATCAAAGACATGAAACAACACATTGAAGATCTGGGGCAATTGGGTCTTCCCTCCCCTTTTCCTGATAGCAACACTATGTTGATGATTGATGAGGTTAAACCTTTATTGTTAGCCAGGCAAAATGACCAATCAGTTTTCTAGGGTTTAAGAGATGATTCATCAGTGCTTGAAGTGGAAGCTATCTTGATTCCCATGTCCCAACTTGAATTTAAATTGAAATCTATAGTTCATATTTTGAAAAAAAATTCACACAAGGATATCATTAACCTTGATTTAGCCTTCAATGAATTGCAAAATAAGTAGGGATTATCTTATGATGAGTGCTCTGTTTATCAGACAACCTTACTAAAGTTGTGATTTTTGTCACATTTTTTATACATTCTTTGGATTCTTTTTGAGCAGGCTCAAAATTCCTTAGGGTCACCAAGAAATGTAGAGTAAAAAAATCTACATTTTTATTTTTTAAAGTTTCAGTTGTGCACTCCAAGTTTTGTCCCTACGCATTTCAGTTTTGAGGTAGTGAATTTTTCTTGACATAGAGCACGAGCGTGAGTTTATTTTTGCCTAAATTTTGTCTAAGTATCAAAGTCACGCAGAAGCTACCAAGTGTCATCAGTTAAGACACATTTTATAATTTCTATAAGTTGTTCATAATGTGCCACGTGTCTCGTTGTAACTCAACAAAGCGTGACAAGTGTTGGCATCCATGTTTCAAATTTATTATGAGTTTTGAAAGCTTCTTTCAATAAGATTTTCTCAGGGTCAAGTGGAAGGTGCCAAGTGGAAAATACGAAAGGTTTCAATATGTTTTTCTAAAAGCAATAGAAGATGCCATGTATCCCTAGCTGAAGAAAGTGGAAGCTGCCATGTGTCAACATCCAAAATATCTTCATTTTGTTTCATTGTTAAAGTAAAGACTGTGGTGGGCCCTGGGTTTTGTTTTTAAAGTCAGTGGAAGCCACCAAGTGTCACCATTTATATGAATTTAAAATGAGTCTTGAATGTTTCTATAGTCTAGATAAATCCCAATGGAAGCCTCCATATGTCCTTAGCTAAAGCAATAAAATCTACCACATGTCCCTTGTTAAAGATACACAGAAAATGACACCTATCCCTATTCCCCTTTTGAAGCTACTCAGGCAAGAAGTGTTGTGGGTCCCATTTTCTGTAAGTTTTTAAATTTTTGAAGTAGCAGACTGTGATAGATGTCAAATATGGAACACTCCTAAGAAAAGACATATAAAGAGTATAAGTTATGCGAAAAGTGTCGTGTGTTTTCTGTAAGTGCCACAGAAGCTACCAAGTGTCATTTTTTGGTGTTTCCTAAATCATGAGATACTTTTCAAGTGAAAACATAGATATTACCAAGTGTCCTCACCCATTTCATAGTGGGAAGCATCTTGTGTATCTATTTCAGCTAATGAACTTGTAGGGAGATGAAATGTTTCAGATCAAGGAAATATCTTTTAGTAGACACTTCCAGTTCAGTTAGAGTTTAGTTAGACCATTGGATTGGGAATGTATTGGAAATCTAGAGCTAGTCCAATGCTATAAATATGGGTGTAGAGATCGCAAGATGATCATGATCAAAAGATAGAGAATTTTTTGCAAGAGATTTTTATCAAGAAGTTTTAGACTTTCTTGCTATAGCCAATAATGTCATTTGCCTTTGTTCTATTTTTCTTGAGTTATAAAGTTTGTATAATTGTGCATGTTTATGTGCCTTTTATGTGACTAGAAAATTAATAAGAAGACTGAGTTCTGTGCCTTTGTTGATATTTTTTGTGTTACTACAAAAATAGTCTAAGTTGTGAGCCTTTAATTCTATTGTTTTAATCTTTTACATTGATCATGCATTATTTGCTCTTTAATGTAATTGAATCCTAAATATAGTTTCACTATGCTTAGTATTAAGGGTTGAATTAAATTTAGGTGCATCACCATAGTTATATTTTATTTCATTACATTTGTGTTTCTGCTTAATTTCTATCTTTTTTCCAAACATACTTTTGAGATAAAGAAGAATTAGCTTCTTTAAAATATGGCGGTCATTTTATGTTGCATGTCCCACATTCCAGACACTTCCCATTATTTATGTTGGAAACAACAAAATTCTAATCATCAACAATACCCATTTAAATTAAGTACAGTAGTGACTATTTTTCTAGAGATAGTTCTAAATTACATGGAACCCAAAAAATAATTGTAAGTGATCATGATCCTATTTTCATTAGTAATTTTTGGATTGGAATATTTTATTATTTGGGTAATTATCTATCTCGTATCTCATATTACCACCCCCAATCTAATGGATAAACATAAGTGGTCATCAAATGTTTAGAGGGGTATCTCCATTTTTATATATCAGATAAGCAAGAACTTTGGGTTAAATGGCTCACTTGTATATTGGTGGTATAACACATCTTTCATACCTCTTCTAAAATTTACCCATTTATATTACTATATTTATACCATACCCCTTCCATCACTTCTTCTTTAAGGTTGTAAACCAAGTTTTAAGACATGGATGATCACATTCAACATCAACAAGAGGTTTTGGTTGGTTTGAGAGAGAATTTAGCCTTGGCACAAAATAGGATGAAGTAACAAGCATATCAACATTGTAGTGAGGAACATTTTGATGTGGGTGATTAGGTATTTGTATAATTTTATCCTTACAAGTATATGTCCTTGAGGTAAAAAAAAAAGGACAACAAACTTTCTCCTAAGTATTATGGCCCTTATCAAGTTTTGCAAAAAATCATAAGTGTGCCTTGTAAGATGGAGTTGCCTCATTCATCTTACATACACCCAATATTTTATGTTTCCTACTTGAATAAGGTCACTGGACAAAAAAATTCAACCCAGAAAGAGATAAAAAACTAGATGAATAAGGATATGGCATTTTAGAACTAGAGAAATCCCCTTAAACATGTACTTAGAGGTTGAGAACCTGAGAATTAAGGAATATCTAAATAAGTGAAAGAATCTGAGCAGTGAGGATGCAACTTAGGAGGTTGAATATTTTTTTACAATAACACATAAATTTGTTCAACATTAAGGAGAATTTTGGTTCAAAGGGGATAGTCATGTTATGCACCTAACCTATTGCATATATTGGGATAGGAAGAACTGAATTGTGGCTTACTTATCGCTCTTTGATTTTATATCACATTTATCTATGCATTTATTTGGTTATTAGGTTGGCCTATGGAGAAAATATTTTAACATATAATTTTACCATTTTTAGAGAGTTTTTAGGCTTTCTCACTCCCAGATACAATATTAGATCAACCTTAGATTGTGGGTATCCTGTAGTGAGGTTGAACCTATAGAGAAGGCCGACTTCCTCTTGGTAGATCACCTAAACTAATGCTTCTAATTGGAAAAGGGATAGAAATGAGGTATATGATAAATAAGAACACTAAAATGGTGATAAACCAAAATTATTGGCTCTCACATAATCTTGAAATAAACACTAACTCAACATAAGATAATTTTTGTTCACACAATCTCACAAACTAGTTAATTTGCACAAGTATTTCTTAAACTAGGCTTACCAAAAAATTCATGATGAAAAGAGAAATTATAAAATTCACACCAAGCATACATTGATTTTGGAAAGAGCTCAAGTTCAAACCTATAACTAGCTTTTAAACACCTAAAAATAGGCAAGAAAGAAGGATAATGGACATAGAAGAACACTTCTTCACAAGGTCATCATGTACAAGCTTGCTAAACATACTTTAGGGGCAAGAGATAGGTGAAAAATGATATTTATTGATTTAAAAGGTATTTATTACAATTTTTTTATAGAGTTTTGCATTTTCAAATGATAATATCTTACAAAAAAGGGATAAATGGGCGATATAAGAGAAAAGGGGAAGAGAGGGAGAAGAGGCAAACAAACAAAAATCAATAAATGAGACCTAAACCCTAAATCCTAAAACTTAAACCTTAAAACCTAAACCATAAACCCTAAACCACCTTTTTATAAATTATAACTAATACTTTCTCAATGAACTAACCCTCATTAGTCCAAATAGCCTTCAAAATCTCTCATTGGCCTAGAAACACACTAGAAGATAAAACCTTTTGAAGATGATGATGTCATGATATACTCAAAAGGGAAAATTATCTAGAGACATTTAAAAATCAATTAATTCTATAATCTCTCTTCCCAATCTCCAAATATCTCCTTTGGACTTCTATGCCCCCCTCCACTTGCTTTTCTCAAAGGTACTTGGCAAAAGTTAGTTGACTTCGCACATAATGCTTAACTAACCATGGAGGTTAAGTTCTAAAGTTTGATTTTTGAGGATATATTATATTTTCAAATTGAATTTTATCTTCCAACCTGATATAAATTCCATGAAACCTAAAGCATTCATAGACCCCATTAATGAAGGTCACAAGCTTGAGCCACCCTCAACTAACTGCCCTAAAACTTGCTCCCAAGGCCATTTGGCACCCAAAAGACCACTTTTAGACCTATATAATACTTCAATACATCCATCACATGTATATGAGGAATAAAACAAAGATATTTACAACCTTTAATACTTTAAATAATGATGGAAATCACCATTAAATTTGTAACAATGCACAAAATATCAAAAAACTAGATTTTTGACTAATAGCTTAGCAAGGTACCATAAAAACACTTTTGAATAGATTTAATTGACATATAATTATGTTTTAGGTCCTATTAAGCCTCTTTCATATATTTAGAACATTTATCTATTTGAAAACCTACTAAAGTAAGCATTTTTCAACCATTTTGGACCTCCTATGCACCCAAACATGTTATATTATTTTATAAAATAGGTTGGATAGGATGTGGAGGTATTCCTATATTAATTATAGGTTATTTACAAGTCATTATATTCCATTTTATGGACCCATGAGTCCAAAAACCCAAAATTGGTAAAAAACTCCTTTACAAGCTTAAGTAAGCTCACCTTCATAATGATTGTTCATACAATGTGGATCTATATTCCATAAATTATTTCCATGGATATATACTACATATACTCCTTCAACACCCCTAAAAAAATTGGGATCTTGTGTGGAAGGTATGAAAAGATACACCCATAAAGATGATTGCATATAGGTTTTGTAAGAATTTTGTACATGCTTACACTCTTAAATATTGTTCATAAATATCATCCCCTTAACTAAACTTAATCTAAAATTAATTTAAATTAAATTTTGGCACTCAAAACATACTATAATAATTAGGCCCAAATCCCCATGGTATGAAAGACACAAGCATATGAAGAAGGGCTAAAACTAGGTGTCTTATGCTTGAATAATTTGAATTCCTCTAAAAGACCACTTTTACCCTTATAATGATATTATTTTTTATAAAACACCCTCCTTTCATATTAAAAATTTCATAACACCTCTCCAAATGATCAAAATCCTACTTTGCTCTTTATGCCTTTGAGACTGTTTGTGGGATTTTGAGCTTGCCTATGGGGTTTTCTTGGATTTTTGAGTTTATAAAATATTAAAAGGTGGATAATAGTATTAAAAAAATATTAAAATTCTTTTCAAATAATTCCCTAATCTTTTAACCCTCAACCACACCTTAAAATTCCAAAAAATGTGTTTGCGCCAATAGTGACCATTATGAGACATAAAGGGGACTTTGTATAAATAATGGGAACATACACTTATCATATGGAATTATCAAGATTATTTATAGGTTTATTATGTAATTATTACGAAAAATACAAAGTTTTAAGTATTTTTTATGTGTACTTTTTCCTATAGACCCTTTTTACCAAAATTTACCTTGGTCTGCCTCCATGCTTCCTCCATGTCTAAACTTGTATTTCTTCAAATGTTTACTTTAAACCCCTAAATTTTATCACTTATATAGGAAAATATATTTTTACAACATCATAATATATAATTTTAATACATATATAAGGTCTAAACACCTTTTTATAACCCATAACTGATAAAACTTCAACTGGCCTCTAATGGCCACCATCTTGACTATAAGGGGGTTGTGTAAGAAACTTAGGTAATTTTACTATTTATCTGACATTTATTATGGATTTTAATTATTTTTTTAGTCATGTATACCATTATTACCAAATTATGTGCTTTTACTCAACTTGTAAATGCTCCAAAATGACCCATTCGTCCAAGTTAGGCTCCAATGTTGGCCATGATTAGACATACAGTTGACTATACTAAAATAATGAATAGTTACCATTATCAAAAAACCTAAAAAATATTTTTAATTTGTATATTTTGTCATAATTATTCTCTCCATTGAATTTCATGATTAGATATTGCATATTTTGGCTTGTACGCCCATTTTGGCAAAAGCTAGTGATACGTGTCTGCTTGGTCAAATTTCACAGCCGATCTTTCCTCATTTTTGACTTGGTTTGAGATATAAAAATGGGAATGTGATTTTAATATGTAATTAAACCTATATTTTCATTACTAAAATCTTTATTGGCTTGTATTCACCCTCATGCCACATTTGTATGACTTAGTTTTCTTAAAGAAAATCCATGGATGCTTGTGTGCTCAGTGATGTAGGTGATGGAAATGATGAATTGGGTTTATTTTAACATGTCCTTAAGATTTTCCTATATTATTAATGATTATTATTAATCCCATTGCTCTCTTAAGATGCTTCCTTGAACATGAAAGCCTTGTATACCACCTTCACACTATCGATATTAATCTTAAATAGGAACCTATGTATAATAAGGCTATAGATGGTGATTATGAGGTGACTCTAAATTTTACAACATGATTTTGTGACCCTCTCCAAATTTATAATTATTATAATCCATCATTTTATTTATAACTCTTATCTTCTTGAGCATAACTTCCTTAGAGATCATTGAGTGTGTCATGCTTCCTCATGTCTTGAACATGGCTATTAGTCCTTATAACCCTTAGGCTTTAATGATTATAGTTGTTTTCCTTGATGAATGACTATATATTGTGTTTTTGCCTCCCTCTACACTATGAAAATTTGAGTCCACAAACCTTGATTTCTCATGAAACTCTTTGAATTACCATCATAGATAGGTTAACCTTCATATACCACTGTCCTAAGAAAATCCCTATGACCATGCTTTCCCTTAGTTTTAGGTATCATTTTTTAGTGTAGTTATTGACTTTAGAATAATACTTGGAATCATTTCCATTATTTATTTATTTATTTAATACACATATATTTGGTCTCATTTAATTACCCTTTCAAATATGAACTTCCTTCAAAGATGCTTTTTTGCTTTCAATTTCATGTTGGCTCAAGGAGAAGCCTGTGTTCTCCTTTGGTTCTAGGTATCCTTTTCAGGGATATAGGTGTCTTCTTCCTCTTATTTATCCCTCATTAAAAATTTAATGTATCTCTTTATATTCACCTATTCATGAGACTTCTAAGATCAATGCTATTGACTTTGGCTTGATGATCAAACTAGCCTCCTTAAGCCTTGAAAGTCTTAAGACTTGAACATAGTCCTTCATGATGAAAACCAATTACCTTTATTGATTTTATTTAGAGCCATAACCTGAATGAAACTCCATTCTCTATAGACCCTCTCTCGATCAACCTCATATTCAACTTCATTTTGTTTAATGTCTGAGCTTTCCAAAATGATGGTTGTAGGCTACCTTTCTAGAGTGAAATTGACTCTATGAAAAAATTTGAAAACTTCTCCATTCATCATCTTGATAAACCATCTCAACATAATGATGTAGAGGTAAGGGGTATAAGTTTACAAAATATCATTATCTAGCTCTGGTCTTGAAAAATATCTCATTTGGCATGTGTTACGCTTGTCTTGAATCCTCTAATCCAATCAAGTTTCTTGCTCTTGGATCACTATGGTCGATGGTCACCTTGGATAAAGTTTATTGCTATTATATTAATAATTTTTACATATAAATTCAATTATTTATTTATTTAATCCACTCTCACTATCAAACACATTTCAATCCTAAATCCTTTCACAAGACTGATCTCTATTTACCATAAAACTCCTTCACTAGTTTTCCACTAAGTAATTCACTTAGTTCTCAAAGATCAAACCTTGATCTAGATTTCAATAATCAAATATAAATGCATGGATGGTATTATATTATCATATCACACATGGTATTAACTCTTTAAAATGTTCAAACACAATTCAACATTCATCTATACCTTTTAAGCTCTTAATGACTTTATGAGGCTTGTAGCCCTTTTTTTGCCATTTCTCCTTGGTTTGGTTAAAATAGGAACTCTTTTGAATATTTAATCACTTTTTAATCCACCTATACCTCCTTTGAGTTGTGTTTCAAGTTTCATGTTCAAATACCTTTCCTAGACCACACTTCCTTCATTAGCCTCCCCTCAATTAGGCCTAATTAGCCCTTAAACACACCTTAGGTCTATAAACCATAACATATGGCCTCTAATCAAACCAAACCATTTTTAATCACTTTCCTCATATAAAATTATATCAAATCACAAGTTTATAATATTTTTTAACTGCTAGAACTCTCTCAAACACCAAAACCCTAACTTAGGGTTTTTCCTTCTCCTGCATAGGCCGAGAGCATACATAAATCCATATCTTGAGTTTCACTAAGTTTAAAGGGACCAAATCACCACCAATAGGTGTGTTTTTATATCCATCACCTATTGCAATAGGTTATGTCCTTTATTATACTCATTTCATGGTTTAAAAACCTAAAACTTAGTCCAATGTGTGTATTCATTTGACTGTACAAGGCAAAGGAATCTCCCAATTGCAATGTACATGGCTCAAGGTAAACTCACAAAGTTTTAGGAAATTACATATGTCTATTAAACTACTATAACACTACACCAATGCTTAAGGACCCATATTTAACCTATTAGATCTTTTCTCCATACTTTCTTTCATGCCAAGGATAGGCTCATTAGGGTGGTTATAAGTGAAAGTTAGGGTGAAATTGTGTGATTTTAATATTTTAATATTTAATATGACTTCCATCCCTTATATTGATCCAATTAACTCCTTGATCACATTATACCTTCAATGATGTCTTCTCTTTTCTTAAATCTTTATTTTCTCAAAACTTGCAAGTTACATCCTTGGGGAGTGCCCTTTGTCTGAGATAAAAAAGAGGGTACTTTCCCTATTGCCTCAGACCAAATGAAGGTATTATGGGATTTTAAAAGTGGTGGGGTCCCTCTACACAATGTTTCATAACTTAATTTCATATTTAGCACCTTCAACTACTTCAAACCTCGAGACATACTCTTGAGAAGGTTGGCTTTACAGACCTTAGACATGAACCATGTACTGCCTTATTAGAGACATTTCTTGATCTATTATCTTGTTATGAGAATATAATATGATATGCATCACCTCCAATAATATCTTATCCATCACCTCCAATAAGATCTGAAACATTCTAACACTTCTTTTTTCCTTACCAAATTCCTCATTACATACATTACACTTGGTTTACCAGAGGTGTTGACTATGTACTAAGTTTCACCATGCCTATAGGTGTATTTTTGGTTTTATACCCTATAGGCAATGCCTATAGACATATTTTTAGTCATAAATATCCTCCAAAAAAAATTAGGCTACCTCATATCATGAATTTATAGTACAAACACCAAGAACAATCATCCTTTAGGTCACTATCAACTACAGTCAACTACAATTAACCCTGCTTGAATAAAAAAGGAATCCTATAGATGGGTATCCACTTTGAACATAGTTATTCATAACTTTTGGTCATTTTTAATCTTGAAACAACCTCAAATAATATAATGTCTCATATTTGCATCCCTATTATTTCTCTAAGGTATAAGTCACTTCATGAACTTATGAGCATGTATAGTCAGGATGTTGGTAAGGTTTTTTGAGTAATGACACACTTGTAGGCATGTATGTAGGATAACATATTGAAAGTTAAATATTTTAAATTACCTTTGTGATTATTGATATGTTTTATCATTAAAAAAGGACAATTAACATGGATTCATGCCTATATACTACAACTTTGTGTTATGAGAGCCTTTTAGGGTTCAAACCCTATAGAAATCACTGCATGTTTTCAATGAATAAATGTATAAATTTGGAGCTTCCATAAATTGTGTTAATTTATTAAAACACCCATTTTATTTTGAATTATTATTCCCCTATATGGAGGCTAAAATATGGATGCCTTAAACCTCACCTAGACCCATGCCACAGTGTTACATGGCATCAACAAAAGTACTTGGTTCTCTATTTTGGAGCTTTAGGGAAACTTGTCCCTAAACATAGTTCCCTCAATTTGAAGATGATTCTTTCTTTTATTTCTAGTTCAATTATCTATATAGGACTGAAATTTTATCATCTAACTACATAAACCTCAGGAAACTCTCAAAACATGACAAACTCCTCTATGAAACACCTTTAGGTTTCTGTGTGTTCTACCTATAGGTCAGTCTTCTAGTATATAGTCAATGGATATAGAAATGATAAATTGTACATGAAGTATGGGATTGTAATTATTTATAAACATTATCAAAATTTCTCAAACAAGTATTCTTCACCTTGGAGGGCTTGAAATAGGTGTCAAGGTTCCCATTCCAACATTTTAAATCTCCTATAGGTGTTGATATAGCTGTAGACCAGGTAGTGAGTGTGAAGAAATTATCAATACACATGGTGAATGGGAATTAAAAAATATTTAGACTATCTCAACACCTAAAAATGGATCCTTACAACTGTAAAGGGATTCATATAAGCTATGTTCCTTTTTTTAATGTAATTATCCTCTTTCAAGCACTTGTAGGTGCACATCAATGGACTGACTGTGTATGTGTATTACATATCACTATCACAATACATATTTTATTATTTTAAGGGATATTTATTGATTTATCATGAAATAATAATGTGTTCAGCCCACTTTGAACTCTTCATAATAGGACCCCACATGACATGACTACAAGTGAAAGTAAGCAACATGTTGATTATGTCTCACATTTTAACTGTAACCTTCATGATGTTATCCTATTGAGGCCAAGATTTTAGATGAGAGGAAATTTAAATGATATATTATAGGTGAAAAAATCATATCCTCTTTATTTTGAAACCACTATAAGAAAGGAAAACTTTTGTAGCTGATAAACTTGCATACAATTCCATTAGAGTTCTAACTATCAACTTGATTGTTGGCCTATCAAGGATATGATGAAATAATAAGGATTAATGGGAAATATCAATTGTTTAATTTGATTTGTAATAATGAAGAGGAGTTACATTGGCTCTCTAGCCTAGGCTTTGCTCTAAAACTGATCAAATAGGCCATTCATAAGGACATGAAGGAAAATGGGTTTTATGTCATAAGTACCTTCCTGGGAGGAATTAGATAATGAAAGTAATTGGAATAGGTCCTATTTGACCTTTAAATAACTCATAAAAACCAATATTCCTAATTTAATTTTGAAGAAAATAAACAAAGGAAAACTTGGACCCTGTCTGCATGAGTAAGCCATCTAGATACCCCTAAACTAGCAGCGAGTGGTCATAATATGGGCAGATGAAATAGAAAAACAATGACAGAAATTAAAATTAAATTATGGTCCCTATCACTTAACAAAATATTGTGGTCCAACTCTCTCTCTTCTTACCATACTGAGTGAAAACCTGAGGCTCTCTTAGAGCTATAGAAAACTGCCCAAAATAGTTTTTCCTTAGCATGAAGAACCAAAATCCAACCTATGAAATATAAAAATTAGTTAAGATATTTTAGGATTTAAATTAAATTTAATTCATTATTTAAATCTTATTAAATTCATGGATATCCATTAATGGCGTAACACTTATTTCATGCTTAGTTTAGATCTAATAGGTTTTCCTTACCTCTGTTGGTTAATATGATGGAATTTGATTTTAGGGGCATATAAGAGGACATTAGGGACACCATAAATGCATAAATATGACATCTAAGCCCCTGTATCAATAAAAATCTCCAAAAACATGTTCTACCAAAGTTCCAAAAGGATACAAAATGCATCCTTTTGCTCACAAACTCCTCTCCAGTCTAAATGACTTCAAATAACCTTGAACATGTCTAAAAGGGTAAAACACACCATAAGGAGGTGGGATGAAGTCAAAACCAATTATACTTCCTCAAAATGTTAATTTTTCACTTTAAATTTCTAATTTGATGACTCTCAAGTCATCTAATACACTTTTGGGGGTCTTTTGGGCATAATAGCTTCTCTAGGCTTCATTTTTGTCACGTTATAATATTAGAGAATTTTTGAAAACCTCCCTCATGCCCATAAATTATTGAACACCATGGAAACCTATTGGGTCCTTCACTACAGTTCTAGACTTATTTTTGGGCTTTTTCCTCAAAATCACCTAATTCACCTTAAAGTTTGCCTAAAGTGTTTCAAAAACTTGAAAGTGAAATGTGTTAGGTTCATGAGGTTTGTAACTAATGCATGAGCATTTATCATTTCCCTCCATTTTTTCAATTTTTAATTTTTTTAAAAAAAAATTTGGCTAAAATATCTTTAGGTAGGAAATTGAGTCTGTTGGATGAATTATTCAGTTGGTTTGTATTTTCTTATGTTAGGAGAGTCATTTTGTTCATTCTGGAGGTTGTTTTACAAAGCTTAGAATAAGATTGAATCTCTAATTTGAGAACTATGGTTTGGTATAGGGATTTGGTGTGTAAAAATAGGGGATGTGTGTTGACAATTTGGAGGAGAGGGCGCAGTGGAAGAAGTATTTGTAATTCGTAGAAAACAATACGTAGACCTTCTTGCTCTATGAATAAATGGTGTGTTCCTTTGAGTAGAATGGTTTTTATTTTCTAAAACTGAACATTGAAGGGGTTGTGGCTGTTGACTATTGATAAGCCACATTTTTAATGACTCTGTTAATGTTGGCTATTGTTTATGCCAAGTTTTGAATGAACTTATTGTTGCTAGTTATTGTTTGGTCCGTGACCAATTGATATACCCACTGTTGGGTAGAACTATTGGGTCGCACATTGTTGCTGGGTGTAGTTCCTTGTTGGTCACCCAACTACTGGGCATTTAATCTTTCTTCTTGGGTGTAGTTCATATGATGAAGGTATTTCATTCACCCAATCCCGATAAGTATTCTTTTGAATAGTCTTCTAGTTATACTTATGACTACGTGTAGCCAGATATGCACAAGTAGAGTATCTACTCTTATGTTTGTGAAAACTTCTTTTGCTTCCACACCTCGACCACTCGAGCTTCCCATTACCATTCTCAAACAAATTATCTTGGAAACTAAATAGCTGATCTATAAAATCTGCCATGGTCATGAACAAAAAGATTGCAACCAATCTCCTGGGTACCTGAACATCCTCCCCTATTTTGATATGATTCACAAAAACTCCCTCAGGGGGCAATATTTTCTAAATTTTTTTCTTCTCCATTGATATTTTGTGTTTGTGGAAACAATCTGTCAAAACATATATTTATTCCTGTTGTCAAGAGATTTTCTGCTCATCAATTAAAGGTTTGCTAAACATATTATTTAGCCTGTTTGATAGAGGTGTTTGAGAGAGATCAGTTACATCAATTTGGTATCAGAGCACAAGGGATTGTGCACAATCTAAAGATCCAAGAGAAGAAGAAGCAAGATGGACATGATAATCAGGAATAGAGGTAGAGCTAGAGGAAGGAGACCTGGAGGACAAGTTGCATTGGCAGAAGAGATTAAGAACTTGATAGCTAGGCTACAAGACTTAGAGATGGCTCAAAGAAGAGGCACTGATATGGGTGAAGTCAATGATAGAGAAGAGGAGCCACTAGAAGATGAATTGGTGGTGGAAGAAGAAATAACTAAAGCAAGGTTGATCAGAGCCATTATGAAGGTGAACACAAAGCCAAAAATAGAGGTTCCAATGTATGAAGGTAATTTGAATGTGGAAGAATTAATTGATTGGATTAATGCATTAGACAAATATTTTGAATATGAAGGAATTAAAGAAGATGATAAGAAAGCCAAGTATGCCATGACAAGGCTAAAGAGCCATGCATCCCTGTGGCAGGATGGAGTGTAAGAAGAAAGAAGAAGGAAAGGGAAGCAAAGATCAGAAGCTAGGACAAAATGGTAGCAAAAATGAAAGGTAAGTTTATGCCTAAAGATTATCAAGCAAATCTTTTTAAGCAATTACAAAATTTGAAGCAAAAAGAAATGTCTATGAAAGAATACACTAAAGAGTTTTACAGGTTGACTATAAGATCAGGTCATATTGAGGATGATATAGAGAAGGTAGCCAAATACACCAATGGTTTGAAATTTTCCATTCAAGATGAAATTAGTCTTCTCATTCCTAAGACAGTTGAGAAGGCATATCAATTTGCCTTGAAATCTGAGGAAAAATTTGCAAGGAAACAAACATCCTTCTCAAGAGGAAGGGGCAGGTCCATCAGAGGTAGAGGATTTCGAGGAGGTAGAAGACAGCTGCAAACATCTCATGAAGAGGCCAACAGCTCACAAAGTTCAAGAGGCAGCTATACACCAAGAGGAAGAAGACCATACCAAGGATATCAAAGAGGAAGAGGAAGATTCATGGGCAAATGCTTTAAGTGTAACAAGTATGTAGGACACAGGGCATATGAGTGTCTAGAGAACCCTTCTACCAACCATGAGAGTGGTGTACATGTGACCCAAGGTGAAGAAAAAATGCAGAAGTTGCAGCAGCTTATGAAGATACCCCAGAAGAAGGTGAGTCTCTTTTAATGAAAAGAATTTTGTTAAAGCCAAATAAAGAAGTTGTAGAACCACCTCAAAGGAAAAATTTATTTAGAACCACATGTAAAAGTAAAGGAAAATGATGTAAGGTCATCATAGATAGCATAAGTACTGACAATCTTGTGTCAACTGAGATGGTGGAGAAACTAGGCTTGAATAAGGAGGTACATCCTACACCTTATCAAGTCTCTTGGCTATAAAAAGGACATAAACTCTTGGTAAGTGAACAATGTAAAGTAGATATTCAAATTGGAAAATATAAGGATCAAATTTTATGTGATGTCATGCCTATGGATGTATGTCATATCTTGCTTGGAAGGCCTTGGCAATTTGATAGGAAGGCCATACATGGTGGAAGGCTGAATACATATATGTTTGAAAAGGATGGGATCAAGCATACACTCACACCATTGAAAGAAGAGGTTGCTTCTATTGTTGGACATAATTCTAAAGTATTGATAATAAGTGGCAAAGAGTTTCCACATCAAATGAAGAAAGAAGAGGTAAACTTTGCTGTGATTGGTAAGCCAAGGAGTGTAATCACTAGTACTAAGTTGATTGATTTGCCATTATAGATTCAAGATATGTTGAATGAGTAAATTGGCATTGGGGTAGATGATTTACCTAATGAGTTACCACCATTGAGAAGTATTAGCCATCACATAGATTTGATTCCAAGAGCAAATCTTCCAAACAAGGCTGCCTACAGGTTAACACCAAAGGAAAATGAAGAGATCAAGCACCAAGTTCAAGAATTTTTAGACAAAATATTGGCAAGAGAGAGTTTAAGTCCTTGTGCTATCCCCACAGTGTTGAATCCCAAGAAGGATGGGAGTTGGAGAATGTGTACAGATTCTCGAGCAATCAACAAGATTATTATTAGGTATAGATTTCCACTACCTGGAATTGATGATTTACTTGATTGTTTAAGTGGAGCTACATATTTCTCTAAGATAGATTTGAAAAGTGGTTACCATCAGATTAGGATAAGAGAAGGGGATGAATGGAAAATAGCCTTCAAGACCAATGATGGACTCTATGAGTGGTTAGTTATGCCATTTGGACTAACCAATGCACCAAGCACCTTCATGAGGTTGATGAATGAAGTGCTGAAGGAGTTCACTGGTAAGTTTGTGAAAGTATATTTGGATGATATTTTTGTGTTTAGTCAAACTAAGAAAGATCATTTGAAACATTTGAGGATGGTATTGAGTAAACTACATGAGGAGAAATTGCTAATCAATGTCAAAAAGCACAGTTTTTTGAAAATAGAGTTGATATATTTGGGGTTTGTGATTTCAAAAGAAGGATTGAATATGGATAAGGAAAAGATTAAGGCTATACTTGAATGGTCTACACACAGGAGCACATATGAGGTAAGAATCTTTCACAGTTTGGCTAGCTTCTATAAGAAATTCATAAGAAATTTTAGTGGGATTATTGCTCCAATGATAGAGACAATCAAAGGTGATAAAAGAAGTTTTTGTTGGACTGAGGCTGCTGATAAGAGTTTCAGATTGTTGAAAAATAAGGTAACTAAAGAGCCAATTCTAACCTTGCCTAATTTCAATGAGCTTTTTCAAGTAGAATGTGATGATAGTGGAACTACAATAGGCACTGTTTTAAGCCAAGATGGGAAGCCTATAGCATAATTTAGTGAGAAGTTAAGTGATGCTAAGAAGAAGTATTCAACCTATGATCAAGATTTCTATGCTCTTGAACAGGCTTTGAAGAAATAGAGACACTATCTTTTGCCTAAAGAATTTGTTTTATTCACTGACAATTATGCTTTATAATTCATTAGCAATCAGAATAAGTTGAATCAAAAGCATGTCAAATGGATTGAATTTTTACAAAGCTTCACATTCACTATTAAGCACAATAAAGGACAATCTAACAAGGTTGTAGATGCCTTAAGCAGGAGAAATCTGATCATACAAGAGTCTCAAGTAAGCATTGTGGGATTTGAAGATTTGAAGGAGCTATATAAGGAAGATCTAGACTTCAAGGAACCATATGAAGCTTGCATGAATCCAGTGGGGGTTGATAGAAGTCCTTGGATAGATTTCATGGTCCAAGAGGGTCTGCTATTCAGAGGCAGCCAACTTTGCATTCCCAAGAGTTCCATAAGGGAGAATTTGTTGAAGGAAAAACATAGTGGTAGCTTATCAGGACATTTTGGGTAGAATAAGACATTAGCACAATTGAGTGCTCATTGCAATTGGCCAGGTATGGGTACTAATGTTAAGAAATTTGTAAAAAAATGTAAAACATGCCAATATGCCAAAGGAAGTAGTCAAAATGCAGATTTGTACTAGCCACTACCCATTCCAAATAGACCTTGGGATTCAATAAGCATGGATTTTGTACTTGGTTTGCCAAGAACTCAAAAAGGCCATGATTCTATATTTTTTGTGGTAAATAGGCTTTAAAA
This sequence comes from Torreya grandis, assembly GCA_037957365.1. Taxonomy (NCBI): domain Eukaryota; kingdom Viridiplantae; phylum Streptophyta; class Pinopsida; order Cupressales; family Taxaceae; genus Torreya; species Torreya grandis. The sequence goes on from JARHVA010001644.1 coordinate 45,826, forward strand.
GATGGCTCATTTTATTCTATGTTCAAAAACAAGTGATGCTACTCACATAGCTAATCTATTCTTTCAAGATGTTGCTAGATTGCATGGATTGCCTAGAAGCATTGTTTCTGATAGGGATACCAAATTTGTTGGAAACTTTTGGAGAACCTTATGGAAGAAATTGGGAACACAATTGAGTTTTAGTTCAGCCTATCATCCTCAAACTGATGGCCAAATAGAGGTTGTCAATAGGATCTTGGGCAACATCTTGAGAAGCCTGGTAAGTATGCATCCAAAACAATGGGATCTTGCACTTGCACAAGCTAAATTTGCCTATAATGATTCTCCTAATAGAAGTATAGGATTGAGCCCATTTCAAATCATGTATGTAATGCATCCAAGAGGTGTGTATGAGTTAAGAAATCTAAGTAGCATGGAGACAAGGAGTGCTGATGCAGAAGAATTTGCCAATGCCATGCAAAATATGCATGAACAGGTAAAGAAGAAACTTGAAGAAAACACCATCAAATACAAGCTAAGGGAAGACCAAAAGAAAAGAGAGGTCAGTTTCAATGTTGGAGACTTTGTTCTTTCTCATCTTAGGAAAGAGAGGCTTCCAAAAAAAGAATACAACAAGCTGAAGGTAAAGAAAATAAGACCATGCAAGGTAATAAGAAAGTTTTCAAATAATGCATATGAAATAGAATTGCCAAAAGGAATTGGAATTTCTCCAATTTTTAATGTTGTAGATCTATATCCATAAAAAGATGAAGGACAACCAGCCAAAGAAACTAAAATAGGGATAGATGAAGTTATCCAATGGGAGCAACAACTACTAAAGGAAGTGCTAAAGGAGATCGAGAGTATTTTAGACCAAAAAATGGTTAAAAAGACAAGGAACAAAGAATATTTCTAGTATCTATCAAGTGGAAGAATCTACCAGTTGAAGATGTAACATGGTTGATTGCAAATGATATCCTCAAGCTGGGCACAAGTATAGAAGAAGTGATGCAGAAAAACAACAAGTGAAGAATACTTCTTCTGCTCCTTGGAAGAATGATGCAGGAGCATTTATCATTTCCCTCCATTTCTTTAGTTTTTAATTATTTTTTTTTTAAAAATTGGCTAAAATATCTTTAGGTAGGAAATCGAGTCTGTTGGATGAATTATTCAGTTGGTTTGTATTTTCTTATGTTAGGAGAGTCATTTTGTTCATTCTAGAGGTTGTTTTGAGAAGCTTAGAATAGGATTGAATCTCTAATTTGAGAAATATGGTTTGGTATAGGGAATTGGTGTGTAATAATAGGGGATGTGTGTTGGCAATTTGGAGGAGAGGGTGCAGTGGAAGAAGTATTTGTAATTCGCAAAAAACAATATGTAGACCTTCTTGCTCTATGAATAAATGGTGTGTTCCTTTGAGTAGAATGGTTTTTATTTTCTAAAACCGAACATTGAAGGGGTTGTGGCTGTTGACTATTGATAAGCCATGTTTTTAATGACTCTGTTAATGTTGGCTATTGTTTACGCCAAGTTTTAAATGAACTTATTGCTGTTAGCTATTGTTTGGTCTATGACCAATTGATATACCCACTGTTGGGTAGAACCTGTTGGGTCGCACATTGTTGCTGGGCCTAGTTCCTTGTTGGTCACCCAACTACTGGGCATTTAATCTTTCTTCCTGGGTGTAGTTCATATGTCGAAGGTATTTCATTCGCCCAGTCCCAATAAGTATTCTTTTGAATAGTCTTCTAGTTATACTTGCGACTGTGTGTAGCCGAATATGCACAAGTAGAGTATCTGCTCTTATGTTTGTGAAAACTTCTTTTGCTTCCACACCTCGACCACTCAAGCTTCCCATTACCGTTCTCAAACAAATTATCTTGGAAACTAAACAGCTGATCTATAAAATCTGCCATGGTCATGAACAAAAAGATTGCAACCAATCTCCTGGGTACCTGAACATCCTCCCCTGTTTTGATATGCTTCAGAGAAACTCCCTCATGGGGCAATATTTTTTGATTTTTTTTCTTCTCCATTGATATTTTTGTTTGGGGAAACAATTTGTCAAAACATATATTTATTCCTATTGTCAAGAGATTTTTTGCTCATCAATTAAAGGTTTGCTAAACATACAATTTAGCCTGTTTGAGAGAGGTCAGTTACATCAGTATCCTCCTTCCACCATTGGATCACTCACTCAACCAAAACTCTATTAAGCTTCTCAGACCATGCCATGACCTCCTAGAATATTGTATTGTATCATCAAGTCAAGACCATAAGAGGACTAGTCATGGGGGTATAGGGTTATTGAAAGGTCCAAGAGAATGACCTGATCTATCTAAGAAATTTTTTTATATGTAGGCCAGTTTTTTCCAACATTTTTGGTGACCTCCTGGGATTGCATGCCTCATATACAACAACTTAGTTTCTTTGTTTGATCCATTGGGAATATGGGGTTACAAGTCTTTCTAGATGATATGAAAATGTTACAAGGTTGTTTATGAATGAAAATATCCTTTTGAAGCAATAAGGACAATAAGAAAGAAAACCAACACTATATCTAAGACACTTAGGGAAAGGAAACATAAAACTAAATACATGTGTACAAGGTACGTAGAGGAAAACATGAAAAACTAAATAAAATTTACAATATATACAATGGCTAATTTTTTTATAATATCAAGGATTTAGATGAATCCCATTGACTGGGATGGGTAATACCTCTCCATCTAGTTGAGAAAGATGAAAAGCATTATGTTGTTTGCATTCATGAATCAAGTAAGGACCACTCCACAAGTTGTCAAACTTGGTATGATTGCCTGGCTTGGCTTTATTTGAATCCCACTTGAGGACTGAATCTCCTTCTTTGAAATCCCTTTCTATGGATTTATTGTCAAAGGATTTCTTGACTTGAGCTTGATGTGACTCTAGTGTCTTCATTTCATGGTCTCTTGTTTATTCAAGATCCATAAGCTCTACCATCATCACATTCATAGGTTCACTCTTCATCAACTCAAGATGATGGGCTAATTCCAAGGTAGGTAAATGAATAGATATGGAAAAATTAGCTTCCCTTCTATATACAAGGACAAATGGTAAGTTTCCAATGGTAACTTTTGGAGTCACTCTATCAGCCCATAAGTATATCCTTAAGTTTGTGTGCCACACTCTCTGATTCTCTTCCATAATCCTCTTGATGATCCTTATCAATTTTTTATTTGTTGACTCTATAAGACCATTGCCTTGGGGGTAGTAACTAGAGGATGTACTTAGGTAGATGGCCAGTTGAAGTGGCCACTCACTTGTACTCATGCCAATAAATTTTTAGGCATTATCTAAAATTATTGTTATTTGTACACCAAACCTCATTACTATGTTATCATAGAATTCCAACACTACTGTCTCATTAGCTTCTTTAAGATCAATTACCTCCACCCACTTGGTGAAGTAATTATTAGCAATGAGTACCCACTTATGTCCTCCACTAGAAGGTGGATTGATCATTCCTATGAAATCTAAACCCCACTACATGAAGGGATGCTCTCCCTAAATTGGATTGAGAGGAAGGGCTACTAATCTTTCCTTGCCTGCAAAGAGATCACACTTTTGACACTTTCTCACCCATGTATATACATCCTTAAATAATTTGTCCTAATAATAACCAAATCTCATTACCTTTGTTGTTATATTATTTAGATTAAAATGGCCTCCTAAAATCCCATCATGGAATTTCTCCAAGAGTCTAGTCACTTGGTCATTGTCTATGCACCTTATAAGCACCCCATTGAGGTATTTTCTAAATATAAACCCATCAAATAATGCATAAGATATAGAATAAATTATAAAATACCTTCTCTTTCCTTTGTCCATACCTTGTGGTCACTCACATGTTATCAAAAACCTTGTCATTTCCTAGAGCTAACTAGGGTGAGGTGGAGGTGCATCTATTTGTGAATTGCCTTGTGTCACCAAGACAACCTATTTATCTTCATGATGATCATTAACCATGTGTTCACATAAGCCATTTCCTCTAAATATATTAGTGAAATTGATCTCCATATCATATTATATGACCTTGGTAATCCAACTAGCCCCCTTTTTATTCAAGTCTTTGTTAAGAAGGAAGTCTCTCACTCTAGGATGAGACACCATAAGATAGATTTTGCTATTGGAGGGAATTGGTCTAAACTTTTTAATTCTTATTACCACTATAAATACTTGATTTTATAAAATATTATACATTACCTCATACCCTTCAATCCCCTAACTTAGAAATGCAATAGTCTACTTAAGTCTTTCACCATTGTTTTGCATCAACATAGCTGATATATTGTCAATATTAGCAAAGGCATATAATATTAAATCCCTTAATAAATTAGGATTGATGAGTGTAGGTGCTTGGGCAATGGCTTTCTTGATAGCCTCAAATATATTTTTTACCTTCATTTGACCAAGTGAATACTTGGTTCTTATTTAGCATGGTAGTAATGGGTTTGACTAAGCTTACAAAACCAGGTATAAATTTTCACATGAAGTTTATTTTACTAAGGAAACTCTGGAGTCCCTTCGTATGATTAGGTAAAGATAATACCAAGATGACACTTATTCTAGTAGGATAAATAACTAATCCTTGTTTTAAGACAATATGTCCCAAGATTGTTTACTCACATACAACAAACATACTTCTTGGGCTTTAATGAGATCCCATATTTTCTACATCTCTCAAAGATCAATCTCAGGTGATACAAGTGGTCACTAGCATTCTTGGAGAAAATTGTTATGTCATCCAAGTAGACAAGCACCATTTGATTTAGTAAGCCTTGGAAATCCATGTCCATGGCTCTTTAAAAAGTGGCCATAAAATTTTATAATACAAAAAGTATATTTTGATAAGCATATGTGCACCACTTTGTGGTGAAGGTAGTCTTGTATTGGTCTTCTTCTCTTACTAGCACCTGATTGTATCTTGAGTACCCATCCAAAAGAGAGAAGTTTCTGAACCAACAACCATTTGAAGGAGTTTATCCATAAATGATAAGGAGTAATGATCTTTCAAAGAGTCCTTGTTTAAGTCCTTAAAGTCAACACATAACCATATCTCACCATTCTTCTTTCTCACAGGTACCAAGTTGGCTACCCATGAGGAGTGCTTGATGGGAAAATGATATTGGACTCAAACAATTTATTCAATTATTTCCTCATTATCTCTTCAATTTTTGGGTTGATAGGCCTTTGCTTCTACCTTATAAGCTTGTCATTGGCCTCCAACTCTATAGTGTATTGGGATAGCTTGGGATCAAAGCCTCTTAGATCATGGTATTCCCAAGAAATGATGTCTAATTATTATTTACAAAGTTCAATGAAATCATGCCTTTCTACCCCATTGCTCACTTTTTTGAGCTTGAGGATCTTTTCTTTGAAGATAAGGACTCTTTCTTAGTTCCCTTCATCAATTGACATCACTACCTTATCTTTCTTCATATGATCTCCCTAATGGAAAAGACCTTCAAGGGTAGCCCTGTAAGAAGTTTATTAGACCTTACTTCAAAAATTTGATCCTCATACTGATGTTGAATTTTACCTTGGTTTATTGAGTAAAAATCTACCTCTTAATGCAAGAAACAAGTAATCTACTCATCACTCTCAAAGACCTTCCAATGCGCTTCATTATTTGGCACTGATGGTATTACTACCACTTTGACATGTGGTTGTACTTTGGACTTCTTCAACTCATTTGCGATGTCAAATTGAGTTCCCATAGATGCCAACCTATCATCATGCTAGTTTTTCTTCCTTGACACTACTTGGATTTTGAAGGCTTAAAAATTTTCAGTTATTTCCCACACTATATGTTTGTAGGAACTCATCAAGTTGTTCTTTTTGGTGCTTATACCTCTAACCTGATTTACTATCAACTCACTATCTCCATTCACTTGTAATTACTTGATTACCCTCTTATTATCCCACTGAAGGCCATAGATAAGGCTCTCATATTTATATGTGTTTAAAGAGAAACTAAATTAGAACCTATAAGATGAAAATTACTTGTCATTAGAATGTGATATCAACATTACACCTGCACCTACTCCATGTTTTCTCCTTGAGCCATTAAAGAATAATTTCCACAAACCACTAACATATTCATGTGGCCTAGTGAGGGATGGCATGAACTCATTATCTTCATGAAATCAATAGAATCCCATGTATCTTTCTTCAACACCTTCCAAAGGGTCAAGTAGATAATTTTCACTCCATAACTCATCTAAAGAACATATCAAGTATCCCCTCAAGATGAGTTTCTAGTTCTTGACCAACTAGATGGTCATCTTCATCTAGAATGGTTCAATTGATGTTTGGGCTGCTTGGCCTATAATGCTCAATGTAAAATTGGTAAATAGGCTTAACTTTTATAGACACCTTAGTCGCATACCTTGTCTTGAAAGCCATTTAGGACAAATATACTACTAGATAATGCCTTATTTTGGCTGTGAAGTCTCTAGATAAGCATAGAGAAAAATGAGGAGCCACATCTAGAATCAACACATCTTGAGCCATTGAGACATTAGATAAAGCATGAAGGGTCAAGTTTATACCTTTGATAATACCAGCTATTTTGGTAGAAGATCCACCAAGCTATAAAACTCCCTTATATTGGGGTTTATACTTCAAACCAAGATGATTTGTTATTGATTTTGGCATCACTAAAATACCTACTCCACTATCTACCATGCAGTTATGTACCAATGAGTCACCAATGATTACAAAAATGTATAATAGAGGAGGTTTGACCAACTTGATTGACTGTCCTTCATTAGTCCCTTTGGTTGAATTGGTGAGAATCACATTTTCCTTGCTTGGTATCTTCTCAAAAACATTAATCCTTGATAAACCTTCTTGAAGGATACTCTCCTGAACAAGTATATAAAACATGTCCCACATTGGCACACTCACATTGGAATTATTCATTTATTCAATAATATTGATGGCCAAACCACCAACTTTTGTTTATGCTTTGGGAACCACAACCATGTTTTTAACTTGTGAGTTTTAGGGCACAAAGGATTTCCCTTGATTCTAATTATTTTGAGTTATTAGAACCTTTAAAACAAAAGTAGGTTCATTTGGATTTGATCTTAATGGAGTAATTATAGGAGGCTCTTTGGCTGCTTCCTAGTTACCATCAATGTTCTTTCTTTTAAACCTCATAATAGCTACCATTGGAATGTTTGCTTATCTAGAACTAGCCTGCTGATTAGATGCATATCAGTCTTCTTACTCATCATTAACCATTATAAAACCCAACTAGTTTGGTCCCTCATTAGGCCTTTTGCCTTTCTGAGGCTCTTTCATTTTTTCATGATAGGTTCTTCTATGTTCCGAGCCATAAGCTCTTGATTGAATCTATAGCTATCACCTTGCTACCATTAATAGTTGAAATCTTGATTGAACTCAATGTTTGGGATAATGGATTGATCAAATGACTTGTTCTAAGGCATAGTAGCTTCACCTTCTTGAGCAATTTTTTTTTAATATAAACCAAATTATTAGAGTTACTTATTGCATTAGGATTATAATCATCTTTCCTAGCATAGTTAGGTTTCTCTTGTCCTTATCCTTGGCCTTAGCCTTGGAAATTTATTTTGTAAGATGCCATATTAGCTTGATAAGACTATTGAGGCTGATATGAAAATTGATAAGGTATATTAAACTAAGATTTATGCCTCTTCACATTCACCAACTCATTTCCCAAGGATTGAAACATGATCTTAAGCTCTTGGAAGTTATTGTGTTCTTAGGAGTCACTAGATTGACTAGTTGAATCCTTTTCCTACTTTGGTGTAGGTATGGTAGAAAGAGTTGGCATAGGAGGAATGGAAGTAAGGGGAGAAATGGTAATAGAAGTTGGTTTAATTTCAAGAAACAAAGTCATTAGTGGCCTAGGTGTAAGTTTTACAAATTATAATAGACTATTCTCTATTTTGACTACCACCTCATAAGCATCTGATAGTGTGTTCCTCCCATAGACTGAATCATTATTGTAATATCACTATTGAGAGATTTCAAGTAGTAAAAGAAAGAATAGTTAATAATAGGCTTGATAGAGATTGGAATCATGTCCCATGTCTTTTGAAACCTAATATTGAAATCTTGCATAACCTAATTAGGATCCCTCATAATTGTAGTTAACTATTTAGTAAGTGATAAGTAGTCACTCTCATCTTCATACCTTTTGCACAAAACAACTCCTAACTGATCCCACAATGTGATGGAATTAGAAGTAAGGTTTATATACTAGTATAGGGCCTTGCCATTAAATGAGATGGCCAATAACCTGATATCCATGTTTTCTTCATTGATGTCATGAATATTTCAAAACATGGCTATATCTCTGAGGTGCTCAGAAGGGGTTGTAGATTAGTCTCTTGTGAAGTAAGCTATAATTTTAAGAGCACCATTGGAATAAGGTCATAATGATTTAGGTATAAAGGAATTTGGCCATTGAAATACATAAAAGGAAAAGCTCTTGGACTAGTCATTGTATTAAAAAGACCCAACAAAGATATTCTTGCAGAGGTAAACTTAGAAACTAGTTTAGGAGGAAAGTTTCCATTTTAGGGATGAGTGTTACCAAATCTTGACTTTTTTATTGAGTTTAAAGGTAATTCAACAAATTTAAAGGAATACCTATAGAAGCTAATCTTATAGTTACCTTTGGAATGAAGATAGCTACTACTTTTCCATCAAAATGTTGATTGTTCTTTGGAGTCGCCAGATACTGAAAGATGAAAGCTATAACCACTAAAAATTGATCACAAACTTGACCAATAGTCTTCAAAAGTGGTCCCACCGAGTATGATAAAAACTATTGTAGCATATAATTGTGCCTTTGTGTGAGAGTTTTTAAGGCTCTCTCACTCCCATCTACAATATCAGAGCAACCTTAGGCTGTGGGCATCCTATAGTGAGGTTAAACTTCTAGATAAGGCTAACTTCCTCTTGGTAGATCACCTAAACTAAAAATTCTACTTGAAAAGGGATAGAAAGGGGGTATAGGATAACTAATAACACTAAAAGGTTGATAAAATAAATTTATTGATAGTCACATAAGCTTGAAATAAATACTAACTCATATAAGATAATTTTTGTTCACACAACCTCACAAACTAGCTAATTTGTATAAGTATTTCTTAAATTAGGCTCACCAAACAATATATGAAGTAAAGAATAATTCTAAAATTCACACAAAGGATCCATTAATTTTACAAAGAGCTCAAGTTCAGACTTGTAACTAGATTGAAAACACCTTAAAATAGGTAAGAAAGAAGGGCAATGGACATAGAAGAACACTTATTTAAAAGGCCATCATGCACAAGCTTGTTAAACAAAATTTAGAGGTAAGAGATAGGTGAAAAATAATCTTTATTACTTCAAAAGGTATTTCTTAAAATTTTTGATAGGGTTTTTCCTTATCAAATAAGAATATATAACAAAAATGGGGGGGGGGAATGGGAGATATAAGAGAAAAGGGGAAGAGAGGGAGAAGAGGAAAGAAAACATAATAAATGAGAAAAAACCACTTCCATGGAGTCTCAACCAGATTTGGATCAATTTTAACTAATCCATTCTCAAAAAACTAACCCTCACTAATCCAAATAGCCTTCAAGCCCTCTCATTAGCTTAGAAACACACTAAAAGACAAAACCTTTTGAGGATGATGATGTCATGATCCACTCAAAATGGAAAAGTCTCCAAGGAATTTGAAAACTCAATGAATATTCCAATTTCTCTCCCCAACATCCAAATATCTCTCTTTTTTACTTCTACACCCCCTCCACTTGCTCTTCTAGAAGGTGCTTGACAAAATTTAGTTGACTTGGCACAAAATGCTTAACTAACCATGGAGGTTAAGTTATAAATTTTGATTTTTGAGGTTATATTCTATTTCAAATTGGCTTTGATCTTCCAACCTACAATAAACTCCATGAAACCTACAAATTTCATATACCCCATTGATGGAGGTCATAAGCTTGAGCCAACCTCAACTCATTACCCTGAAACTTGCTCCCAATTCTATTTGGCACCCTAAAGACCACTTATGGACCTATATAATACTTTTATACATCCATTTAATGCATATAAAGATGAAAATTATGATCTAGACAACCTTCAATACCTGAAACAATGGTGAAAATCACCATTAAACCTGAAACAATGTACAAAATGTCAAAAAACTAGGTTTTTGACCCTTTAGCTCAACAAGGCACCATATAAACCCTTGAAAAGAGCTCTAAGTGCCATATAATTATTTTTTAGGTCCCATTAGGCATCTTCCATGGATTTAGACCATTTATCTCTTTGAAAACTTGTAAAAGTAAGCATTTTAAGCCACTTTAGGCCTCCTAAGCACCCAAATGTGCCATATTCTTAAAACAATAGGTTGTTTATGAGATTTATAGAGTAATATATGTATTTTAAGTGATTTAAAAGTCATTATAGGCCATTTTATGGACCCATCAGTCTAAAAACCCAAAACTTATCAAAAATCTCCTTTACAAGCTCAAGTAGGCTCACCTTCTTGATGATTATTCATACAATATGTACCTATATTCCACCACTTATTTACATGTATATTTATTAAATATATCCCTTAAATACCCTTAAAAATATTGGGCTCCCATGTGGAAGGTATGAAAGGATACACACATAAAGATGATTGTCTATAGGGTTTGTAAACATTTTGGACATGCTTACACTCTTAAATATTGTTCATAAATATTGGGACCTTAAAAAAAATCCATAATTAATTTTAATTACATATTGGTACTCAAAACTACTAGAAGCATTTGGCCCAACTCCTCATGAAGTGAAAGATACGAGCATCTGAAGAGGGGATAAAACTAGGTGTCTTAGGCCTGAATAACTTGAATTCCTCCAAGGAATAAATTTTAAAATTATAATTATATTATTTTATTTAAAACATGATATTTTCATCTGAAAATCTCATAACACCTCTAAAAACTATCAAATCCCAACTTTGCTCTTTATGCCTCTGAGACTGCCTATGGGATTTTGAGCTTGCTTATGTGGTTTTCATGGATTTTAGAGTTTTTACACTCTTTAAATGTGTTTAATAAGATTTTAAAAATATTAAAATTATTTTAAAATACTTACCTAATCTTGGAACCCTCAACCACACCTTAACACTCTAGAAAGTGTGCCTGCACCAATAGTGACCATTATGAGACAAAAAGGGGACTGTGTATAAATAGCGGGAAATTATTCTTATAATATGAAATTAAATATATTATTTATAGGTATATTAGGTAATTATTACCAATCATACCAATTTTAAAGTCTTTTATATGTGTACTTTGTCCTATAGACCCTTTTTACCAGAATTTACCTTAGTTTGCATGCATGCTTCCTCCATGCCTAAACTTGTATTTCTTCAAAAAATTTCTTGAAAAACCTGAATTATATCACTTATATAGGATAATACATTTTAAAAAAATAATATTATACCATTTTAATACCTCTCTAAGGATTAAACTCCTTCTTAGCACCCAGAACTAACAAAACTTCAACTGGCCTCTAATGGTTGCCTTCTTGACCACAAGGGAACTATGTAAGAACATTGGGTACTTGAAATATTTATAGGAAATTTATTATTTTTTTGGTTATGGATACCATTATTA
>JARHVA010001644.1:62500-307500 GCA_037957365.1 Torreya grandis
CCATACCCCTTTGCCAAGTACAAACCTCAGCTATAATTTGTGAGCACCAACCCACAAGAGCTTCAAACCCCTTTGTTGAGCACCAACCCACAAGAGCACCAACCCCTTCGCCGAGCACCAACCCAGCAACAATTTGTAAGCACCAACCCACAGGAGCACCAACCCCTTTGCCAAGCACCAATTCAACAACAATTCATGAGCACCAACCCACAGGAGCACCAACCCCTTTATGTATACCACACACCTATCTCTCAATGTTGCTATCTCAACAAATGATAGATCAATACAACATCTTCTTCCTCTCTCTCACTTTTGCTCTTCTAAGCTAGATATAACAAATACAAATCATCTCTCACAATTTCTCTTCTAAGCTAGATATTACAATATCAAATCAACCTCTCACTTCCACATTATAAATGGCTACTCAAGCCTTTATTTATAGCTTTCCAAATGACCTTTGTCCTTCCCCCTTTGTGACCTTTTAATCCTCATGGAAAATGGTGCCAATCTTGGATGACCCTTCATATCCAAGCATTTGAAAAGTCATGTGGTGACCCTTCATGACCAAAAACGTCTTTCCCACTTTTTTCCTTATCTTTGGTGACTTTTCATATTCCTTTAAGGTTCCCTTCATGATAAATTCGCCATTTACTCTTTTGTCTTCACTTGGTGACTCTTGGTATTCCCCAAGATGACTCTTCATGGGAAAATGCATCCCATCCTTCTTTTGTCTTTATCCTGTGACTCTTCAACTTCTCCATGGGCCCTTATTTTGTCTCATATGCAAACAAAAATATATTTGTTAATATTAAATAAATATTAACTCATATTAGCCAAGATAAATAAAATTAAATGCAATGGGGCCTTTATCACCAATAATACTAAACCTTTGACATCAATGACAATATTTCCAACAGGACAAGGAAGTGAGTGTGAAGAAATGATCAATACACATGGTGAATGGGAATTAAAAAAGATTTATACTATATAAAAACCTCAAAATGGATCCTTATAACCCTTAAGGTATATACATAATATATGTTACTTGTTTCAATGTAATTACCCTCTTTCAAGCACCTATAGGTGCAAATCAATGGACAGATTGTGTATGTGTGTTGTATATGACTATCAAAGTACATAATTTGTAATTTTAATGGATATTTATTGATTTATCATGAAAAAAATAATGTTTTTAACCCCCTTTGAACTCTTCATAACACTTCCATGAATATGTTTAGGACCCCACATGCCAGGACTGTAAGTGAAAGAAAGCAACAAGTTGACTGTGTCTCACATTTTAACTTTAAAATTCATTATTTTAGAATATTTAGAGTGATATTTTGGATTATATTTAATTTACATGACATATTAGAGGTGAAAACATCATATCCTCTTTATTTTGAAACCATTATGGGAAAGGAAAACTTCTGTAGCTGACAAGCTTCCCTGTAACTCTATTGGAGTATAACTAGAAATTGGACTATTTATCCTATCAAGGTTCTAAATAAATAATAAGGATTTATAGGAAATAAAATTTGTGTAATTTGATGTGGCATAAGGAGGATGAGGTACATTATCTCTCTAACCCAGGTTTTGCTCTAAAATTGATCAAATGGGCCATTCTCAAGGACAAGAAGGAAAACATGTTTTATGTCATATGAACCTTCTTGGGAGGAATTATATAATGAAAATAATTTTAATATATCATATTTTAACCTAAAATGACTCTTCAAAAACCATTCTTTCTCATTTAATTTTGAAGCAAAAAAAAAAGGGAAAACCTAGACCCTATCTGGATGAATAGGCCATCTAAATATCCCTAAACTATTAAAGATTGTTCATAAATATGGGGAGATGAACCAAACCACAAATGAAAAAAATTGGATTAAATTAGGGTCCCTATGTCTTCCCAAAATATTCTATCTCAACTATCTCTCTCATGACCATACTAAGTGAAAACCTAAGGCTCTCCTAGAGTTGTCCAAAACTACCAAAAATAGTTTTTCCTTAGCATGAAGAAATAGAAGACTACCTATGAAATATAACACTTGGAAAAGATTTTTTAGGATTTAAATTACCTTTAATTCCTTTTTTAAACCTTTTAAAATTTTTGGACCTCCATTAATTGTAGCAGGCCTATTTCATGCCTAGTTTGTAGCCAATAGGTTTTCCTTACCTCTGTTCATTATTATGTTGGAATGTAATTTTATGGGCCTATAAGAGGATATTAGGGACATAATTAATGCATTAATATGATATATAATCCCATTAATCAATAAAAATCTCCAAAAATGTATTCTACCAAAGTTCCAAAAGGCTTTAAAATACATCCTTTTACACCCAAACTCCTCTTGTCCACTCCAAATGACTTCAAATGACCTTGAACATGTCTAAAAGGGTAAAAATATGCAATAAAGATGTGGGAGGAAGTAAAAACCATTTTTAATTCCTCAAAAATTTACTTTTTCACTTAAAATTTCCATTTTGAGGACCCTTAAGTCATCTACTGCACTTTTGGGGGTCTTTTGGGCAAAAGAACTTATCTAGGCCTCATTTTTGACTTGTTAGAATATTTGAGACTTTTAAAAACCTACCTCATGCCCTTAAATTATAAAATACCATGGAAACCTATTGGACCCTTCACTTACAGTTCTAGACCTATTTTTTGGCCTTTTCATCAAAATCACCAAATTCACCTTAAAGCTTAAAGTATTTTAAAAGCTTGTAAGTGACATGTGTTAGGGTCATGAGGTTTATATAATCCTTATACCATTTGATCACTCACTTAGCCAAAACTTTGTTAATCTTCTCACACCATACTAGCACCTCCTATAATACTACACTGCATCATCAAGTTAAGACTAGAAGAGGACTAGTCATGGGTGTAGAGGGTTACTGAAAGGTCCAAGAGAATGGCCTAATCCATCTAGGAAAAAAGTTTTTATGTAGGCCAATTTTGGAAAACAATAAACATGGCTTAGGTATACTAAATTATGAGGTAGTTAGTAGTTATTTAACATCATACTATGAATTTTGCTCTTATTGAAACTTGTGAAGGTTTCCCCTCAATGTGGCTTGTATATTCTACTAGATTTCAATCATATATTGATCTATTTTTATTATTCTAATTTATTTTTGGAGTAATTTAATTATAATTAGTATTATATCATGTTAAGTACATCACTTATTTATCATTTTTATATCTATCATAATTTTACTTTCCATATTTAGACTATTCTCATATAATAAATCTAGTGTATGCATATTTATGAGTTTAACATCTAATTGGCTTGTTATAGATCTAATTATTACCATTGGTCCATTTCATTTATATACACCTCTTTAATAAAAAATCTAGAGTTAATGATAAGATTACCTTAGATCAAAATTTTAGGGTTAAACTTTTGGTGAACCCAATACTTGAACATTAAACCCCAAGAAAAATTAGGGTTTTCTGATTGCTATACTTTGTCACAAATTTTAAAAAATTCATTTGTGAAGCAATGTAAAATGTTAGTGAAAACACCCAATTCAAAATGGAAGATAAAGAAGCATTAATTACTCATCTCAATAATAACAATGGCTTAATGGATTCATTTTTGTAAGTTACAAGAGATGAAATAAGTAAAAAATATAAAACTAAGGCTACCTCACATAGCAATGGTGAATCCTTATAAGTTACAATAAGTCAGCCCACACCTATGAATCCACCTACATCTAGTGGGAACATAGATTATGTGCTTAAAACTTTATTTCCCAAAACTACTATTGATGCATCTATTATGGAATTACCAATTGTTTCAACACAAATATTGGTTTCAATACTGATTACTACTCAAAACATGTTTTCATCCCCTTTGGTGACTACTAAAACTACTAATCTAAATCCCACTAGGCTATAAGTTCAATGACTCCTTCAAGTTATAAATACCTTGGAGGACAAGGTTACAAGTATTGAACAAAATGCTTTAAAATCCCCTCATGCTATAGATTCACAAGATGTGTTGCATAACCCTCATGCAATTGAAATATCTCTTCACCCTTGGCCAACTAGATTTGTTGCATGTAAGTTCACATTTTATGATGGTAAGGGTGAATCTAAATAAAATCTTCAAACATTTTACTAGGCATGCCTTGACTATGCTTCCAATGATAAATGTTTAATGAAATTATTTCTAATAAGCCTCAAGGACTATGATTTGAGGTGATTCTATGATTTATCTATGTAGTCCATAAAAGCATTCAAACCTCTTGTAGACCAGTTATTAGCACACTTTTCCATTAATATTTCTAAAAATGCTTCTTATGCTAAAATTTCCAAAATCAAATAAGGAACTAATGAACCTAGCAAGGAATATGTCTTGATATATAAAACAACCAAAATGACTAATCTTATTGAAGACAAAGAATTGAAATATATATTAAAGTAAAGTATACTTGATCCTTTACATAAATACATTATTTTAAAAAAGTTCAAATCCTTCTATGACTTATGAAACATTGAATGGGACCATGAAATGAAAATTATGTCATTGAATAAGCTCAAGTATGTAGCAAACACACTAGTTGCATCTACATCTATTACCAAGTTTACAATTAAAACAAGTTATAAGGTAAAACCTCCTGAGTCAAAAAAGAAAACAACCACCACATTTAACATAGTTCAAATCCTAATCAACTTATCTTATCCAATGTACGAAGGAGATAAGTTACATGTTTACCTGAGCCCCCAACTTCATTACTCTCATGGTTACTAGTGTCGGTTGATATCTCTCCCTTATCCAATCAAGGTTGATATGAGTCAACCTCTACCTAAAGGATATGATGTGAATGCTTATTGTGATTATCATTATAGACTAGGACATTCTACAAGCAGATGTTTTACCTTGAAGCACAAGATCCAAGATCCTATCAATGAATAAAATCTTACATTTGAGGATCCTCCAAAGGAATCAGGTTCATAACCTAGTGATCACCATAAATATAAAATATTTAATAATCATTTGCAAGTTCATTCTAAGAAAAAATCCCAAGTTCAAATGGAATGTAATGCACATCCTCCTCTATCAAATTATGAGAAACCACTAGATGATATTATTGGTAGTTACACGTGACATATACCTCCCATGGTTTAGAGACATTCTATTTAATTTGATGATATTGAAAGTAAGGATGATGACTCTAATCTTCATTCTTTATTCATTCAACCATATCTTGATAAACACACTATACATAGTGTTATGATTGATAATGGTGAAAGAATTTTTTTTTTACATCATGACATTACTTACACATTTGGGTTATACTCATCATAATTTACACCACTCTACCAAGTTATTTGAAGAAATTGATGGGACCTCCCAAAATATTTATGGCAAGATTGACTTACCTTTATAGATTGGTCCTACATATGTGGTTACTACCTTCTCAATTATCTATTCCATAGGCATATAGGATATGATATTGGTAAGATCTTATAAACACACTCTTTGAGAAATACCTTTTACAATGCATGTGTGTGTTAAATACATTCATGCCAATCAAGCAATTATTGTTTTTAAAATTCCATATGAGCATCCACTTGAATAAAATAAACTTATACCTAGACAACTAGATATCAATCCTACTAAGGCTAATTCACCACAAAAGGGTAAGTAATAGGCAAAAATCTTTACTAGGTGGCTAATACTTGAGAAAACATTACATCAAATAAATATAGTGGATTCTATGGAATCCTCATCTTCTACTACACATCATGATCAGATATCTAAAGCACTTCAAAATATACATACTACTACTATGACAAATAAACCATAAAAACCTCAAATATAGGTTCTAAAAACCCCTACTCTTGTTACTCCTAATATTACTTCATGAACATAAAGTCTTATTTTACATATGACAAGCACCGTTGATACCATAGTGTTAGATATTAAATCTATGCATGATCCTTGATAGCATAAACATGGAATTACGCCATATTTATAGTGGGGACATAGCTATGATGGTCCATTGGATGACATAATAGGATGATGTTTCCTCTTAAAATATTCCAAAAATACAAAAAAAAAAAAAATCATCCTAAAATACAAAAACATTATCAGTGCCTACATGTTCTAATTGCCTCCTTGGCATGATTGTGTTAGTTTCATATTTATGGATGGCATACTCAATTAATCTTACATACTCATATATCACATTTCTAATTGAGTGTGATACAGGCATACATAGATACATGATGCATTCCTATTTTAGATGTTAGACCTTCCTTATACTCGTGTCATGTGTACACTATGGGAATTCACTTCTTTGGTCTTGATATGGTCTTGATACACAGGTTATATGACTAGACGATCAATCTATCCTATCATGTTTGAGCTTACATATGTGATTATTATCAGATAATTTAATCCTAAGTGGGATTATTATCCCTTATCCTTGGTAAAGTTATTAAATAATAATATATTATTTATCAACATGAGGTGGAAACTTAGTGAAAATAAATAATAAAGTTATAATTAATTAATGAGTTACCAAAATATAAATTAAATAGATTTATCAAGATGAATGGACCCATTATTTTTAAAATGGTCACCTCCCTTGATATTTAAATATAAATAGGGGTTTACCCTATTGTGAAATCATCTCTCGAATATGAAACTTTTATCATATTCAAACTTATTCAACCTACGAGTTTTGTGAATAATTGTGTGAATAAGTGAGAAGGAAAAGTTTGTATTGGGGTGATTTGGTTTCTCATATTAATAAATATCACATTGATCAATTTTTTCACCTCTTTAAGGATTTCCCATAGTAAATACCTATGAATTGATTCATGGATCTATGTTCATTATTATATGCTTTTCTTATTGAATCTATTATGTATCTTGCCTTATGCATTGTGATTATTTATCTATTTTATCATTTACACATGCCTTTATCCATGATCATATATTACACAAGGTAATTAATATGCTATACACTTGAAATTTTCATTAACACATTGGATGCATGGGCTACTATGACATGCTTAGACTAGTTTTTTATGTTTTAATTTATGCACTTCCTTGAGTGTCTTGCCTTGTTATTGTGTTACTTGATCAAAAGCATTTGAATATGCTCTTGTGCTTGTGGAACATGTGTCTATGTATGTTTACATTGACATTTGCATATGTCATTGTTTTTTTATGAAAATTTGAATGTCATTCTTGATTTTATGAACATTTGAGAAATTCATGTCCCTTCGATTGTGTGACATTTGAACATGCCCCTTGTATAAGATTTCCTTAGACCATTGCCTTTTCACTTACTTTTGAGTGTTCTTGTGTGTGTGATTGTTTGGTTGTTGAGATTGTATTATTACTATCTAGATATTTTTATGATATTTATCATGCATCTTAGGCCTACATGTGATCATATTGGTTCTATGCACTTTAATGATACATTTACCTACACATGTTCCCTTTTATATGATACATGGGTAAATTCAATATTTTATAATTGTATTATCCTTTCGAGGTGAAGTAACTACTAGTTCTTATCTTTCCCTTACCTCAAAGGGGGTCATGTCATAGAGGCATGTTATCCAAACTTGGCACAATTCTTAGATTTAGTGGGGGCATGTTTTAGAAGTATGTTCTCCACACTTATTCAGTATATCATACTTATATATTTTTTTAGATTTAGTGGGGGCACGTCATATGGGCATAGCTTCCACACACTAATATTTATTAAATTCAGTAGGTACATACATTAGATTCATGTTCTCCACACCTATTTCATATTTAGCATCTCTAGATTATAGTGGGGGCATGTTTTGAAAACATGTCCTTCACATTGGTACTTATATAAATTTTTAGATTTTCACACATATAGTGGGGGAATGCTTTGGAATAATGTCATCCACAATGACACAATTATTTGAATTGGTCAAAGCACATAGTTATATGATTATGATTCATAGTTGTGACATAATTATATACATTGGTACTATTATTATACACAATTTCAGCATGAGACATATCTAAGGTGCATATGCTATGCAATTTATGCCTAATATTAAAAAATACAAATCAATTTCATATTCCAAAACTATTTTATGGATTTTTACCACATCACAAATGTTTTTTGTACTGATACACCATAGAATTCTATGGACTTTATTAAGCCAATCTACTATAATGGTTGGTTCACCTTTTTGGTATGGTTAAGGTGATCAAATCACTCTATATTTATAATTATTTAGGTTGGAATTGATCATATAGTCTCACTAGGTTATAAATATCATTGGGTTGCATGACTAAGCTAATCTCAACTTCTAAGTGGCAACTCACTTTTACTCTAAAGTTTGGGGCATGTGACTTACAATCTCTCTCTCTCTCTCTCTCTCTCTCTCTCTCTCTCTCTCTCTCTCTCTCTCTCTCTCTCTCTCTCTCTCTAGATATATGCACTTTAAATATTTATCTATATTTTTCCTAATCTCAATTTTAAAGCCTTATAATGATACATATTTTTAAAAATTAACTTGACAATAAGAAAGGTGGTTACATAAACACATAGGTGTACTCTTAAACCTTACTATTTCAATTTAAATATATTTCATGTACTTTTAACCTAGATTATATGCATTAATTTTATATTATAAGATGCTCTTAGTTTTAGGTCAATCAATAACAAAACACTCAACTTGGGCATATGTAAATATGAGGTGTGCATAAACACCCAAGTACACATTAATTTCCTTTAAAATAGAAATTTCATTACTAGATTAAAGGTGGGGAATGCAGATGATATTATATGATTATATAACACCTCATTCTTGTACACTTTTTAAACTTAGAACTTAATTATTCCTATCAAATTTTTACCTTTCACACTTCTATCATTCTCATATATGTTCTATCTTTGTGCCCCTTATAATATATATCTTAGTCTAATTAGTCTTATGTTGATGACCCAAGTCTCGTATCTTTCCTAGAATGCTTAATATGTACTTATCTTTTATTTCTACAAGTTTTGAACCTGTGCCTACTATCATGTTCCATTGACACTAATGTCCAAAATAGGCAGTAACATCGATGTTATTTTCATGTCTTGACACAAGTGTTAAATGCCCTAAAGTCATCCAATTTATAAATGAAACATATCTGTATGGTCTAACTAAGTGATTTAATGCAAGTTATTTCTCTAAAGGGATTGATATAAATGTAGGATCAACCCTTAATCATTCCTCAACAAGCAACCTAGAAAAAAGACAAAAGAGACTAAGGTAGATTATTAAAAATAATCTAGTAAGTATTCAATTGAAAAAATATTTCATATTTACAAACTAGTCATAGGTAGAGCACATCTATAGGTCTGAATTACTAAAAGAGTAGCTCAAGATCCTAATTTTCCAAGTTACAAGATAGGTCAATGTTGTACTTACTTTGCATAATATTTCATGATTCACACACAAGATGACACATATGAAATAACTACATGAATATGAGGCCCTCTTCTAGAGTATTGGCTATGTAGATATCATCTTTACGGTTAGCTCAACACAATATGCCCACTAGCCCTTTTTTCCCCAAGGTGACTATGAAGATGGATAACTAGGGTTTTACCATTTCATAAGGATCATCAATCCATGACCTAGATTTGAATGAACTAGAGTGAAGGTGAATCAAAACATAGAAGCATCCAGCTGGTTACATCTTATTCCAGTAGGCATTCCATACAAGACACTTGCATTGAACCCAAATAGTAGTGTCAATGCAACCATCCCAAGATGACATTTTATCTAAAGTGCCAAAAACATTAGATCAATAATATTATGACTATTAGAGAAACTCCTTATATCCTACTTTCTAATATTCCATATCTAGAACTTCATTAGCATCTAAGCAAGCTAATTATAACACTTCTTTATCATTTATATATCTAACATAGTTGTACTTTCCATATTTAGACTATTTCAACATAATAAATTTAGTGTATGCTTATATATGAGTTTAGCATCTATTTATATTATTATAGATATAATCATCACCCTTATGCCATTCCTTTTCTATATACCCCTTTAATAAAAAAAATATAGGGTTAATGATAAGATCACATTAGATCAATATTTTAGGGTTATATATATATATATATATATATATATATATATATATATATATATATATATATATATATATATATATACTCCACTTCCCCTATTGGTATTTCCATTGTAACTTTTGGGTGTGATTATTAGTAAAATAATATGGCTTGGGGATAGAAAAAATCTATAAGGACCTTCTAAAAAATTTGAGATATAAAGTCACAAAACTATTTATAGATTGTTTCACTTACTAAAATCCGTTGTAGACCTTCCTTGTTATATGTATTTAATCAAACACTTTTGGCATATGGGTTAGCTATTGGGAGATTGGTATTTTCTCTTGGAGTTTATCCCTTTGATATTATTATTTTTATTTAGTTATTTTGTTTGATGTTGAACTGATACTTTACTTTAGTTATTTAATTTATCAATTTATATTATTTTTTAGTGACCAATTGATCATGACAATTTATCCCTTGGTCATGGGTTTTTATCTTTTTGGTGAACTAGTATGGGTATTGACCATTATAATTTTTTAATTTATCTTGAACTTAGGGTGAGGGCCCCTTTTCCTCCCACTTTTTCTCTATAAATAAACATTACTTTTATAATGTCCTTCATGTTTTCATAAATAAAACATCAATATATTTTAATTTCTATAAGTATTTGAATTTTTAAAAAAATTAAGGTAAATTTGAAACCATTTTATAGTATAATTATGCCTAATTTTATTCCTAATGGGTGTTTTGCCATAATTTGGTTTTAGAAACCTTACTAAGATAGAAACTTGAAATGTAAATTCATAATGATAGATATGGAATTCAAGCACACATATAAATTCAAAGTACTAAAACTAATTATAATGATTTAATAATTTGTATATGCTAAATATAATAAGTACAACAAAGGGATGAATACTTATATTTTTTGAATAACTATTTGAATGTGGATTTATTCTGATGGTATAAAATTGAATTAATTAGGCATATGATTCATCCAATTTAGGAACTATGTTTATGTCTACATAGGGTTAATTCTATCAAATCTAGGTCAGTATCAACTATTGATATTAACCTATAGTGGTCAAACTTAACCTATGTAGAAAAAAGGGTTTTTAGTTATATGGTCACCTAAAAATGTCTTTAAAATAATTATATGTTTGATTACAAACTTTGATGATTCATGCAACTGAATAAATTAGCCTCCTTCACCTTGAAACCCTAGGTATTCTTTTGAGGTCTATAAACCTACAAAAACAAAAAAAACTGTAATGGGATGAGATAGAATGTGTAAGGAGGGAAATAAATTTTCACATAGTTCTCCCACTTATTTTGATTATGTAATTTTTATCCTTATATATAATTATGAATATTATAATCTAGATTTGATAAATGACAATGCTTTCTTTGACTTAGTTTTGGTATTTTGTAGACTTAACTTATGACTGATCCTTGTGAATGATTCACAATTTTAGAAGAATATGGTTATTTGATCAATGTGAAAGAGTATATAGATGTGTAATAATTAAGTGAAAAGTAACTTATGAATTGATGCCTTTATTTATATTCGCATGGCTTCAATTGGGTAATTTATCACTCCATTGACATGTTAGGTAGGTGGGTTGACTCTAAGGATGGATTTTATTTTAAAAAGTATTCATTTCATGGAGAGGATTGGTATGGTTAGGCTCAAATAAATATAAAGTGGAAATACTAACCTACTCTAATATTACTAATCTATTCATAGGGGTACTAAAATGAAGTCTTGGAGATGTTTATTTAGGATAATAACTAGGTTTAAAATAGATAGTGAGGTCCTTGTAGGTCTATAATAGTAGAATGAAATATTCAAATGCATAAGTTAGAATTTATGTGTGAGATAATGGCATGTTAGGACCATATTTATGTTGGGTATTCATGCACAATAAAATTAAGCCAAGCTTATTATTGTCAAGTACTTAATTCTATGCTCTGGTATCTACAATTGCACCCATTTTATTCTAGTAATGGAATCACTAGAGTAAAAGGAAACTAGTATACCTTCACGAGTGTTCAAAACATAGTTTTATTTATTAGGAAGCTTAAATTTTTCAATTCAGTCAATAGTAAAAAATGTAATAAGTGTGTATTATTCAATTTCCATAGATTGAACATTTGAAATATAAACTTGAAATTTTAAATTTAAAGATCAAGGAAGGAATACAAAAATATGTTGGTGAAATCCATGTTGCCCTTGAAACTTGTTGGATATTATGCTTCCTTGTTGAAGCATTGGTTAAAGTTTTGTTTTTAGAATCACTTGGATATTGGTTCCTCTTGTTGAACCATGGAGAAATTATGATTCCTTGATAAAGCACAAGGAGAGTTAGGGTGACTATGCCCCAAATTTGTGTAACTATGTATGCCTTTGGGTTGGGAAGATAACATGCCCCAATCCTCATACAATGTGGGGTTAAATACATTATGTACTAACCTAAATAACTACTAAAAAAAGAAATGGGAACCATGTGATGGCTTCATTATATAAAAAATGAGTCAACCAATACAAATGGATTATATAATCCATTATATAATTTTGCTCAAGTTAACTCCATATAAAACAAATGCATGATTAATAAAGTTAATATTTTTCATGACACCATCATAACCATAAATTTAATTTTATATTTTTGCTTAGGTTTGTTTAATGTGGAATAAATGCTTGATCAAAATAGAAAGAACAATGTTCATTTACCCATTAACACCTCAATGTAAACAAGTGTGAATTAGAATGACAACCATTTATAATTCAAATTATAAATTGTATTATTGTGTATGTGCATGAAACACTATAATTTTCCCTAAATTTGTACAAACTTATATGGAACTATATGCATCTATATGTTGAATCTATCAACATGTATCTCAAATGTACATGTATGTGAAAATCCATAATTTTAATTCCTATAAATTGTGTACACATCCCCATAAATATGCACCCAAGTTTGTATGAAACTATACTCAAATATATGTAAAGTAAATGTATATGCATTGCATATACCCCCATAATATGTGTTTATGTGCCAATATCTATCACATAATTGAATGCATCTACTATTTAAACCATTTTGAATTTATAAAATTTATACTCTAATATAATTTTATATTCATGTAGTCTTATGTCTTTATGACAATCCCACTGTAATGATCCCATTTTGAGATTAGGGATGTGTCATGTAAGTTATGCATCTCAAAATAAGATTTGAATTTATCATGTCATGTATATAGATATAATCATTTATTATCATGTGAACATGTGAAGAGTATGTTATTAGTGTAATGTATATGTCAAAAAATATATGTATTTAACATATGTAATTCAAGGGATATGAGTGTCATATCTAGATATATGCATCAATAAAGCATGAATTAGTGACCATCACTAAATTATAATTGAATAAGACTACATAATAAAATTACATGGTATAGATCATGGAACCACTCAATGCCAGTAAACAAAACATGCACAAAAGGCTCAACAGTATTAAGAGTTAGTGTCACATATAAAGCCAAGGGTCACATGCAAGGGGCATCTATATGTTTCAACAAATAAAATAAGGTACCCACTTAAGTGACATAAATATTTTAAAATTTATGGACATAAATATGTTACATCAAACAAGGCCAAAGGCCATAAAAAAGGGATATAAAACATGTCAGAAACAAGGGATGTTTTTTTCATCTAATAAGGCCAAGGATCACACATAATAGACAATAAAAAACTATCCTATCATTTAAGATATTAATAACATCAATGAATCATTGAAAAATTAAATACTAATCTATACCATCCATCTTTTTTAATGTCACATTATAGTATAATATGATATCCATGTATACTATGTAAGATATGAGTAAATAATAAGACTTGTGTGTGTGTGTGTGTGTGTGTGTGTGTGTGTGTGTGTGTGTGTGTGTGTGTGTGTGTGTGTGTGTGTGTGTGTGTGTGAAAATGGTATAGAGATTATATATAACTTTTAAAAATGAAAAATATGTAATAATATGCCCCTAGTATAGGAATGGCCACTAGGTAAAGGAAAGTCCAGCATCTTTATGCCCATGTGTAACCTATTTGTTGTTGCTTACACCACCCATTTTTTTCAAACTAAAAATGGAGACCCTATTTTATCTTTGGAGTCTATTCTTATAAATTTTAAGATATCATTATGGTTTATTGGTTCAAATTATCCTTCTTATTTATATACTATATTATTAGTTATAAGTGATTAAATAGGGTTTACTTTAATGTATTTATATTTCTTCAGTTTAGTTCAAGCTTTTTCTAGGAGTGAGTTATTTTTAATGATTGAATTCACATCAATCTTATAAATCTTAGTTTATTTATTTTCTTTTGTTTTGAAACACATTTTACATCTTATTTTTATACTATTTCACCTTAGGTTTGTGCAAATTATTAAACTTTTTGGAGTTTTCTACCTCTTTTCCTAAATAATTATTGTCTATTTCTACTTCAATTTTAATATGAATAACTAAATGTTTATAAGGTCTTGCACTTTAAATTAGTTTATTATCATTAAAGTGGACTAAACTGGATTTGGATCAAGTAGGTGACTAAGTCATTTCATGATTTTCATTCTATACTTAGTCATATTTGGATTTGAACTTAGTCATTTTAATTTGAATTTTCATAGTCACTAGTTTTCAAATTCTTTACTTAGTCATTTTTCATCTTTTATCTTAATTGTTTATTTTCAAAAATTTAGCTGTTGATTTTTTAAATTGAATCATTGACTATGCATTTCATATTTTTCCTATAGGGTTTTCAAATTCCAACCAAAGTTTGGTAGGAAGGGCTAAGTGAAAAAGTTTTATAAATGCCAAGAATGAGTTAGAATTTTTGTTTAAAGGCTCAACAATCAAAATCACAATGAATTCAAAAGTTATGAAGAATTTGTAAACATTATTCAAGTATTATGTATTTGAAAAAGGTGTTATGATTTTATCAAAAATTTTGCAAACCAAAGTTACAATGGAAAAAATTTCAAGTGCTTAGAATTCAGAAAAAAAAGTCACAAATAAGAGAAGAAAAGGCTTGTGTAAACTTTCACAAGAATTATATCATAATTTTTGGTCAAAAAAAGTTTCAAAGGTCAAAGATCAAAAATAAATCATGAAAAAATAATATTAGAATACTTGGGTCTTCAAAATGAATGAGTCAAAGGTCTTGTAAAAAACATGAAGAATTAATGAAAATCTCTCCATTTTGTGAGAACTATCATCACATATTTTATACAATAATTCTTAGACAAAGAGAAATAAGATAATAAAAGTGAAAATAACTAAGTGATGCATGGTAGTGGAAAATAAAAAAGCTCAAGTGCTCGGGAGGACATATATAGGTCACATAGCTATGAAGTTGATAAAAGTAAAATGCAAAGACAAAACCCACAAATGATGATAAACATTCAAGTGGAAAAATTAGATCTCCTAGAAGTATATCCAATAGTGCAATAAAAGAAAATAAAGGAGAAGTTGAGAAGATGTCACATGGTAGATTCTTAGAACCTTAGAATCTCGATATGACTAATCCATCCAACCATGAGAAACTCATAATGAATTACAGGTGGAGTTTGAAGGTTAATGAATAAAGGACATGTTGGTTGTGTAGCCATCAAGGCATGAACCTAAATTTGATGGTTCATCTATCTATCAAAACCATCAAGAGGATAGAAATAGACTATGCTTCTAATCTAGTTTACAAAATTAAATTACAATCTAATTTAATCATGAATAAGGTAGGAATATTTAGCATGGCCTATCCATCAAGATTAAACATGAAGTATAAAGGATAAGATATATGCCTTAAAGAGGCATAGATACGACTATTAGGACATGGGAAATTGACTCTCTCAATTTAATAGCATGCCCCCTATGGGCATTCATTCTTGATTTAGACTAGCATGGTTCTCAAAATTTTCATGATGTAATTAAATGGGATTCATTCGCAATGAACTTCATTTGGTCTGGCCACATTGATGATTGATGTAATCTCCCCATTAGTGGGTTAATTTGAATTTGAATTTGCATTTTGAACTCCTTAGGCCTACGTGCATATATAAGATCTACTCTTATTCCATAAAAAGGGCTAGTTCTTTGTGGTTGTGAGAGAGACATATAGAACCCAATTTTTTCTTTTTCTTCTTTGGATAATATCTTCCCTTTATTTATTTTATATTTATTGTTATAGAGTTATTTTTTGAGTCTTTGATGATTGTATGAATTCAAAGATATTGTAAATCAAAATAAAAAATATTTATAATTGGAAGATTGTTAAGTCTATGTGGTCATTCCCTATGAATTTGTATGGTAGTTATGTCCTTCCTTATTATAGTCACTCTTACACCATATTTAGTTGAAGTTGTGCTAGGTTTGGCTTGACTAAAGATTGGTTTCATGGGATTCACTTAGTGAGATAACTTCAAGTTCATTTATGTTCATAGCAGACATTTTATCTCTTTATCCCTAAACTTTTACTCTTTATTTATGATTAGGTTAATCTATGAACATATGAATCTAAATTTAACTATTTATCTTGTTTTTTTAATATAAATGTATCAAATTTTATCATCATTATTTCGTTTTTACATTCATAGATATGATAATTTAATGAGGGAAGTCATATTTTGTTAGGAAGTAAATCTTGGAATCTTGATTTCTATTGGATGTTCCTGCAAATTTATCCCACGTGAAGTACTCAAATATTTTGAATCCCTTTGTCAGAGTTAATTATGCCTAAAATCATTAAAATATGCTCCTTACAATGTAATAATTCATATCAACCAAGTGAAGATTAGTCTACTAAGACTTGGTACATTTAGACCTTTGGGAGGTATTTTTTTCATGTTATGTCCCTCATTTTAGAAGAATCCAGGGATTGAAACCCCTTACCTATTGTTGGCTATGTCAAAATTCACCTCAACATTATTTTATGTGCTAGAAGGAGGGAATGAATAACTATTTGAAATCATTAATCAAAAGCTCAAGCTAAGGCATTTCATAACCCTTCTATCCCACTAAGTTAAACCTTATCCTAAGCTAGAGAATAGAAAGATTAATACCTGATCTAAGTCTATTGGGGATAACTTAGAGCTCAAAAACTCATTGACTGTAAAATACCCAAATAAAGAGATAACAAAGGGAAAATAAGATTCAAACCTATCTAATCAACTGATAGTTCACCAATAGCTATGTTTTTCCCTTTTGTCAACCCATTCATCATCCTCTAGTATTTAATAATGGGAAAAATGGTCTAGATTAGACAAGGAGGCTATTATCTTTTGGTTGTCCCAGGAATGGCTCATAATTTTCCCAATAATTTGAACAAGTTTTGTCTTGAGTTCATAATTGGATGTGTCCAAACAACTAAACAACACATTTAAACCTTTAAATATGCCTTGACTTGAATCTAGGTCCAACATGAGGATGTTTCCTATAGGATGTTTCCCTACTCCTTAGGGGGAGAAACATATGCTTTGTATCTTGGATTACCTCCTGAGTCTATTACTACCTAGGATGGAATAGAAACTATATTTTTAAACCATTTCAGACTTCCCATTGACCCTATATTCCTATATCTTCAATTTGTAGCTACTAAGAGGGAACAAAATGAGCCTGTGTGTATGTTAAATACTCCATTCCATAAGATATACCAACATATAAATGACCCTTACTCTCAGATTGAAGTATCTTCCATACAAAGCTACTTTAGGGCTATAGACTCAATGAATTCTATGTTCATTAATAACCCTAATAGATTTGACATCATTATCTTTGGCTTATAAAAAATTTGTTAACACAACAATATATGTAGTAAGTCTATGGATTTGGATTTTTACCCTCATTGGGTTAGTTAGGAGAACACATCTAAATACCACTAATTAACTCAACTTGTAACATCTTACACCTTTGATAAATCCTATCCCAAGAGCCTTATATGTAAGACCTAATCTGGTTTACAAACCAAATCCAATGAACTACTTACCTAATAGTCTACCTTATGTGCCTCTCAATCATGTAATCCCCTAATTGAACAACTAGTAACTAATCCCTATAGCATATAATAGCATTGATACTATACCAAACACTAGTGGCTATATCATGTATGGTAGTACTCAACAAGTACTTCCATCCTCCTTGAGTCCCAAAGCACATGATATCAATGATAACATCCATGCACCTATGGCTAGCCTATAACCTCAAGTGGAAAACCAACCTAGTGGTAGCCAAAATCCTAAATTGAGCAATCTAAAATAGTTATTTCAAAATATATTTAATGATGTGACCAACTTACGTAGTTAGGGACCTCAAAATTCCAATCATAATTCTAATAACCAATCTCAAGGTAGGAATCTCATTTTCCAAAGACCCATTAGGAAATGGAGTTATTGGACTAGTAATGGAAATGTGCCCATTCCTCTTGATAATGCCAACTAGAGTAATAATGCCCCCAATTCTATGAATTTCATAGACTTGGCCTTAAAACACTTGTTATAGATTACATAATACTATAGACCACATTTAAACCAAACTTTGTATAATTCATATCTACCTCAAAAATCTTCCAAAAGGAGGTGGATAATATGAATTTCATGCCTACTCCTAATGATAATCAAAACCAAGAAGGAGGGAACCCATACATGGCCTTTGTGTTAGGGATGTACAAATTTCCATTTGAAGATGAAAATGAGTCTAAAGAAAACCTAGAGGAGGTCCATGCTTTTAGATAATTCTATAGAGGTAATAATTACCAACTGAGGAGTAATTCAGCCAACCCATTGACCACCTTTACTCCCTTGAATAACATTTAGGTTCTACCTAATGTGAATTTAAGTAATAATTCTCCTCCACCCGAAGGATCTCCAACCTCTTATCTAACCCAAAATCATACTACATATACCCTAGATAATAAGAAATCAAAGAATGTAAACTTGGTTATGATATCATCAAAGATATTAAGAAAACTAAAGCTAATATAACTATGTTTGAGTTGATTTAGATTTTTAATCAAAGGAAATTTCTTTTTAAAGAGTTTTTTGGTAATAAAAGGAAGGAATCAACTAGTGCTTCTCATGAACATGTTTCTCTTTATAAAGAGAAAACTCAAATTCCTCCTTTCCTTTTAATAGTCAAGAAATTTAGGAAAAAATTACATAATTGTTTGGTTGATTTAAGCACCTTGAGGAATATCATGCCTTACGCTATATGTCAATAATTGAGCCTGACATCTTTGAAGTCAAGCCAAAAGGTTGACAAATTGGATAAAATAGAGATGAAGGTAGTTGGAGAGAAAAACAATGTCCACATTTAATTAGCTTCTAATCTAAGGATTCAATAATTCATTGACATCCAAGTGGTGGATATCTTGGATGCCTACGACATGCTGTTGAGTTGAGACTAGTCAAGGACTCTAAATGGCTAAGTGGAAATTAATTTTAGCCACATGTGGCCACCTTAGCATGGTTTTCCCAACCAAATTAAGATAAAATGAGAACCCAAGGTGGTCTATATGATCACTGAGTACAATAAAAAAATGAGATCCTCTATAAGGAATATGAGATGGGATTTTATTTACTAAATAAAGAGGAAGGAATAGACAACACCCTATCTATTAACATGCTTAGTGTGTAGTAAATCCCATAGATGGAAGATTTGGATATATTAGATGAAGAAGAATCCTATGAAATGTTTGTGTTAGTATCCTTACCACATATCTCTCACACGTGATAGCTTGGGATATGATGAATCAAATATATGTGAAGAACATTTGTGTTATTTACAAATAAATAAAATCCATCAAATGACTAGGAATAATGGTTTGAATTCAAATATTCATTAGGAGGTAAACATTGTAGTGACACTACCCATACCCTAGACACCAATACTAACATTAGTATTAGACTTGTGCTTGTTGAAATATGATGGTTCAAAGTCTAAAAATGGATGTAATACCAGGATAGAATTGATTAATCTAAGAGGGGAGTCTACTAGAGAGTTGTTAGTGATGTCATGGAGATATCCAAGTGAGTGTATTAAGTGTATTTATAGTCTAAGTATCAATGACAAAGTGTGTAGAGTGTTTGTCCTAGTATGCTTGAAGTAGGGTTGTTTGATCTTCTATTTTGGCATGGTTAAGGATGTTTAGGGATGAGTATGGTGATTTTAAGATGTGAAATAGGTCCTATCATAGGTCAAAGATGATTGGAGAGATTTTCTAAGTGCATGTTATTCATCTGGTTCATCATTATGTTCATTTTAGTATAGTTGGTTCTATGGTAGAAAAATATGAGTAGGCATATTGATGACATTATATTTCACATGTGTGAAGGTTCTAGGAGTATCTTGATTTTTAGATGGATTCCAATGTGTAATTATATAATATGTTTAAAATTTTAGGTCATGTTATTAAGCATAGTAAAAATTATTAAGGCTCAAATTTAGCTTTTTAGGTAGATTGTAGAGGTTTCCATACTTAGCCAGACCATCACTACATGTCATGCAGATATGTATGGACTAACTAAATTTTGAATTTATTTTAGGTACATATAAATTCAATAATGAACAAAGATTTACATCTAGATGTTTAATATAATACTAATAATATAACCTAAAAATTTGGAGACTTGAAGTGTTGTCTAGCTCAAGTTATAAATCTTCAAAGTTTCTCTAGTAGATTGTGATGGGTTGAAGATCATCAATTTTAATCATGTTGAAATTTAATGGCATTGGTTAGAAGATATAATGGTGAGAACTTAATCATACATATTGAGATCAACATCATTAGTAAAATTAACATGTCAAAGGGTGCACATGCAGGTGACAAGTGTCACAAGCTCACTAGTCTGACAAAGATCAACGGTGAGTGGTGGTTCATACTAACACATATCAATGATGCAAGACAAGGCAAAGAGTCAGAAATACATGAAAGATTTATAATTGGCACAAGCACATATACTTTTACTAAAATTCTCAAAAGGCATCTGAGGGTTATAAGTGTCATAATATTGGGAGTTCTGAGCAAGATCTAATGATGAGCACTGCAAGATAAAGACCTAGCTGATCTACAAAAATTGACATTACATGTTTAGTCAATATTACAAGGGTACACGAGATAAGGTCAACATATTCATTGTTTAATAGTTTAGATGAGTTAAATTTTGAAGAAGATTGATGGTTCATATTTGATCTAAGATGTGAGGACATGAGATGTTGACATAGCATTCAAAGTTTAATAGTTGCTCAGTGACCGTTGGAATTCAAATATTTGAATTTGTGAGGGAAGACTAGTCTGTAGTTTTTTTTCTCATATCTTTTGATGCAAGACAAATTTATTGATGTAGTAAATATTAAATTTGTAAAGGACTTCAAGTCTTATCCAATAATGTTGATTACAAGATTTGAATGTTCATATAGTTGTATATATTAAGCTCCAAAATTGACTATGTGTTTTTACCATGGTTTACAAGTAACTTGAGAAGGGTAATTGAGTTGTTATTGTTGGTATTTAGATGTTTAAAGATGAGTTAGCTATTATAGAGTGTTGTATACTATATAATGATGATCTATGTGGATTTTATAAGTCTTACTAATCTATATTTGGTATGAACAAATGTTTATAAGTTGATTATGTGTTCATTCATAGTGTTCTTGTGTTTTAAGTTACTCAGAGAAGTGTCAAAGAGGTGAATGGGTCTCCATAGGATGTAAAAGGAAACTTAGGAATATTTAAAAGAGGGTAATTCTTAAAGGTGACCCATGAAGATGCCTTGAGGTTGAATGCACATGTTATGTCTAATAAAGAAGGTTGTGAACATGATAATAATCATAAAGGCTCTATAAAATATGAAGTTTTAGGTCTTGAAAGTACATCTACTAAAAATTGTGGGCTTTACAAGTTCTGAATAGGTATACAAGGAGTCTAGGTAGGCCTAGTGTGAAGACTTAATGTTTTTACTCACTTTATCCAAAAGAGTAAGGCATGAATGTTTCAAGGTGAGTGGCATGGCATTCTATTGATGGTCTTTGAGATGGATTGAGAGAGAAGTCTAGTAAGCTTGTGTGGTGTTTATTCATGGTGTATGAAGATCTAAAGATGCTCAAAAGGTCCAATGGATCATAAATCTTAGGGGGAGTCCCTCTTAGATGTTTCTTGGTGAGTTCCATTATATTTTAATATTTTTTTGTGTTCTTTATTCATTGGTAGTTATGTTTGGTTGAAGAGAGTGTTGGCATGTAGCAAGAGTAAGCTATCAAGGCAAGAATTAGGCTCAAGGTAAGGGGGATTTTGTATCATTTTTATAAGGTGGTCCTTAGGATTAATTTTTTACCACTTTATCATTGTGTCAAAGGGGGAGAAGATTCCTATTGGGAGAGTGCTTGAAGAGAGAAAGAAGGAAAGTGAGTTATATGATGGGTGTTTACATCAATGATAAAGGGGGATATTGTTAAAGATTTGTTAGTGATGTCATGGAGGCATCTAGGTGAGTGGATGAAGTGTCTTGATAGTCTAAGTATCAATGACAAAGTGCATAATGTACTTATCCTAGTATGCCTGAAGTAGGCTTGGTTGATCTTCTATTTTGGCATGGTTAAGGATTTTTAGGGATGAATATGGTGATTTGAGTCTATTAAATGGGTCCTATTAGAGGTCAAAGATGATTTGAGATATTTTTAAATGCATGGTATTCATTTGGTTCTTCATTACGTTGATCTTGGCATAATTGGTTCTATGGTATAAAAATCTAAGTAGGCATATTGATGACATTATATTTCACACATGTGAAGGTTTTAAGAGTATCTTGATATATTGATGCATTACCCTATGTAGGGAGATCATATGGTTCAAATTTTAGGTTATGAAATTGAGTGAAGAAAAAGTTATTAAAGTTCAAAGTTGGCTTTCCAGGCAGATTATAGAGGTTCCCATAC
The DNA here is from genome assembly GCA_037957365.1 of Torreya grandis. Lineage (NCBI taxonomy): Eukaryota > Viridiplantae > Streptophyta > Pinopsida > Cupressales > Taxaceae > Torreya > Torreya grandis. The sequence goes on from JARHVA010001644.1 coordinate 85,571, forward strand.
TTAGCCAAACTGTCACTGCATGTCATGCAAATATGTATGAACTAGCTAGTTTATGAATTTATTTTAGGTAAATGTAAATTCAATAATGATAAAAGGTTTACATGGATATGTTTTATATAATACCAATAAGCTACCCTAAAATTTTGGAGACTTTAAGTGTTGTCTAGCTCAAGTTATAAATCTTCAAAGTTGCTCTAGAAGATTGTGATGGGTTAGAGACCATCAAGTTTAATCAGATTAAAATATGAGGACATTAGTCAGAAGATCTAATGATGAGTGATTAATTATACATATTGAGATCAATATCATGACTAAATTCAACATGTTAAAGGGTACATGCATAGGTGACAAGTGTCATAAGCTTGCTAGTTTGATAGAAGATCAATGGTGCAAGAAAATTCAAAGAGACAATAATATACATGAGACTACCAAGTGGAACAAGTACATAGACTATTAGTAAAATGCTTAGAAGGCATGTAAAGTGCCAAGTGTCATAATCTTGGGAGTTTTGAGCAAGATCTAATGGTGAGTGCTATAAGATAAAGACCTGGCTAATTCATAGATATTGGTACTGCACGTTTAGTCAATATTATAAGAGTACAGGAGATAAGGTTATCATGTTCATTATTTAATAGTTTAGTCAAGTTAAAGTTCAAATAATATTGGTGTGTATTTGATCTAAGATAGAATAATATGAGATGTTGACATAGTGTTCAAAGTTTAACAGTTACTCAGTGACCGTTAGAATTCAAATATTTGAATTTTTGAGGGAAGACCAATTTGTAGTATTTTCCTCATATATTTTGATCCAAAATTAATTTATTTATTAATTAAAAATAAAAGTTGTAGAGGACTTCAAGATGCATCCATCAATGTTTATTATAAGATTTAGATGTTCATAAAGTTGCATATATTAAGATCTAAAACTATGTGTTTTGACCATGGTCTGCAAGTAACCTGAGAACGGTAACTAAGTTTTTATTATTGGTATTTTAATGTTTCAATATGATTTAGATATTGGAGAGTGGTTTAGACTCCATGAGGATGATCTATATAGATATTAGAGGTTTGACCAATCCATATTTAGTATGAATAAATGCTTAGAAGTTGATTGTGTGTTCATTCATAGTTGTGTTCTAAGTTTGCTCAGAGAAGTTTCAAAGAGGTGAATGGGTCTCCATAGGATCTAAAAGTACACTTAGTCCTATTTGAAAGAGGGTACTACTTAAATGTGACTGATGAAGATGCCTTAAGGGTGAAGGCATGTGTATGGCTGAAAAAGAAGGTTGTGAACATGATAATAATCATGAAGGCTCTATAAAATCTAAAATTAAATATTGTGATTTATAGACTTGTGAGATTGGAGGGAAGAGGTGTGTGAGAATTATGGAGTGAAGGAAATGGTTTGTGATCAGTGGATGGATTGATGACTCAAGCAGGTTGATGACTATGTGTATGACCTATAGGTTATATTTCTAATGTCAAAGATAATGCTCTTGTGGGTTTGAAGATTAAAGGTGGTCAAAAGTACTTGATAATCTTAGGGGTAAGTGATCCTTATGAAATAGGTGTTTCACTAAAGCTGGTCAGAAGGACTTGATAATCTTAGGGGTAGGTGTTCTTTGTGAAATAGGTGTTTCACTAGATACTAATCAGAGGGACTTGATTAGTCTCATGTTTGTGATTATCTTATAGGATAATTAGTGCATATGTTTTTAGGTTTGAGAGTGGCTTTTATTCCCTAAGAGGGTTTCCCACATAGATCTTGTGTTGTGTATGTGATCTTGCATTATCTTCATTGTTCATTGATATAAACATCTTGTATGCTTCATGAATGGTTGTATTGAATGATTAAGTGTTTGAAAGGTTTGGAAATTGAATTGGATTATTTATCACCACCTATTCAACCCCCCCTCTCAGTGATTGTACCTCTAACAAATTCTTATATGACAGCTTACCATCTATAATTCATTTGCACTAATAATGTGTTTGAATACAAATCATTAGTCCATGGTCTCTTATTCACCCTTGGAAACAAAGTAAAGAATATCAAAGTATTAGGTGACTCTAAATTGGTAGTTATATAGGTAGAAAACCACTATTATTTCAATTAAAAATGATTGTCTAAGTATCATAGGAAATTCTAGAACTTAATTGAATAATTTGATGCCTTTGGCATTTAAACATTACTTAGATAGAAGAATTATAGATCAGATGTGTTGGACACTACCATGAGTACCTTGAAACATATTTACCATTAAAATGAGAAGGTTCTAAGTAGAGTTAGTCTCTACCCATTTATTCATAGATAACAATAATAAAATCCAAGTCTTCAATGATGACCAACATATACTAGAATTGATCACCAATGTTTAAGTGTTCATAGATCAAATCATTGATGAGGATGGTGGAGATTAATTCAGATTAGATGAGGATGAGATGATGAACCTAAAAACAAATAACATACCAAAAGGAATTATCTCACTTTAAAAGTTATTCAATATGGATTATTAGGAGAATGAGAAGGATTCCACCCCTATCAAAGGTATGTAGTATGATCAATGTAACTTAGGAAGTCTAAATGACATGAAGAACATGATTTTAAGAACTACATGTACCCCATAAGAGGAACAATAATTTGCACAAAATCTCAAAGAATCTAAGGATGTAATAGCATGGGGTTATGAAAATATCAAGGTCTTCAACACTTACATTTTGACATACACTATTCCCCTCAAGTCTAGAGTCAAGCCATTTAGGCAAAGACAAAGGCCTATAAATATGTTGTTAGAAACCATGATTTTTAAATAAATATATAAAATTCTAGTAGCAAGGATCATCTTCTTGATAATACATTCTACATGGGTAGCAAACCTAGTAATGGTGAAGAAAAATAATGGAGAGATTAGACTATGTGTTGATTTCCATAACCTCAACAAAGCTTTAGAAAAGGATAATTAACCATTTAATTCATTATATGAAGTGTTGTAAATTGTAAATGGTGCCCAAATGATTTTATTTTTTATGGGTATTTAGGATATAATCAATTGGTGGTTGATTATGAAGATAGAATCAAGACAAATTTCACTACCAATTGGGGCATCCACACATACAAAAGAATGCATTTTAGCTTGATCAATATAGGTGTCACCTTTCACATGGCTATGGATATTGTATTCAAGGAATTAATGGGAAAGTGCTTAGTTTTTTATATAGACAATCTTATACTCTTCTCCAAAAGGAGATCATATCATATAAAGGACATAAGCAAAGTATTGCAGAGATGCAAAGACCATGGGTTTTAATTAAATCCCAAGAAATGTATATTTAATATGATTAAAGGTAAATTACTAGAACACATTATCTCTAAGAGGGGTATATCTATAGATCTTGATAGAGTTGAGGTAATCTTGAAAATACCACATCATAATGCTAAGAAAGAACTGGAGAGTTTCTTCAACAAAATCAATTTTGTAATAAATTAATCTCAAGATTTACTAAGATAATCAAACTACTTGATAACATGATAAATAAGGAAACCAAGGTTATTTACACTACTAAAAACTATGTATTTATACCAAATCAAGGATATCATTATGAACATGCCTATACTCAACATATTGGACTATACACAGTCCTTCTACCTTTACTCCTTTGCCTTAAAACATTTTATGCTTATCATGTTAACATATAAGGAGTTGGGAGATGAAATTCTAGTGTCTTTCATGAACAACCCACTCAAGAATTTTGAACTTTGGTATTCCACACTTAATAAGTTATCCTTTGTTTTGATAAGGTTTGTTATAAAGTTCATAAATTACATTCTATGTAGTAAGGTGATGGTTGTGGTACCTGATCTAACTGTGAAGGCCCTCTTGATACATAATGAATTGGGAGAAAGGCATGGTAAATAGATTACCATACTCCTATAGATACAATTAATGAATATTATCTAAATAAAGGGACTCTACAAAACCATCACTAGGTTAAATACCCAAATCATTTGTCAATAGGACTCATTACATGACATCATAAATGATGATCGATACACATATATAGTAAGATATCTACTAAATAATGAGTGTTAAAATAACCTAAATTTTAGATAGTGTAGGGAACTACACTTAAGAAGTAGTCATTTCATGATCAAAGTTGGCACTCTACACAAAAAAAACCATGAAGGCATATATTTGAGGTGCCGCAATAAAGAGGAAGTGTTATAATACTCAAAGATTTCTATGGAAAATATGGGATTGGCCATGGTTCAGGAAGTACTACCACTCATCAAATAGTACAATAAAGATACTATTGGCCACATCATTTAAAGGACATTCATCTACATGAAATGAATTTCCAGACATACCAAGTTGTTTCATCCCATGAATGGACCCCAATTATGCCACTATTACAGGGCATTGAGGCTCAACATTTTTCTATGTTGGGATTGAAATTCATAGGGGCCATCAATGCAAATTTTTTTGATAGCCACAATTTCTTCCTTATAATAATAGATTATTATACTTATTAGGCTAAAGCCCAATCATTTTGAAATTTCACCATAGACATAGTCATTCCATTCTTAGAGGAACACATTGCTATAAGGTTTGGTATGCCCACCATGCAAGTAAGTGCCGATAGCCCTACTTTTTCCTCCATGCAATTCCTTGAATGAGATTATGATCATTAGGTAACTCTTAAACTTTATTAAAATTATTATCCACATGGTAATGGGTTGGATGAATTAAAAAATAAGATTTTTTTAAATGTAATTAAGAAAACTTTAGGAAGAAACCCAAGGGATTGGCATAATATGCTTAAATTTGATTTATGGTTTGATAGAAATAGGATCAAGTCTTCTTTAGGGACTATTGACAATTTTGATCTCACAAGTAAAAATGTCACCCTTACCATTTGAAAATTTTCATATCATGTTAGTTTGTCTTGTGAATCAATGAGTTGGTCTTGATTTTTTTTTTAAATTATCAATATGAACCAGACTGTCTTAACACATCCTATAGGAATGAATAGGTTAGTTTAGTTGTGCATTTAATAAGTATACTTGAAAATGAAACAAAAGTTGAAGGATTGCATGAAAGTGATGTATTTTTTAAGTAAATTACTTAGATGTTAACACATAATTATTATATATCATATAAAATAGACAAAGATAAGAGATCACACAATAATAATTGAAAGTAGAGCAACATATTAGATACTATGGCAGAGTTATTTTGAGGGGGAAACCTCCAAAATAATGCAATAAGAGGAGAATACTTAATATTATGATCAAATACTAACCACTACCTCCTATATATAGTCTACTTAGCCATGGTTATTCCATATGCTGATCTAACTAATAACATAAAGAATTATAACAATAATATAAAAGAGGTATGTAAGTCACAAGTTGACCACACATATCCTTATACATGCCAAAGGTTAAAGGTGTGGCATGCCCCTCCCATTTAAAACAATGTTTTCCTCAATGTTGAATCAACTCTAGATGTTGTTTCACAAAGGATTAATCCTCCCAGGTAGCATCTTCACATGGAATATTCTTCTATTTGATTAGGTACTCCTTAATCACTCTATACCTTAGTTGTTTAATGTGTATTTTATGGATCACCTTGAGATCAAGAATAACTCTCCATTCCTCATCTAATTCTTGTATTTCAGTTTGAGTATCAACTTGGTGTCTAATGACTTTATTTAGGTATGATACATGAAATACTAGATGTATGCAAGTGGATGAAGGATAATCTAACTTATAGGCCACACTAAATTTTTTTTACAAGATTTGATAAGGCCCATATTACTTAAGGGATAACTTTTTATACTTTTTATGTTAATTCAAGGACATCTACTTATATGAATGCAAGAAAACAAAGACCCAATCACTAATTTCAAAATGCCTCTCACTCCTGTGTTGATCTTCCTATTGTTTCATGTGATTCTGGGCCATGGCTAAATTTTCATGCAAACTTGCAAGGACCTCCTATTGATGGTGAATGTGTTCCTCAATTGTACAAACCTTAGGATGGACCTTGAAGGTTGAAGTGATGGATGGAGGGTGTTATCCATACAAGGTCACAAAGGGGGGGGGGGGATTTTTATTGGGGTCATCAATCCACTTCATTTAATAATGTCAATCTAGGGTTGGTGTCTGAAGGTTATATGCAATAAGAGAAAGAGATCTTTGGAAAATGATTCCTTCTATCACACTCCACACTTTTAGGAATTGAAAATCACACTTGCAGAAAGAAAATGGCACTTGCATAAAATTAAAGCACACTTCCATGAAATTAAAACACACTTGCAGTAAGTAAATTATTAAATTGAAAATAAAAGACAAACACATAAAATACTTATAGGTTTACATTAAACTATATAGAAAATAAATTTATACATCAATAAAGAAATAAAATAATAATTTACAACAAAAAGGATAAATATAGAATAAAGAAATAAATTAAAAATACATGGATCCATCTTCCTTGGAATGAGTGGCCAACTCATTCATCGAAAGAGGATTTATTCATAACACAAGTTTTAAAATGGACTAGTTAGAATAATTGAAGAAAAAGTGTATTGATTGATTAATTATTCAGGTGTGGAAGGTTGCATTTATCATTCATGCTTCCAACCAATACCTTATTTGGGAGTAACAATCAATAAACTCTATCCTATATCAATGTCCACAAAATATGGAGAGAGCTAATTATTTGTAGTGAAATTACATAAATCTATATTTGAATACAATCTACAATGGAAAATCTATATATATATATATATATATATATATATATATATATATATATATATAAAGAATTTAAATGGAAATCATTCTTCATGATAGTTATAAAATTATAATACATTTAAAAATACTTGTCTAAACAAGTTTGTAATAGTTTTGTTGATTTTTTTAGTAGTTATGTTGAAATCCATAGCAACCTATTAAAATCTATAACAAGCCTACTAAAATCCATAGCAAGCCTGGTGAAATTTGTAGCTAGCTGATATAAATTATAACTAGTCTGATGTAATTTGTAGCTAGTCTGACGCAATCCATAGTTGGTCTGTAGCTAATCTGATGTAATCCATATCTATTTATAACAAGCCTATTATAATTTGTAGCTACTGTAGCAAGCCTGTTGTAATCTAGAGTTGTCGAATTCTAAAGCAAGCTTGTAAGAGTTCATATCTTGATCAAAATACTAAATCTTATTGTATAAGATTTCAACTTGGTTACTCTTCATAATTTTAATAATTATTATCATATTATGAACTATATATACACTCATTGATAGCTTTTTCCCAATAATCATTAGAAATAGCTAGCCAATAGATAACAAAGAACTCTAAAGACATAACCATGATATATATTTACTATTTCATTCTAAATAAACTATAAGTTTGGAAAATAAATTTAGATCCACTTCCAATGCAAGAAAAAAGATGTTATTTTATGGATATAATGAGCCATTTTATAGTCGCATCAATTTTGGGAGAACTATGAGCAAAATTATTATACCACCATTCAGCAAGTGGTAACCAATGAACCCATTTATCCTATTTATCAGAAACAAAACAATAGAGATGTCCTTCCATAAATTTTTTGACTACCTCAATTTTTCCATCTGATTGAGAATGATAAGATTAACTATGAGCCAACTTAGTACCCAAACATGCAAATAATTTAGTTCAAAAATTACTAGTGAAAATGGGATCTCTATCATTGACAATGATCTTAGGAGTAACATGCAATTTTTGAACTATTTTAAAAAAAGTATAAGCTATTGTACTAAAAATAAATGGCTATGATAAAGAACAAAAATGAGCATACTTACTGAGATGATCCACAACAACCATGATAAGATTTTGACCATTAGATCTTGGTAACCCTATAATGAAATCTATAGATACCTCTTCCCAACATAGGCTAGGGATGGATAAAGGTTGTAAAATAACTAGGGTTTTGATGGTTTCACCTTTATTTTATTGACAAATCATACATTAAGCCATATATTTTTGGACATCCCCCTTGAGTCCTTCCAAAAAAATTCTACTTGATTCTATGATAGATTTTCAAAAATCCTAAATGATCCCCAAGTGGAGTTGCATGAAGTTCCTAAAGAATTTTTTATTTGAGAAGAGAATTCTTACATAGGTATAATCTATCTTTATACTATAATGCATTACCCTTCCATGTGAATTTTTTAAATCCATCCAAACCTTGCTAAATATTTTGAATCAAATCATGGGTAGCACTATCATTTTCCCATTCTGATCTTGCTTCCTCTAGCCAATCTTCCTACCAAATGGTCATGACATATAGCAATGCCTCAACTAATTCATCCCTCCTAGATAGTGCATCTACCACCACATTTCCCTTGCCTTTATTTTAGACTATTTCAAAATCATACCCTAACATCGTAGTTACCCATTTCTCTTATTCTTTTGATGACAACCATTGTTCTAAAAAATATTTGAGACTGTCATGATCAGTCTTTATCTAAAAGTGATGACCCATCAAATAAGGTCTCCATTTTTTGACTATATGTAGAATGGCCATAATTTCCTTCTCATATATGGGATTGAGCATATTTTGACCCTTCATTTGGGAACTTAAACTACAAGTGATCTACCTTCTTACATGATCACAACACCCATACCATATATAGATGCATCACATTCAACCATAAAAGTCTTATAAAAATTAGGAGTGGCCAACATTGGAGTGGTGCACATAGCCATTTTCAATTGTTCAAATGCCTTGGTGTCTGTATCAATCCATTGGAATGAGTCTTTATTCAACAAATAGGTGAGTGGGGTTGCAATGCTACCATAATTTTTGACAAACCTATGATATTAACTAGTTATCTCCAAAAATCCTCTGAGCTGCTTGAGTGTCTTAGGATCTGGCCAATCCACCATTGCTTGGATTTTTTTAAGATCCACTTTCACTCCATGTGAAAACATATGACCCAAATGCTCAACTTTATGAGCTCCAAAAGTAAATTTGGCAGGTTTGGCATACAACTGATGTTGTTCCAGAAGTAAGAGTGCCTATTTTACATGTTATAAATGGTCTTCCCAATTTTTACTGTAAATGATGATATCATCTATTAAGGATATCTTAATATTAGTACTCACATTTGTGTATTTACTTTAAGATAAATTAATATTTATTGAATATTAATTACCATATAGTAAATTAGTAGTTAGTTATTAGATTGGTTATTCGAATATATTGTGATAACAATATATTCATTTAATAAGTATGTTTGTTAGTATGGGTTATTCATAGGGATTTGGGTGAGAAATTGATGGAGAGATAATATCCATAATTATAGGAATGATTTTTTATATAAATTTAATATTATATATGAATAAATATAGGGTGGATAATATATTTTTAGTGTGTTGAAATACTATTTCTATTATCTATATATTTGGCTCTATTATTCCAATATGCTATTGGCTTGATCTTTTGAAGACTTTGATAAACCCTTCTATCTGGTATCATAGCAAGTAATAATTCACTCATGATATTATTTAGATGAATCTATATATTTTTGTAGGAGTTCTTTAGTAAAGTTTAAGTTTTCATATAGTTTGTGAGTTTGATAAAATATGGTATGAGTTCTTGAGTATTGTGTGAGGCAGATAGAAATGTATTATTCTATATTATTATAATATAATTATGTGTTACATGTCTGATCCATAACTAAGGAGAATAAAACCTACGCTCATTCAAGATAAAGAACTTGAGCAACTTGCATTCACTGTGCCTTTCATTTTACAAAAATATGGGCACATACCCATGCATATTATAGCTTTTCATGCATTGTATTGATTTTCACCAATGATAGGTATTAATTATTGAAAATTATAAATTGTGTGAACTTGTAACATGATATATCAGGATCTAGTTTAGAGCATTTTTTCTATACATCGACTCATTCAGATGGTCAGCTTTCCTTTCATCATTTTCTAAAGTATAAAAAAAATATGTTTGGAATAGTGTTAGTAAAATTATCATATAATTTTAATTTATCAATGAAATTGGACATTTCAAATTATTTTGGAAAGATATTTCAAAGGGAGAAAAACCTTAAAATTATTTGAGAAAATTCAACAAATACAAAGAGTTTTTCATAGTTGAAAATGGCATTTTACATCATCAACAAGCTTAATATCTAATTTATTTATGTAGAGCTTTCTTGAGCATAGGCAATGGTGAAATATTCCATGGTATTCTAAAGTGTCATTTTTGAATTGCACTTATCCTACCTTAGTTTGTTCCAACTTCAATGATATTTTGGTTAAATATCTACATGACCTTGGTGATCTCCAAACTCTTTATTACTCAGTTTGACGCAGCCATGTCAATAAATGTGTTTTGATCCCTCTTGGTAGGTTATTTTCAAATGATAGAGCTATGCAATCCACTTCCACATCTGACTTCACACTAAAAATGTCCTTGTGTGGTAATCATATGGCCTACCCTAGGTGATTTATTTTGTCATATTATGTTAAGTTAGTTGTGTTTTAAATTTTTGATACATATTTATATTAATAATACAAAAAAATCTTCAGCTTGTTTAGTTTATAGGTTTTATTTTGTAGTTTTAAAAGTCCATTTAATTTAAAAGGTATTCCATATTAAATATATAAGTCCATAGAAAGTTAGTAAAGTGAAATAAGGTATTTTTATATGTCTATTTTAGGTTGAGTAATATCTTCATTATGTGTCTTTATTAAAACCAATATTCAATTGGTTTTTGTTTTCTGGGTTTTAAGAGTTGAGTCTATTTTTAGCTTCTTGAATATTATTTCTTTTATGCTAATTTCAAATATTAGTTTTATTATTAAGATAAATTTATGATGTTGATTTAATATGTCAAAAGAGTCAAGTCAAAAAATTCAAAGTGTCTATATGTCAAAAAAAGTTTAATTTATTTAGGCTTAGGTGTCATATAGTCATTGTCCAAAAATGTAAAATATATAAATATTTACGTCATGGATGAATTTTTGCTTATACATGACATCCAAATTATGGGTGGTTTTCTCCTCAAGATATTCATACATTTGAGCTTCATGACTTTTTGGCTAAGTAAAGTAACTTCATCAACTAGAAGGAGGAAATGAAGGATAGAGGTTTTAGAGCCTCTCATCAATCACCAATGATGAGGCCCAAAATGATTTGATGACATATATAGTGTGGTGTTATTTTTCATATTTTCCACTTTATGTGTTACAAATAAGAATAAAAGTGCATACCTATTCAAGTGTTGAAATAAGTGAGCATTCATTTATGTATTTCCCCTTGAGGAAAAAATAATGATGAAGACTAATAATATGTTGTAGTATTATGTAGGTTGTAGGTTAATCTATAAAACCTTCAAGATATTTCTATTATTGGTTAACCACATGAAAAATCATCCTTTGTATGTAGGTTGGTGGTAAATTAAGTGTAAAACTATCTATTTTTTGTAGGTTGTTAGTAAACTGAGTGAAATACCATTGGATATTTGTAGGTTGGTGGTTAGCCGAGTGAAAAACCATCATGTGAGTTTTTTGAGAGTTATGGTACAAGATGATGTCTTCCCCATGTTCACACTAAGGGAGAGAATGTTAGGGATATACTAATGTTAGTGCTCACATTTATGTATATATTGTAAGGTAAATTACTATTTATTAAATAGTAATTACCATATAGTAAGTTAGTGGTTAGTTATTAGATTGGTTATTCAAATATATTGTGATAACAATATATTTGTTTAATAAATTTGTTTGTTAGTATGAGTTATTCATAGGGATTTGGGTGAGAGATTGATGGAGAGATAATATCCATAATGATAGGAACAATTTTCCTATATAAATGTAATATCCCATATGAAGAAATATAGGGCGAATAATGTATTTTTAGTGTGTTGAAATATTATTTCTGATCTCTATATATTGGATATATTATTCCAATATGTTATTGGATTGATATTGTGAAGAATCTGATAAACCCTTTCATCATCAAAAACACCAAAATTTTATTTTTCAAAAATGGCCTAAAAATAGTATTCATCAAACTTTGAAAGGTGGATGGTGCATTTGTTAGACCAAAAGGCATAGCCATAAACTTATAATGACCCTCATGAGTTCTAAAAGCTATTTTAGGTATGCCTTCATTATAATACCCCTTCAAATAGGGAATATAGAAACACATAAAGCTCTGATACCACTGTAATATCCCTTCGGATACCAAAACAAAAGCTCTAATACCACTGTAATGTCCCCTTCTGATACTAGAATAAAAGCTCTAAACAAAGATACAATTTTGCAAAATAAATTCAAATAAACAAATAAACCACAATAAATCTCTTAACTTGCTAATCAGTGATCTTTATTATTTATTCAGATGATTATAGTAGATGTCCTTTGTCATGCATATAAAGGAATATTCAAATATCATCTCAAAACCTGATCCTTTTTCAAATCTGGAATGGCTCTCGGGTTGCTATGTCGACACACAGTCACCAACATTGGTTAGAAGACCATCGTCGATCGATAAACTACCATCGTCGATCACTATTAGTTGGCTATCCTACCAACATCAGTTCTTAGTCAGTCAATGTCGATCACTGGGATGCCGATGTCAGTTCTTGCACTTTCCTACAGCCTGTAACTACTGACGGCACCCTTCTTCAATCTAAGATTTGGTTGGTATGGCCTGGTATGGATTTGTACAGACTCTATACAATGGTGAAATACAATATAGCACAGTGTATATGCTGGTCCCTATTCTGAAGATCTCTATATGTGTAATTTATTGAAGCAAAACATAATAAAATAAATACCTGGAATATCTGTGTAAAGTTATCTCTCAAACCTGTAAATCTCTGTGATAACTTCTGTATGAAGCTATCTCTCAAATTGGCGATAAATCGGTTGATCTTTCACAACCTCTGAATCACACACATTGAAGAGTGGATGTTCTCCAATGCAAATGGAATCCTGGAACCCTTGGCTCAGTCTTCAAAGATGAATTCTTCAAAATCAATAGTCAATAATCAATGCATAATCATCAATGGCCTCCCATGAGAAACCCTTATACCCTCAAAAAGATATGCTTGCCCTAATTAGGGTTTTCTTAAATTAGAATTAGGGTTTCTAAATTAAAATTATACCAAATAATTAATATTTGATTAAATAAATCAAATATTAATATCTCCCTCAATACATGTCCAATCGAGCCCAAACGAAAGCCAGCTGGAAAATTTTTGCTAAACGAAGCCAAGCCAATCTCCATCAAGACCCTCTAACCATCCTATCAGCCTACAAGGGTTGCATAATAGGCTAATCATCAAGTCTATTGATGTCCACTAAAAAAGGGGACATGACAATCTGCCCCTCCTGAAATTGCTTATCCCCAAGCAATATCAAAACAACAAACCCATCAATCCACCTGGATCCCAAATGTAGTCATGATCCATACTGATGACAATCAACACAAGCTCCTATAATATCCTCAAAAATATAACCAAGAGAAATCTAAAATCAAATGGGTGAATGCAACTCAACCTATCTCTAAAATCATAATTGCCCTGGATGTGTCGATATTGCAGGCTGTGTAACTTGCAACTGCCAATTCCATCTACAAAAGATGGTGCCAATCCATCCCATAATTGGTCCCTCTATAAAGGTGGCACAACCAACTATACCACACTATCATCTATGTGAGAAGAATCAATCTGGAGACTTGACTCCACTGGTATCCCAAACACATCAGGACCAGGTACTCCCAAATCTTGAATATGTGTGTCAGTCATAATAATATGCTCCTCATCAGTAGCTACAAAAACATATTCATCACCAACACTCAATGTACTAACATCTGAGTACACCTCCACACTCTGAATGCAAGCATTAGACTCATCCTCATTATCTAACACCTGAGCTAAACTCACCTTAAGACAAAGCTCATCCACAACATCCTCAACCGCTCCTACTTGTGAAGATAATGTAGATAAATCATTCCCTGAAGATGTGTTAATGTCTCCCTATATTGGATCAACATGTCTGTCAAACTCATCATTCAAGTTTCTACATCTCATAGGGAAAGTACTATGATCCTTAGGCCTATAAATTAAACTCTTTAACCAAATACCAGCTATAGGTGAGACATTTTCCTCTTTTGTCCAGACATACCATAAATCTTCTGCCAAAATTTTAGAAATTTCATCCTCCTCCTCAAACAAGATTGTGAACATGATAGAGTGCATTGATGCTAATACATCGCTGGAATGAAACTCATCCAAAATATGTTAAACATCCTGTGAATGTCACTAATACAACCTACTAACATCATAATGTTTTCAAATCCATACCTTGCAAATATTTCAAGTAATCTTGTCCTCTTTGAGAAATGAGGGTCTCTAATGTCATCCAACTTTTCAAAGCTTTTTACCATGGCATGAAGTACCTCTCTCATAATCTGATCATCATAAAAAATAAAGCTAGCTATTATCCTCATGATTTCACTAATGCAAGAGAAAGCTACAAGTCTTACCACCTCATCATGATGTCTCAATAATTGGGGCTTCACCAAAGAACCAAATGCTGGAGATAATGTTGTTTGCATATCATAAGAATTGACTGATCAACCTTGCCTAAATAAGTTTCCAACTCCAAAGTTTTTAAAATGTCCTCTACTCGCTGAAATGTATTATCTAATTTCTTCTTTGCATTGTGCATTCTTTCTTCCAAATCTTTGTCACCTATTAAAGCCATACTGATAATCAAATTCAATCTAAAATAACCCAATCAGGCTGGCAGGAACTTTGGCTCTGATCTACCCAATAGGATGGCAAGAATTTGGCTCTGATACCACTATAACATCCCCTTCAAATAGGGAATATAGAAACACATAAAGCTCTGATACCACTGTAATATCCCTTCGAATACCAAAACAAAAGCTTTGATACCACTGTAATGTCCCCTTCTGATACCAGAACAAAAGCTCTGAACAAAGATACAATTTTGCAGAATAAATTCAAATAAACAAATAAACCATAGTAAATCTCTTAACTTGCTAATCAGTGATCTTATTTATTTGTCCAAATGATTATAGTAGATGTCCTCTATCATGCATATAAAGGAATATTCAAATGTCATCTCAAAACTTGATCCTTTTCCAAATCTAGAATGGCTCTCGGGTTGCTGTGTCGACACACAGTCACCAACATCAGTTATAAGACTGTTATCGATCGATAAACTACCATTATCAGCCACTATTGGTCAGCTATCCTACCGACATCAGTTCTCAGTCAGCCGATGTCAGTCACTGGGATGCCGATGTCGGTTCCTACACTTTCCTGTGGCCTGCAACTATTGACAGTGCCCTTCTTCAATCTAAGATTTGGTTGGTACAGCCTAGTATGAATCTATACAAATTCCATACAGCGGTGAAATACAATATAGCACAGCGTATATGATGGTCCCTATTCTAAATATCTCTATCTGTATAATTTATTGAAGCAAAAGATAATAAAATAAATACTTGGAATCTCTATGATAACTTTTGTGTGAAGTTATCTCTCAAACCTATAAATCTCTGTGATAACTTCTGTATGAAGCTATCTCTCAAATTGGTAATAAATCCGCTGATCTTTCACAACCTCTGAATCATACACACTAAAGAGTGGGCATTCTCCAATGCAAATGGAATCCTAGAACCCTTGGCTCAGTCTTCACAAAAGAATTCTTCAAAATCAATAGTCAATAATCAATGCATAATCATCAATGGCCTCCCATGAGAAACCCTTATACCCTCAAAAAGATATGCTTGCCATAATTAGGGTTTTTGTTGAGTTGTGGAGCTAAAAGCTTCAACTCTTTGCAAACTAAAAGAATAGAGGGTTGCTAAGATCAAAGAGAACCAGCATCGACAACAGGACCGACGTCAGTCGTGACCAGTGCAGATGGCCACTGGCGATGATAGGGAGTCGGCCGAGGTCGGCAAAACCAGACAAGCAGGGACCTGTGTCGGTCGCCTGTGTGTTCCAGAACTATTCATTACACGGATAGTTAGTTAAGTGAACAAAGTGTTTACATGTAAAGGCCAGTTGGAGTCTTAAGCTGTGAGGATAATTGTCTAAATTAAGAGTCTAAGTTATTGTTTAACTCTGGGATCTATTTATAGACCCATTGGCATGTATTGTAATTGGCATAAGATAAGGAAGGCAAGAAAGTTCCTTTTAAGTGTAAGATCATTGAGTTGCAAGTTGTTGCAAGCTCATAGAAGATCTACATGTGTGAGTATGGTCTGTTGAATTATAGGTTGCAGGTTCATGGGAGATCAACTTGAAGTACTATAGAGTGCTTGGTGAACTGGCAGGGTTATTACTGACTAGTTGGAGAGGTGAACACCAATTCTGTTTGTGAGTTGGTTGTTGGGACCGTTTTTGGGTAGGAGAGTGTTGTAGAAGAATTACTGTACACTTGAGGTGTGGGAAGCCTCTGTAAGGTGGAAGAGTGTGGCGGCTCTTTATTGTATTTTTTTCTGTAAAGTGTTAATACAAGATAGTGTATTGTCTCTCATATTCTGTGCTATTGGTGAATTCCAGTTACTTGTGTTTCTAGTTATTTTCGCATTTATAATTGCTTATATTTGGTAATCATACTATGCTCTTTCTAAGGAGCAAGATCCTAACAAAGTGGGATCAGAACAGGTATTGTTCTTGTGATCCCCCAACAAAGTGGTATCAGAGCTGTTGGTCAGGATACTAACAGATTGGATTAGATCTGGTTAGTGTGTTTTGATTACAAGTTACTCACAGGGTTTCTATTTGAGTGGGAGTTGAGCAATGGCAGAAGACAGTAAGCTACGAATGGAAAATTTTAATGGCAAGAACTACCAATTATGGAGGATGCAGATTGAGGATTATCTGTATCAAAAAGATTTGTACTTACCGTTGGGAGGGGTTAACTGCAAACCCTCAGATATGAAAGATGAAGAATAGGAGGTTCTTGATCGAAAGGCTTTGGGATCTATTAGATTGAGTTTTACATCATCTGTGATTTCCAGCTTATCACAGTGTAAGACAACGGTGGAGTTGATGGAATCTTTGGCAAATTTATATGAAAAACCCTCAGATTCTAATAAGGTATTTCTTATGAAGCGTTTATTTAATTTGTAAATGTTAGAAGGTGAATCTGTTCATAGCCATCTTAGTAATTTTCATGGTTTGGTAAACCAGTTAAGTTCAGTCAATATTGTATTTGATGATGAAATTAGGGCTCTCTTAATCTTGTGTTCATTACCTAAAAGTTGGGAAGGTTTGGTAATGGCAGTTTCTAATACTGTGTCTCCTTCAAAAGTCTTAAAAGTGGATGATGTTGTAAGTGTGATCTTGAATGAAGAGATATGCAAGAATAGCACAGGTGAGTCATCAGGAAACGCTTTGAGTGTTGAAGGTAGAGAAAGACAAAGAGAAAAGATAGAGTGTGGGAGATCAAGGTCCAAAATAGGCAAGAGATCCAAGTCTAGGTATGGCAGAATAACCTGCTGGAAGTGTGGAAAGCAAGGGCACTTAAAGAGAGATTGTAGATTAGGTGAAGATCAGCATGAAGGACATGAAGAAGAAGTAAATGTTGTAGATTACGCTGCATGGGATGCTCTGGTATGTTCTTTGGATAAAGTAGAATCTTGGGTTTTAGATTCTGGTGCCTCTTTTCATGCATCCCCACATAGGGAATTTTTTCATGAGTATATCCAGGGAGACTTTGGAGAAATTTGTGTAGGGGATGGAAAGCCTTGTCAAATTTTTGGCAAAGGGAAAGTGAATCTGAAACTGCAGATAGGTAACACATGGGTGTTAAAGGAGGTCATGCATGTCCCAGTTCTAGAGCAGAATTTGATTTTTGTTAGAAGTTTGGGTGATGAGGGTTGCACAGTAACTCTCACAGCGGACTCTTGGAAGGTTCCCAAGGGTACACTTGTTGTAGCTAGAGGTAAGAAAGTAGGTATGCTTTATCTATCTACTTATATTACTGACTCTCTTTTTGGGCTATCTACTTCAGCTGTAGATTCAGAGATGTGGCTTGATAGGCTTGGTCACATAGATAAGAAATAGATGCTTGTTCTTGAGTCAAAGAATATGCTTTCAGATTTGGAAGGTATGGATCGTGGTTTCTGTATGCAGAAGAAGAAAGTAACGTTTCTTAAGGAACCCAATGTTAGTGACAAGAACAGGAAAGCCTTGGTTTTCAAGGAGAAGGTGACAGACAGAGTTTAGCACAAGATGCAAAAGAATTCTGAGCAGAGCAAGGGTGTTTTGGACAAGGATTTGATCCAAAAAGAGCTCATGAGAAAAAGTCAGGTCTCACTAGAAAAACACAGAGACCGATGTCGGCAGGAAAATCAGTGTCAGCGTCTAGACAAGAACTGACATCGGCTATGTGCAGCCCGACGTCGGTGACTCAGGGCAGATAACTACCGGCGTCGGCCAGGGGAAAATGACATCGACAAAGGGGCAGTCGTAGGGAATCGATATCGATCGGGTGCAGACTGAGATGTGACCGGCATCAGTTACTGAGACAAATTTTGGGTGGACAGCACACTGTCATGGAGTCTCAAGCACCCATATGGAGGACTGAAGGCATAAGTAAGTTTTTAAATTTGTCATTTCCCTTCTTTACACTACTTGTTGCTCACTTATGGCATATGACCAGGAAGTTATCGAAGAAGTAGAATAGGTAGATCCAAGAAATAGTGGGAGCTTGGCATGGATGAGGATGTGATTCCTTGGAGGAGAACCAAATAGGTGTTTTGGGTAGAGTGGCCAACTGGAAGTAAGCACTGAGAGATTAATGGATGTTCAGGATGAAGAAGAGTGAAAATGGATACGTGAGATGGAAGATCAGGGTATATGGTCTTGTATAGCTACAGGGCAATGGAGGTTTGATCATTGTATTTCTCTTTACTAGGTTGGATAATATTAGCTACATTATCCTATTACTGTATGATGTACTTGTTGTAGGGTTACATATACAGGTATTGCTGAACTAAAGGTAAAGCTAGTTCAGGTGTATGTCATGGAGAATCTAGGAAGAGCAAGATTCTTTGGCATGAGTGTGTTCTAGAGACATGGGAGGTCACATGTTGACTTTGTTTCAGGATGATTATGTGAGACCAGTTAGCACGCCGATGGTTGGATAGTTCATAGAACAGGGTCTTGATTCACATAATGAGGTTGAGTGCATGGTATGTACTAAACCTGAGTTTTCCCAAGTAGTGGGAGTTGTCACAAGTTGGAGCCAATCCAGGAGAGAACCATTGAAGGGTAGTTCAATGGATTCTTACAGGGACTAGCAGCAGGTGCACATGCTATGCAAGTTCAGGTTATTTTCTACATGGTTTGTAGATGTGGATGTGGCAAGTGATTTGGATGATAGGTTTTGCACTACAGGTTTGTGGTGGTTGGTCTTCAAGAGTGATCTTGAGGAGGGATACAAAGCCAAGGGAACAAACTAGATAGAGTACAGGTACAGGTACAGGTTGCAACTGTTTATCTCCAAGTGGGAGATTGTTGAGTTGTGGAGCTAAAAGCTTCAACTCTTTGAAAATTGAAGGAACATAAGGTTACTGAGATCCAGGAGAACCGACATCGGCAGCAGGACCGACGTCAGTCATGACCAGTGCAGAAGGCCACCGGCGATGGCAGGGAGTTGGCTGACGTCAGCAGAACCAGACAAGCAGGGAGCAGCGTCGGTCGCCTGTGTATTCCATAACTGTTCGTTGCACAGATAGTTAGTTAAGTGAACGAAGTGTTTGCATGTAAAGGCCAATTAGAGTCTTAAGCTGCGAGGATAATTGTCTAAATTAAGAGTCTAAGTTATTGTTTAACTCTGAGATCTATTTATAGACCCATTGGCATGTATTGTAATTGGCATAAGATAAGGAAGGCAAGGAAGTTCCTTCTAAGTGTAAGATCATTGAGTTGCAGGTTGTTGCAAGCTCATAGAAGATCTACATGTGTGAGTATGGTCTATTGAATTGCAGGTTGTAGGTTCATGGGAGATCAACTTGAAGTACTATAGAGTGCTTGGTGAACTGCCAGGGTTATTACTGACTAGTTGGAGAGGTGAACACCAATTCTATTTGTGAGTTGGTTGTTGGGACCATTTTTGGGTAGGAGAGTGTTGTAGAAGAATTACTGTACACTTGAGGTGTGGGAAGCCTCTGTAAGGTGGAAGAGTGTGGCAGCTCTTTATTGTATTCTTTTCTATAAAGTGTTAATACAAGATAGTGTATTGTCTCTCATATTTTGTGTTATTGGTGAATTCTAGTTACTTGTATTTCTAGTTATTTCCGCATTTATAATTGCTTATATTTGGTAATCATACTGTGCTCTTTCTAAGGAGCAAGATCCTAACAAAGTGGGATCAGAATAGGTGTTGTTCTTGTGATCCCCCAACAGTTTTCTTAAATTAGAATTAGGGTTTCTAAATTAAAATTAGACCAAATAATTAATATTTTATTAAATCAATCAGATATTAATATATCCCTCAATACATGTCTAATTGAGCCCAAATGAAAGCCAACTGGAAAAATTCTGCTAAACAAAGCCAAGTCAATCTCCATCAAGACTCTCTAACCATCCTATCAGCCTATGAGGGTCACATAATAGGCTAATCATCAAGTCTGTCGATGTCCACTAAAAAAGGGAACATGACATTCATCATGAATTTGGATTTGATGATACCCAGAACATAGATCTAACTTGATGAAATAAAGAGCACCATTCAATTCATCTAGCAAATCATCAATGACAAGAATAGGAAACCTATATTTGATAGTGTACTTGTTGAACTCATTGTAGTTAGGGCACATCATATAAGTGTCATATTTCTTTCTCACCATGATAACTAGTGAATAATATTCACTTTAGCTATGGTGAATGATTCTTGCTTCCAACATCTCCTGTACTATATTTTTAATTTCACTTTCTAGGCATAGGGATACTTGTATAGACTGATTTTGGGTGGTATACTACCAAGAATAAGTTTGATGGCATGATCATGCATGTAATTAGGTGGAATTACTTTCGACATGGCACCAAAAACAATAGAATGGGCATCATTCACTTGTTATAGATTAGGAGGTGTAGATAGTTAAATTGGCCAAACTTTATTAGAAAATAAGCAAGATACAAATCCTTTAAGACCCTTTCTTAGAATCTTGGTCATTTGATGGGAGATAACAGGTTGTGTAAATTTATCCCTTAATCCCCTTAGCTTAAATTTCCTCTTAGAATTAAAACACATGAATAATTCTTAAAAATTCATCTCAATAGTGCCCAAAGTGATGAGCCACTATACTCCCATAACAATGTTAGCTCCACCCATAGAAATAGCAAACATAGGAGAATCTAATAGGTAGTCTCCCATGGCTAGCTTAATACTATGGATTTTTCCTAAATAGTTGATAGTACCACCATCTACAATGATGACCTAAAATTTTGGAGTGGGATAAATGAAATAGTTTAAACTAGTAGTTAACTTATTGTTGATGAAGTTGTATGTGCTCACAGAATCAATCAATATAGTGACCTTTTTTTTCTTAAGTAAACCCACCACCTTAAGAGTTTGGGGAGTAATAATACTTGAAAGGGCATGACAAGAAATAGTAGGCTTAGAGTCTTCAAATTCCTCCTCAGGTCCTTTTGCATCCTCACTAGTTGCCTCCTCATCATATTCATCCTCATTGGTACCTTCGATGTAAAATAGCTTATTTTCAGCACAATGATGTCCTTTGATCCATTTTATGTCACAACCATAACAAAACCCTTTGTATCTCTTACATTAAATTTGTGAGGTTTCAATCTGGTGGGTTGAGAAAATTATGGTGTTGAAAAGGTGAGATCATGAATAGTAGTGATATTTTATGTTTGACCATCTCTTTTTCTTCTTCCATGCATGCCCTAGGGATAACTTCTGATACAGATGATGGGTTAAAAATCCAATCTTATAATTGGATGTTCTCTTTGAGTCCACCTAAAAAAATATTTGTCAAATTTTCCTAAGTAATGTCTTACACTTGTAAGGATAGATTTTGAAATTAATGAATATAATCCTTCACAGTTCTTGTTTGATGTAGTTTAGATAACTAGCTAAGGTAGTTCTCATAGAAATTATTTTGATAATGAACCAAAAAACAATTAGTAAAAATAGACCATGTAAAAGAAGCACCATTATTTTTATTTTGATCACACAACTAGCAATACCAAATAAACTACTTAGGTTTTAGATACAGAGATGCTACTATCTCCTTCTACGAACTAGGATTTTGGTGTAGATCAAATAAATTATTAATTTGGGTATTTGAAGTGAGAGGATCCTTACCATCAAACTTACACATGTCCACTTTTTGCAACATCAGTTTCAAACTAGGATTGGAGTTGTTAGTTTTGAGAGGAAGAGGGCCCAAATGATGAAGAGGAGGGTTGTTTAGTTATAGCTAAGATGAAATTGAAGCCAATTAAATAGTGATATAATGCAATTGAGTGTGCACCCCATTAATCCCTCTATGCATCCCTGAAACATTAGTTTGAACTATAATAAAGTCATCATGTCAACCAAGCTCTTTTTGTCAGCATGAAGTTGAGAAATGAATGGGTCTAAAGTTATAGACTCTATGTCATCCCTAGAAAGAGTCTTATGAGTTTCTTTCCCCCTTTTTCCCCTGAGTAGTAGGACCTACCATGCATAAAACCTAGGAGGGTTTTTTACCTAAAAATGTGTACCAATAAATGGTACCATTGTGATCACCTTGCTAAGATGAATCTAATGACTACTTTTGTGTACTAGGGTGAAAAATTTTGGAACAAAAAAATTGTACTGATAAAAAATACTATTAGATCATCTCATCGAGATGAATCCAATGATAAAAAATGTGCAAAAGTGAAAATGCTTTTTACAGATTTTTTTTTAAATTATTTTTTTCAAAAAAGTATTTTGAATATTACTATGTTGATAGAAAATATTAATTCTTCTTGGATTTTAGGTTATGTTTTTTCTTCCCCTCCACTCATAAAAGTCATGCCTCACCAGATCCAAAAAAACCACAATAAACTTGTCTAAATCAAATATTTGATACCACTTATAAGGAAATTACTTAGATGTTCACATAGAATTATTATATATCACATAAAATAGATAAAGATAAGAGATCACATAGTAATAATTGACAACAAAGCAAAATATTGGATAATATAGCAGAGCCACTTCATGGGGGCAACCTCCACAATAATGCAATGAGATTAGAATACTTAATATGATGATCAAATACTAACCAATACCTCCTATATATATTCTACTAATCCATGGATATTCCATAAGCCAACCTAAATAAAAACATAGAGAAATGTAACAAGAATATAAAAGTGGTATGTAAGCCATAATTCAACCACACATATCCTTAGACATCCCAAAGGGTAAGGGTGTAGCATATTTTGTGCCATGAACATCTCTTGTAAGTTTGGTGCCTTAGTGTGTTTCCCATCATAAGATATAAGATTTCAAAAATGATATAAAAGTACAAGATGTACTTGGGGATGTCAAATTAAAGCTACCAACAATATCTATTTGTATTCAAAAATATAGAATGATCTTCAAGACTACCAAGTGTCATGATCTCAAAATCTTAGATAGTAGATCAATGATACATGGGTGATAGCTAGGGTACATAAGTTAAGGAAGATCAATGTCATGCATTCAATAATGCAATCAAAGATCAATGATGAACTCAAAGTCAACAAGTCAAAGGATCTTAAGATTGAATGTAGAGCTACAATGTATCATAATCATGATGGTTTATTAGATCAATGACACACATTTGATCAAGAAGATACAAAATTGATGATGCACATTTAATCGTACATTCATGGTTGATGGTGAAAATGAAGTAAATAAGTTAGTGAGCCTAAATTGCATGTAAGGGCACCATGTGAAATAAGCATGTTAATTAGATGAATTGACAACAAGGTCCACAAAAGGCATGCAGGGATACTAAGTGTCACAATATCAAGATTAAATCAAAGATCAATAGTTGACATTGAAGTCAAGGCTAGGAGACTTCAGAGGGGATCGATGGAGTAGATTTAATCAAGTTGTAGGGGGCATGAGATAAAGACACATGTCCAAAGTAGTGACAATAATATTTTAATAAACAGTGTGGCAGGGAGATGCCACATGGGTAAACACATTTGATCAAATTATTTTATGGACCCAAGCTTGCAAATGCATGAATATGAGATCAAAATACAATTTGGGTGCCACATAAACAAACCCTATAGATTTTTATGCTACCATTAAATCCCAATTATATGTAAAGTGGACCTATGTTCAAGGTTTGGGAGTTCTACCCTTTATGAAAGTGGTATATAAGGATAATGGAGCTAAAGAGCACGTTTAAAAAAGGTGTCAAGAGTCTTAGATAGGAAAAAGGGGTTATAAACCTTGTGTTTTAGTGCAATGAATAAGGTCACGTGGACAAATCATGATGAAATTCATGGCCATAGTGTAATGGGACTTTGATCTTTCAAGGATTGAGCTGGATATAGTTGTTAGAAGGATAGATAGACCATATTATGGCTTTTAGAGCACTTGAAGATCATTATGGGGGCCTCAATGGAAGATCATAACCATTTGAATAGGGTCATTATGTTTGTTAAAAGTGTCATCATAGATTCAAGATGTGAAATGACACTTCATGATATCCATTTAAAAATGGACCTACAGTGTCTATTATGCACTAGCTGGTAGGTGAGTTGATAGTTCCCAGTTTTCCTTGGGATCTTCTTGAGTTGCTGTATATGGAAACCATAATGTAAATGGCCCAATGTGATGGAGCTGATAGGATAATCAACAAAGGCTCCAATGTGAACTCTCCATCCTAACACAAAGATGTTTTTGATTGATATAAGGATGAACTTGATCTAGTGAAAAATAAGAGACTCTTATACTTTTGGCATGCCTAGGCTATGTCAAGTTTTGTACTCAACAACTATTTGATGCAATAAAAGATTAAATTACTCCACTCAAGCTGAATTGAAGTGTGTTATATGAATTCATTGATGTGGTTAAGTGAATTTATTATTTCCTTTGTCTTTATCTAAGTTTCTTCACCTTCATGAATTTTATTTTATCTTTCACAAGTCATTCTAAATTCTCATAGATAATTTGTTAACTGGTTTGGAAGTGAACAAGTACCCTCCCATGCTAGAATGATAGTTAGTCCAAGCCTTTTTGTGAAATAATTATGTAGAACCTAATCAAAGAGTGACTAGAGTGATATTTTTAGGTTTAAAAGTGTTTGAAAGTGTGTTTCATGTTTAATTATAAGTGTTCAAAATAATTGGTGCATCACCTTATTTTACATGTTTTCATGAATTATTGTCACTTTCTTCCCCTTTTCTAAGCAAGTAATTAGTTTAGGTAATATTTCCAAGGGAACCAAACCTCTCTAGAGGTTCTTATCACTTTAGAGTCACCCATACTCTAAAAATATCCCATTATTTCAGTTGAAGACAAGGTTTACTTCCACACTTTCCAATAGGTGCTCTTCAAATTGACAATAGTTTTTAGCACACCTAGTGGGATCCATTCTCCTTAGTGTAGATGAACTTTTTAGCCAAGGATAAGTATTTGTGTCATAGGATGACATCCATCATCATCAAAACCTAATGATTCTTTAGGTTACATAGTCCATAAAATCATTTAATCAATACTTTCATGCCAAAGGTTACGACAAGGTCAACTAGTAAATCTATTCCTCTTCAATTTAGTGAGTTGCCTTATAATTAATATAAAAGAGCAAGGTTTAGTAAGATAAAAACTTATCCTCAAAGGCAATATTCATCTTATTATCCTATGCAGTGTGATCCCCACTATCCAAATGGCCATCAAAAACTAAGTGTTTGTTCCATTCAATAGAGGTAGTCCATTAAAATTAGCTAGTTTTATGACATTCCTATATCTAATCTTAAAAATATCCCATTATTCTCAGGAGAATATCAAACAACTCCTATTGAACATATCCAGGATGTTTCCAACCTTTATTCAATACATAATGTTTTCTAAGACAATGTAGTTATTAGACTATTTTCTACTTCTTTCAAATAAAAAATGTTGTAATGGTATAAAAACCTTCTAGTAGATTTGATTTCTACCTAGGATGGATTAGGTGTAGCCTTAGTTAGACAATTTGAGGATAAATATGATCACCTATCCTTAGTTAAACAAATGAATGCCATAAAAAGAGATCCTCATGAGTTCATATTTGATTTTAACCTTAGATTCTAAAAGTGATAGACCAAGATACCTATATTGATTAGACCATTCCTAGAATATGCCTTTTTGTACTATCTCAAAGCCCTAAACCTTGATATTAGTGTGATGAGATGGTAAGATTTCTCCAAGGCCTATAATGCCTATTTTCCTAGAGTTAACGTTTATACCAACCCCTTAAGTTCCTAAAATTCCATCATTAGCTCCTATTCCATCTCTTCAATCCTAAGTTGTATCCCCTTCTACTCAAGCTAGTGATCTTGTAGAGTTGAAAGGTTTGTTATAGTCTTTTGAAAATGAAATAGTGAAACTCAAGAGATAGTAATATCAGGCTAATAAACCTTATCAATAGCAAAATCAGACCACCTATCATCCCTTCAGAGGTCAAAGGCCTTCTTATCAAGGGTTTAGAGAAAATATACCATCCTAACATACATAATAATCCATAACTAACCCTTGATCCTAATAAACCTTCCATTTTAAAGGCTATTATCCTCACACCACCAAAAAATAATTTGATGTAAGATTCAAGTTTGTAGTGCTCTAATCTCAATGATTTTCAAAACCAAGCCTTGGTGTCACAAAACATTACTATGTCACAAATGACATAATAATATTTTTCTCTTTAATGAAGTCAATATCAAGAGACAATTATGGTATCACAAGGAGATACTCAACAATTTCAAGATCATCTTGATGTCATTAATGTGAATTGGCAAATGGATGATCATGTTTTTTTAAGTCAGGGTGGTGAGAACAACACTTCAAGTGATCAAGTTACAACTATAACTAGAAATAGAATAAGATCCATTGATGAGGCCCAATATGTGAAAAATGATTCAAGTTTTCCTAATGTTTTTCCAAGAGTACCAAAGATCAACTTTCTTCCCCTATAACATGGAAAAAGCAAAATATAGAGGTTGGAAAGGTTCATCAAGTGCCTCTAGTTTGTGAGTAATAATTGTTCAAAAGATGAAAAATAAGGTTATAAAAGCTCAATTTATTGTAATGGATAAAATTAATAATTATAACATCAGAATTAGCATGTGGGATTCCCTATCTATTCAAAGATAAAAAAGACATGCTCATTCAAGAGCTTTTAGCTCTTAAGTTGCCTCTAAAACTAGTTGAGAAAAAGGGTGTTATCTTAACTAATTCAGAATAGCCAGATAATAAAAAAGTATAAAAGGTACATAATATGGTAAAAGTGGAAAAAATAATGCAAAATCAAAGAATACTTATCCTTTATACCTCTCCTTGATAGTGGGTGATACTTTAGTTCATAATTGCATAGTGGATAGTGGAGCTAATAGCACTATTATGCCTAAGCAAATTGAAGATAAGCTTGGTCTTGTTTATGAACCTAATACTAAGGTATTATTGAGATCATATGGGTTACAAAAAAAGATAGTGGGGATTATTAAATATTTTAAGTTGACACTACATGCTTGTCTCAATGTTACCATTCAACATGATGTAGTTGTAGTAGACTTACCTCCCTACTTTTCCATGTGTCTTTCAAAGAATTTCACCTCAAATATTGGATGATAATTATTATATGATTAGAAATATTTGAGGTTAAAAAATAGGTATATTACTAGGGTAAAAATACATTTTGAACCCATAACACTTTTCCATTTGGATCCATATATGCCAAGTGTTGTGAACACTAACTATATCATCTCAGATGAGGTGTTAGAACCTAATGGATTGGAAAATGTATCTCCTTTAGATGGATTTTAGTTCTTCACATTGATGAGTGTAAATCTAAATTTAATTATCATGATACTTATTATCTAATTGAATAATAGGGATTTAGTGTTGTTTTCCTTAATGATAATGATGCACCAATCCCAACCATGATGAAGGATGATGAGTCTAGTGATGGTCTATGGAAATTATAATTTGATGGATAAAGGAATAATAATAATATTTGGAATGGAATGATGTTTATTTATCTATAAAATCAAAGGTATTTCTCTTATATTATATTTTAAGTTGGTTGTTCAAACAATGTTACAGAGTATGAGGCACTAGTTCATGATTTGTAGTGGGCTAGAAGGATGAAAGTCAGCATCTTTCAAGCTTTTAGTGATAGTGAACTTATAGTCAACCAAGTAAGAGGTATTAATGTGTGAATTTATTTTTCTTA
Organism: Torreya grandis; assembly: GCA_037957365.1. Classification (NCBI taxonomy): domain Eukaryota; kingdom Viridiplantae; phylum Streptophyta; class Pinopsida; order Cupressales; family Taxaceae; genus Torreya; species Torreya grandis. The sequence goes on from JARHVA010001644.1 coordinate 114,069, forward strand.
GATAATATAATTATATATTATGGGAATTACTTGAGGACTTTCAAGATTTTAACATTCAAGCAATATCACGAGATCAAAACAAACATGCATATAGGTTGGCTACCATTGGGGCACAATTTAGTATCCTAGCTGGTATAAAAAGTGAAAAAAAAATAGTTACACATTAAGGTGGTTGTAATTCATTATATTTCAAATAACCATGATAATTATCAAGTGTTTGAAGATGAAAATCAAATTATCATGTTCTTGCAAGAAGATGCTACATTTTTCTCAAAAATTCGATCAAAGTTCTTTTAGTAGTATGGTGATCAGACTGTGAAAATAAAAAAAATAAGTTACCCAAGGTATTGGTCACACTTGAAAACATATTCAGTGGTGATGATGAGTTGACAAGGGTAAATTCATCTTTGTCAATAAAGGAGAAACACTATGCCAATGTGGAGTTACAACTGGTAAGAACTTGAGGTTGGGTAAGGTATGTACCTCTTCACAAAAGGAAGATTTCATTAAATTATTTGAAAGTTTTGTTGATTTTTTTTCATGTAAATATAGTGATCTCAAGGGATTTGATCAAAATCTAGTTCAACACACCATTGAGTTAGAGGTTGAAACTAAACTAGTGAGACAAAGGCAAAGGTTTATCAATCCAAATCTTTAGCCTTTGATGAGATTTGAGCTTCATAAGCTCATAGTCATCTATTATATTTAAAATCAATCACTAAACTTGGGTGGAAAACCTTGTTCCAGTATGAAATAATAATGGTGAGATTAGATTATGTGTTGACTTTCATTATTTCAACAAGGCTTCCCTTAAACATCACTATCCATTGCCATCTATAGAAAAAAAATTACAATTGGTTTCACATTCAGAGAGGTTTTATTTTTTGGATGGATATAGTGGTTAAAATAATATTTTGGTTAAGGAAGAGGACCAATTTAAGGCAGCCTTCACTACCAAGTCAGGGGTATTTGCATATAGAAATATGCCCTTCGATTTATCCAATGTTGGGGGAAGCTTTCAGATATCCATGGATATGGCATTTCAAGGACTTCTTAATAGTTTGTACTTATTTATTTGGATGACATAATAGTTTTCTCAAAGAGTGCAAGTGAGCACATGGTTCACCTCAAGTAGGTGTTTGAAAGGTGTAGGCAATTTGGGGTATCTCTAAATCTCAAAAAGTGTGTCTTCTTGGTTCACTAAGATAAGATCCTTGGGCAAGTGGTTTTAAAATATGGTTTGAGTATATATTATGAAATAATATATTCAATTATTTCACTTTCCTTTGCCAAACATAAAAAGGCCTTGCAAAACTTCTTAGGGGAAATCAATTTTATAAGAAGATACATTCCATATTTTACCACTTTAGCCAAGCCACTTACAACCATGCTAAAGAAGAATTAGAGTTTTAGTTGGTACAAGGAGTAAAAAGTTTTGAAGAGATCAATAATTCCATAGCTATTACTCATATATTCATAAATCTATATTTCTCAAAATATTTCATATTGTACACCTATGCTAATATGGACACCATTTCAGGCATTCTTATGCAACAAAATCATAAGGGCTTGGAGCAGAAAATAGCCTTCTTTAGTCAAGGCTTGGAAGAGTATGAACAAGGTAATATTTTATTTAAAAACATGTACTTTAATTTATAAGGTCTCTTAAATAATTTAGATAATTATTACCTAACAATAAGATACACCTAGTGGTTGCCCATCCAAATATTAAAGAGTTCCTATTGAACAAAGATATAAATGAAAAGAGAGTTAGTTGGATAACTTAGGTAATGGAGTATGATATGTAAATTAAGGTCACAAAGATGATTAAATGCAAAGGAATTTGTGATCATCTATCCCAATACTTTCAAGTGGTAAATGTGGTGGTTTTAGTGTCAAATGATGAAGAGGCTATAGCAGATTATACCTCACCTTCTAACTGGTTTCATGACTTGGTAAGGTATCTCCAAGATGGTATTTATTATTATCATTTTAGTGCTTTAAAAAATATAAATTTTATATTGCAATAAATTCCATTTCTTCTTGTTGATGGTGTTTTCTTCAAAAAATATATCAATGGCATGTTGCTAAAATGTATAAATCCAAGCCAAATATAGAGACTGATTGAAGAGTTATATGATGGGCATGGTGGAAGACATTTTTCCACAATGAATACAACCCTCAAGATAATGAGAGATGGATATTATTGGCTAAGCATATTTGGTTATTATCATGCATGGGTTAGGAAGTGAAAATAATGTAATATCTTTGTAGGAAAAGTGAAACTTGTAGCCTTACCTCTTCAACCAATTATAGCTGATCATCCCTTTATATGATGGGGATTGGAATTTATTGGTCTCATAAATCCTCCTTAAATATCAAGACATAAATGGATACTAACTACTACAAATTACTTTACTATGTGGATAGAGGCAGTAGCCTTGAAAGAAGAAAACTAATCCAATGTTCTAGATTTCTATGAAGGTTTGCTTAATAGATTTGGAGTTATTTCAACCATCATTTCTAACAATGTTATGGACTTTATGGGAGCTAGGATTATCTGATGAGCTATTCAACATTGTGTCTATCTCAACACTTCATGAAATTACTATCCACAAGGTGATGGTCTTGTTGAGTTCATGAATAAGAACTTGCTAAAGATTATAAGAATAACTATTGAAGATAATCAGAGGTCATGACATCTCAATTTGAAATCAACTCTATGGGCAAATAGGATCACATACAAGAGATCAATATCTAACTCTCCATACAATTTGCTATATGGTAAGGAATCAAGATTACCTATTTCTCTTGAGTTTCATGTTTTAAAACTGATGTATCAACTTGAGTAATTGGAGAATGAACTAATGGATATCGGATATGTTGAGCTTATGGAGATAAAAGAAGTTCAAAATTAGTCCATGTTAGCCATGGAAATTCACCAAGCAAAAATGAAGAGAGCCTTGGAAAAGAGAGCTTCTTCATGAAGTTTCAAAGAAGGATATTTGTTTCTCAAGTGGGATGAAGATAGATCTAAACCATGAAGGCATACACAACTTTACTCTCTTTGGAGTGGTCTATACATAATCTCTAGCTGTAAATCCCACAATGCCTTCCAAATTGTAAAGATGGATGGCAAGGAGCTTCATATCCTAGTTAATGGGATGCATGTGAAACATTTCTATTGAAAAGTTAGGTTCCTTGTACATAATTAGTTTGTTTGTTTTTCCTCCAAGAGCTATTCTAGCACATTAATTTGTTTGGGTTTTATCCTAAATAAGTGCTTTGTCTACACACCTACTTTCTTTAGTTTGTTTCCTTATTTTATGTGTTTCCTTTCCTATTTTGGGGGAAGGAGTTGTCTTAGTTTAGTTCAAAAGTTTACTTGTAGTCATGGATCAAAATTGTCATTGAGCCTAAAAGTCATGTAAATGGTCTATATCTCAAGCATAACAAGTATGCTTTTTATTTGAGTCACCAAAATATTGATAATTTTGACCTCATAGGTCAAAATGTCACCCCTATCATTAGAAATTTTGCATACCATGCTAGTTTATCTTGTGAGTCAATGATTTGGTCTTGATTTTTTTTTAAAATTATCAATAGGAACCAAATTATCTTAACACATCTTACAGGAACGAATAGGTCTGTTTGGTTGTACATTTAATAAGTATACGTTGAAATCCAACCAAAGTTGAAGGGTTGCATGCAAGTGATGTATTTTATGCCATGAACATATCTATAAGTTTTGTGCCTTAGTGTGTTTCCCATACCAAGATATAAACTTTCAAAAATGATCTAACAGTGTGGGATGTGCCTGGGGACATCAAATTAAAGCTATCAAAAATATCTATTTGTATTCAAATATATAAAAGTGATCCACAAGACTACCAAGTGCAATGATCTCAAAAGCCTAAATACTAGATAAATCATATGTGGGTGATAGATGGGGTCAATAAGTCAAGAAATATCAATGCCATGCATTCATTCATGTAATCAAAGATCAATAGCGAGCTCAAAGTTAATAAGTCATAGGATCTTGAGATTGAACGTGGGGATGCCATGTGTCACAATCATGGTGGTTTATCAAATCAGCAACATGTATTTGATCAAATGGATCAAAAATTAATGGTTCAAATTTAACCATGTAATCAAGATTGATGGTGCAAATGAAAGCAAGAATTTAATGATCCTAGATTACATGCAAGGGTGCCACATGGCATAAGTAAGTTAACTGGATGAAATAATAGTAGGGTCCATAAAAGGCATGCAGAGATGCCAAGTGTCACAATCTCAAGCTCAGATCGAAGATCAATGACTAATGTTGAATTCAAGGCTAGGAGACTCTTAAAGGGATCAATGGAGTAGATTTAATCAATTTCTAGGGGGCACAAGATGAGGACACATATCCAAAGTAGCGATGGTCATACTTTAATAAATAGTGTGGTAGGGAGATGTCACATGGGTGGACATGTTAGATCAAAATATTTCATGGACCCAAGCCTATGAATTCATGAACATAAGATCAAAATGCAATTTAGGTTCCATATAAGCAAACCCTATAGATTTATATGTCACTATTGAATCCTAGTCCTATGTAAAGTGGACCTATGTTTAGGGTTTAGGAGTTATACCCTTTATGAAAGTGGTCTATAAGGATAATGGAGATGAAGAGAACCTTAAAATAAGGTGTCAAAAGGTCAAATAGAAAAAGGGGTTTTGAACCCTATGTTTTAGTGCAATGAATAGGGTCATGTGGATAGAACATGATGAAATTCATGTCCATAGTGTAATAGGAGTTTGATCAAGTAAGGATTGAGCTAGATACAGTTGTCATAAGGATGGATAGTCCCTATTGTGTATTTAGAGCACTTGAAGATCATTATAGGGGCCTCAATGGAAGATCTTGACCATTTTAATAGGGTCATTATGTTTTTTAAGAGTGTCATCATAGCTTCAAGATGGGGAATGGTAGTTCATGATATCCATTTCAAAATGGACCTACAGTACCTATTATGTACCAAATGGTAGATGAGTGGTTTGCTCCCTATTTTTCATGGGATCTTCTTGAGTGATTGCATGTGGTAACCACAATGTAAACTGCCTAAAGTGATGGAGCTGATGGGATAATCAACTAAGGCTATAGTGTGCACTCTCCACCCAAGCACAAAGTTATTTTTGAGTGATATGAGTTTGAGCTTTATCTCATCAAAAAGAAGAGACTCTTATAATTTTGGCATGCCTAGGCTATGTTAATTTTTGTACTCAACACCTATTTGATGTAATAAAAGATTGATTTCCTCCACTCAAATTGAATTGAAGTGTGTTCTATGAATCATTAATTTGGTTAAGTGAATGTATGATTTCCTTTGTCTCTATCTAAGTTTGCTCACCTTTATGAAGTGTCTTGTAGCTTTCACATGTCATTATAAGTGTCCATGAATAGTTTGTTGACTAGTTTGGAAGTGAACAACTGCCCTCACAAGATAGATTGATAACTATTTCAAGCCTTTTTATGAAATACTTATGTGTAACCTAATCAAAGAGTGAGTGGAGTGATATTTTTAGGTCTAAAATTATCTGATAGTGTTTGTCATATATAATTATAAGTGTTAATAATAATTGGTGCCTCACCTTCTTTTACTTGTTTTCATGAATTATTATCACTTTCTTCCCCTTTTACAAGCAAGTGATTAGTTTAGGTGATAGATCTAAGGGAACCTAAACTCTCTAGAGGTTATTATCACTTTAAATTCACCCATACTCTAAAATAATCCCATTATTTCAATTAAATAGAAGGTTTACTTGCACACTTTCCAACATGGTGCTCTTCAAATTGACAATAATTTATGGCACATCTGGTGGGACCCATTCTCATTGTCAGAGCTAAATTTTGGAGTTGAGGATAAGTATTTGAAATAGAGGAAGACATCCATCATCATCAAAAGCTAAGTATTCTTTAGGTTACAGAGTTCATAGCATCATTCAAGCAATACTTTTGTGCCAAAGGTTATCACAAGGCCAACTAGTAAAGGTATTCATCTTGAATTCATTGAGTTGCCTTATACTTCATATAAAAGAGTAAGGTTTAGTAAGACAAAACCTTAAAATTAAGGGTAATACTCATCTCCTAGTCATCTTTTTATCCTAAGAAGTGTGATCTCTACTATCCAGATGACCATCAGAAACTAAGTGTTTATTCCATTCAATAAAGGTAGTCCACTAAATTTATTCCAGTTTGATGACATTCCTATGTCTATTCTTAAGAGTTTCCAATTATTCTCGAGATAATATCAAACAAATCCTATTGAACACATCTAATATGTTTCCAGCCTTTATTCACTTCATAATATTGTCTAAGAAAATGTAGTTATTAGACTATTTGTTGCTTCCTTCAACGGAAAAACATTGCAATGGTATAGAAATATTCCACTAAATTCTATTGCTACCTAGGATGAATTATTTATAGCCTCATTTAGACAATATGAGGATAAATATGGTCACTTATCCTTAGTTGAATAACTAACTACCATAAATAGAGCTCCTCATGAGTTCATGTCTGCTTTTAATCTCATGTTTTAAAAGATATGGACTAGGATACCTGTATTGATTAGACCATCCCTAGAATATGCCTTTTTATACTATCTCAAAGCCCTCAACTCTGATATTAGTGTTTTAGTGAAATGAATAGAGTCATGTCGACAAATCATGATGAAATTCATGCCCATAGTGTAATGAGAGTTTGATCAAGCAAGGATTGAGTTGGATACAATTTTTAGTAGGATAGATTGACCCTTTTATGGCTTTTAGAGCACTTGAAGATTGCTACAAGGGCCTTAATGGAAGATCATGACCATTTTAATTGGTCCATTATGTTGTTAAAATTTTTATCTTAGATTCATGATGGGAAATGGTAGTTCATGATATATAGTTCAAAATGGACCTATAGTACCTATATGCACCATGTGGTAGGTCAGTTGTTGGCTCTCAATTTCCAAGGGATATTATTGAGTAGATCACATGGTAACCATAATGCAAATGGCCCAAGGTGATAGAGATAGAGGGATAATCAACCAAGGCTACAACATACACTTTCCACCCTAGAATAAGATGATTTTGAATGATAGAAAGTCAATCTTGATCTCGTGAAAAGGAAGAGACTCTTATACTTTTTGCATGCCCAGGCTATGTCAACTTTTGTACTCAACACGTATTTGATGAAATAAAAGACTAAATTCCTCTACTAAAGATTAATTGAAGTGTGTTTTATGAATTTATTTATATGGTTAAGTGAATGTATGCTTTCCTTTACCTTTATCTTAGTTTTCTCACATTCATGAATTATCTTGTAGCTTTCATAGGTCATTCTAGGTGCCCATAGATAATTTATTGACTGGTTTAGAAGTGAACAACTTCCCTCCTAGGCTATAATAATAACTAGTCCAAGGCTTTTTGTGAAATACTTATGTGGAACCTAATCAAAGAGTGAGTGGAGTGACATTTTTAGGTTTGAAATTGTTTGATAGTGTGTGTCATATGTAATTATAAGTGTTCAAAACAATTAGTACATCACCTTATTTTACATGTTTTCATTAATTATTATCACTTTCTTCCAAATTTCCAAGCAAATGATTAATTTATGTGATAGATCCAAGGGAACCAATCCTCTTTGGAGGTTCTTCTCACTTTAGAGTCACTCAAACTCTATGAAGATCCCATTGTTTTAGCTGAAGAGAAGGTTTGCTTACACACTTTCTAGCAGGGTGCTTTTCATATTGATAATAGGGACGTCCCCTATCACCTGGTATATGGACAAAATCATATCTTCCCAACCAATATGAATATCTCTACCTTATTTTTCATAAAAGAATACACAAGAACTAATGATCTAATAGAAACCCACCTCTTGAACCCCATATAGTTAGAATAAATATGAGATACAATCTTGGTACACTTCATTAGACATCAAGAGGTATTCAAACGTTGGTTTGATAAATGGGCCAAAGTGAAGGCATTCTATATCTTATATTTGGTCCTCTTATGGGATATGACTCATGAACAAAAGGGATAACATGGAAAATTTGATGTATTATGGCTCAGTCCCTACCAAATATCTGAAATCCTAAGTGAGAATGCATTTTAGCTATGTTATCTTACTGGTGAGAATGTTCAATTTCCTATCAATCTTGAGTGGTTGGGAAGCCCCTATAAATAACTTCTCTTTTACATTCTATTTTTTTTCCTATCCCTTATTTGTTAGCTTAGGTTTGCTTTACTTTATTTTCTATTTTTCTTTTTGTTGGGTTTTTCCCAACTATTGTTACCCTATGGTTCCCTTATTAATCAGAGAAATGAAATAAATGGATATTGTAAAGATAAAAAAAGTGGCTCTCAAAGACCTTAATCATAATTTTACTCGAATAACTTGTGTAAATTATTGTTGTTACTGTGTTCATTTTTTGAATTCTAAAGGTCAATGATTCATAACAGAAAAAGTGAACTTTAAAACAATTATTTTATTATTTAGAGCTATTTAATGTGCTTAAGTAAATATCTATATGAAAAATATAGCATTACTATGGTTTTGGTTTGTATTGAGTTGTCATTAACTTTTTGATTTCCTTATACCCGTGGCTTGGTCCTCAACCCTTTATGGATGAAATTTTAAAATATAATTTCAAAATAATTGAGTTAAAATACAAAATATAAGATCTAAAACTCTTCTTGAAAGCATGATCTCAACAACCTCTACCACTGGCTTTCTAGCCTAGTTGGCAGTGGAGCAAGGGTTTTAGAAGGGACAATAGGTATCACTATCAAGGATATAAACACTTGGGTAGCAAAAGAGTGATGCCAGATCACTTCCCCCCAAGCTAAATTTTAAAATATTTTTCCTTTAGTAGTTATAAAATTATGCAAATCTGAATTATGGCATGTGAATGTGAATGAAATGAATCAATCACTTGATCAGACACACATATAGTTTTAACTAGATTATAGCTTAGTATGTCACTTGTTCTCATATAATATAATGCCTTAAAATTTAAGTTTCTTATGAGTAATTACTTGTAACTAATGTTTGTTACTCTTTTGAAATCAAAGTTTCTAGATTCTCAAAATACCTAGGAGTACTTCATAGCATGATTCACCTTTTTTTATTTCTTACATAACATGCTCTATTTTTTTTAAACTAAAAATTAGGGACCCTCTTTTTGCTTTGGAGTCTAGTCTTATACCTTTTAGGAGTTCATTGTGGTTGATTGGTTCAAATCAACCATATTATCAATCTAATAGATGATTAGTTACAAGTGACAGAATGGGGTTTACTTTAATATCTTTGAATTTATTTAGTTTGGTCCAGGATTTTATCTAGGAGTGAGTTAGTTTTAATGCTTTAATTTGTATCAATATACTAGATCTTAGTCTATTTTTTTGCTTGTTTTTCGAAACACATTTTATATCTTTATTTTAGACTATTTCACCTTAGGTTTATCTAAATTACTTAACTTTTTAGAGTTTTCTATAGGTCTTTTCCTGAACAAATATTGTCCATTTCTTATTTAATTTCAATCTGAATCACTAAATGTTTATAAGGTCTTACTCTTTAGCTTAGTTGATTTTCATTAAAATGGACTAAATTGGCTTTGGATAAGCAAATGACTAAGTCATTTCATGATTTACTATATACTTAGTCATATTTAGCTTTGGACTTGGTCATTTTAATTTAAATTTTTGTAGCCATTGGTTTTTAAATTCTTTGCTCAGTCACTTTTCATCTTTTGCGTTAACCATTTACTTTTTAGATATGTATGCTAGTTAAAATTTCATTATTATTATTATTATTTATAAATATGTTACAGTAAAATCTATATATTATTTATAAATTACTCATAAATTAATTATGATTATATATATTATCTATTTATTATTATGGGATAATATTTTGTATGATAATTTATTTTTATAATTTCATTGTCATGAATATTTATAAATATAATGTGGTAAAATCTATATATTAAATATAAATTAGTTATGATTATTTATAAATATGTTGTAAAATTTATATATTACCTATAAATAATTATGATGATCTATTATGAATATGATGGAGTGAAATATATCTTCATATATATATATATATATATATATATATGAATATTTATAAATATAATGTGGTAAAATCTATATATTAAATATAAATTACTTATGATTATTTATAAATATGTTGTAAAATTTATATATTACCTATAAATAATTATGATGATCTATTATAAATATGATGGAGTTATATATATATATATCACTCCATCATATTTATAATAGATCATCATAATTATTTATAGGTAATATATAAATTTTACAACAACATATTTATAAATAATTATAACTAATTTATATGTAATATATAGATTTTACCACAATGATTATTTATAAATATGTTGTAAAATTTATATATTACCTATAAATAATTATGATGATCTATTATAAATATGATGGAGTGAAATATATATATATATATATATATATATATATATATATATATATATAATTATTTATTATCATGTGGTGATATTTTTATGACAATTTATTTTTAAAAATTTATTGTTATGATTCTTTATAAATATGATGTGGTAAAATATATATATTACATATTTATTTATTATGACATGGTAATATTTTTTATGATAATTTATTTCTACAATTCCATTTTTATAATTATTTATAGGTAAAATGCAATAAAATCTATATATTATTTATAATTTAATTATGATTATATGTATATTATGTATTTATTTATTATGATGTGATAATATTTTTTTATGATGATTTATTTTTACAATTTCATTGTTATATTATTTATAAATGTGTTATGGTAATATATATATATATATATATATATATTGTTTATAGATTAGTTATAATTATTTATATATTATTTATTTATTTATTATCATGTGTTGATATTTTTTATGATGTGGTAATTTTTTTATGACAATTTATTTTTACAATTCATTATTATGATATGATTATTTATAGATATGATTTCATAAATCTATATATTATATATAAATTAGTTATGAGTATTTAATTATTTATAAAAATAATGTAGTAAAAATTTTATATACCCATAAATTAATTATAATTATTTATAAATATCGCGTGATAAAATCTATATATTATCTATTTTTAGTTATGATTATATAATTATTTATAACTATAATGCAGTAAAATTTATACATTACCTATAAATTAATTAGTTTTTTTATTTGATGAGGTAAAATATAGGTTTTATAGGGACTTGGACCACCAGAGTGTAGTACAAAATTTTTAATAGGCCATAAATAGGGTTAACGAGCCAAAAAGCCAAAAAGTTACAGTACTAAAATGAGAACAAAAAATAGGAAAATAGAATAGAATTAAGAGAAAAATCCCTCTTGAGGGTCTTAGCATCTTTAGTGTCATTCACTGGAATGATCTATTTTTCCTTAGAAACTTTTGCCCGAGTGTGATTCCCAGGGCCTTCAACAACTTCACCAGGGAAGATCATTTGAGGGCACCTTTTTCCTTTAGCTTGCATGGGGGACTGCTTAGGGGGAGCCCTGAGGGGGATTTTAAAACCTCTAATGAATAAAAGGTAGGGGACTGAATGCGATGGAAAGGTTGAAAAAATATTGAACTATGGCTTTAGCCTATCTATATAATGAGTTCCAATCCTGAATGAGTTTGGCTAGACCTAACCCTACTTGTTGAACCTTGGAATTAAAATTTTATAGCTATAGTTTGTTCCTTTCCAACTCATCAGTCATAATGGATTTCCCTTTTTGGGTTGTCTTCATTGGGATACCTAGTTCGAGTGAGATAGATTTTGATTTGGGGATAAACAACTTAAGGGGGACGTCATCAGGAGGGACTTTGATAAGCTATTTTAGTGTGTGTGATCAGAGGGATGATGGGATCCTCCACTAGGGAGTCCTCTCTAGAGAAGGAACCCCAAAGGGGAACCTCTTAGCCATAAGGGCTTGGCCATAATTGACTAGAAGAAGAATCAAGCCCTGGTGAAGGATGGGATTGGTGTCATTCACTTGGTGTAACAAGACGGTACTCTCAAGGGACATTAGCAGATAGTAGGGTAGATTAATTTTGCATCCAATAAAATGATTAAATAATAGATAGTGGTGGGAAAATATAATAGTATATTTACCATTGAGCATCATGTAATGCATGATTTGAAGGCAAATGCCAAACAAGTAGTGTGAGATATCATCCCATAGAAAGCCTTTTTTGTCCATCTATACAAATTTATTCATGTTGAAAAAATGTTGCAGTGACTCTTGCTTTTTTATTGATCTTTGACAACTTTAGTACTTACACATGACATTCTAGTTGCTTCACTAAGGAACTCCTCTGAAATGTTGATAGTGATGCCATGGATGGTCACTTTTTACTTATTATATGCCACCATAAAGTCATGGAAAATCTCAAATTTGTGTTATGTGACTCTCTCTATGAATTTAATGAGTACCCCCTTTTTCAATGTTTTCCATACTTTTTTCTATCCATGGACCTCCTTACAGGAAATGGATTCCAATACATCCTTGTCGCCACCTATGGAGACTATGTGTGCAAAGTCGAAGCAGGCAGAATAAAATTTCTAGATGGGTCAGATTCAAAAAAATCATGAATGGTTAGGGAATCCTGTTAAAGGCCCATAAAATTAATTAAGTCCCCTCCTTTTAGAATAATTATAAATTGGCCTAATTAAGATCCACCCCTTCAAGATGAGGTCATACATATGTGGAGAAATGATTTTTTTAACTTGCATTGGTATCTTTAGCTTGTATGGTATTAAGGACATTAGTAGGGATGCTACTTACATCCTGATATTTTGTTAAAAGGTGGAGATCAACTCTAATGCTAGCAAAGAGGTCAGCCACTTCCTTTTTTGTAGGTGTGTGTATAAGTTAAAAATGATACATGCCCTTTAACATATACTTTACATCATTAATGATGTCCTTGATGGTGCGGTAGGGTGTAGTTTTTCCTTCCAAGGCATTTAGAACATTCAATGAGTCTCCCTCTATAATGATCTTATTATGATTGATGTTTGATGTCAATTGTATACTCTAGAGGGTTGTTTTGGAATCAGCTAGGTGGTTTGTTTGGTTTCCCATGGGATCCACATATGTAGCCAACATCTCCACTTTAGAATTCCTTATAATTCCTCCTCCTCCTAAAAGACCCAGGTTGCCTTTGGAGGCACCATCAAAGTTTAATTTCACCCAGCCTTCTAGAGGAGTCTTCCATTTAGTATGTTTGTGGATTAAATATTTTGAGGGAGAACATAAAACCTATGTAATGTCCCAATTTTTGAGAATAAGAAAAGTTGAGGGGGGGAGGGGGAGTAGGATATTTTTTTTGAGGGGGGAAATATTTCTATTTTTCCAAAATGGTCTAGTAGAGGCAAGGGAAGACACCTTTCAGCTAGTATCTTTTGTTGAGAAAGAGACCATCACATTGAATTTTTCATACACACCAGAACCAATGGGGGAGGGAAAGATGCCAAATGAAGACTAGGGAAGGGATACTCTAGGGGTAATTCAATTGCACAAACTATATATTATCTATTTATTTATTATGATGTAATATTTCTTATGATAATTAATTTTTACAATTTCATTGTTATAATTATTAATACATATGATGTGATAATAACTATGATGTGGTAATATAATTATTTATTTATTAATTATGATGTTGTAATATTAGGTAACATGTCAAGGGGAAATCAATTTCACACTAAAATTAGTGAGGGAAGTTGTACAGGGAGAATAATGAGAAAAAAGTAATGTTTAAAACATTAAAAGTAAAAAGTTTGGATTTTATCTATGAAATATGGAATGACAATTCAATTTACGCATTTTTTACTCTTCTTTAATTTTTATTTCTCTCACATTACCCTACATTTTGTTTGAATTTGTTTGTATTTATATGTATTTTATTTTCATAAGCGGTCATGTTTATTGTTTTATTTTTTTATTTATTCATGTTGGCTTCCAAACAATTAAATTATTTTATTTTTTATTTTATAATGTTGGATTTTAAATAATTAAATGTTAATATTCTCATGCCATTAAAACTCCCACCAAAATTTTAGGAGCTCAAAAAATTATAGGTAATGGATAATTTGTTATCTCAAGGGCTAATGGGTTATGAAGTAAGGCATGCAAATCTAGTGAATTGATAACTCTAGATGCACCTTTGTATAACTATAACACATTAGAATGTAGAGGTTTAACCATCTACTCAATGGAATGTGCAGTAGGTGAGGTTATTGATGTAACATACATAGTCATCATAGGAAGGGTAAAGGTTTACCATGTAGGATTAGGTATGGAAATTTTATTGAAGCCTCATTCCCCTATGGATTTAGCCTATCTATATAATGAGTTCTATTCTTGAATGAGCTTGGCCAGACCTAACCCTACTTTTTGAACCATGGAATTAAAAGTTTATAGCTATAGTTTGTTCCTTTCCAACTCATCAGTCATAATGGATTTCCATTTCTAGGTTGTCCTTATTGGAGATTTTGATTTGGGGATAAACAACTTAAGGGGGATGTCATCAGGAGGGACTTTGATAAGATATTTTGGTGTGTTTAATCAGAGGGATGGTGGGATCCTCCACTAGGGAGTCCTCTCTAGAGAAAGAACCCCAAAGGGGAACCTCTCAGCTGTAAAGGGCTTGGCCATGCTTGATTCAAAGGAGAATCAAGCCTTGGTGAGGGATGAGATTGGTGTCAGTCACTTGGTGTAACAAGATGGTACTCTCAAGGGACATTAGTAGTTATTAGGGTAGATTAATTTTGTATCCAATAAAATGATTAAATAATAGACAGTGGTGGGAAAATATAATAGTATATTTACCATTGAGCATCATGTAATGCATGCTTTGAAGATAAATGTGAGACCAGTAGTGTGAGATATCATCCCATAGAAAGCCTTTTTTGTCCATCTATACAAATTTATTCATCTTGAAAAAATGTTGTAGTGACTCTTGCTTTTTTTATTGATCTTTAAACACCTTAGTGCTTGCACATGACATTCTAGTTGCTTCACTAAGGAACTCATTTCAAATGTTGATAGTGATGCCATGGATGGTCACTTTCTACTTATTATAGGCCACCATAAAGTCATGGGAAATCTCAAAATTATGTTAGGTGAATCTCTCTATGAATTTAATGAGTACCCCTTTTTTCAATGTTTTCCATACTTTTTTCTATCCATGGACCTCCTTACAGGAAATGGATTCTAATCCATCCTTGTTGCCACCTATGGAGACTATGTGTGCAGAGTCGAAGCGGATAGAATAAAATTTCTAGATGGGTCAGATTCAAAAAAATCATGAATGGTTAGGGAATCCCATTGAAGTCTCATAAAAATAATTAAGTCCCCTCCTTTTAGAATAATTATAGATTGGCCTAATTAAGATGCAGCCCTTCAAGATGAGGTCATACATGTGTGGAGAAATTATTTTTTTAACTTGCATTGGTATCTTTAGCTTGTATGGCATTAAGGACATTAGTAGGGATATTAATTACATCGTGATATTTTGTTAAAAGGTGGAGATTAACTCTAATGCTAGCAAGGAGGTCAGCCACTTCATTCCTTGTAGGTGTGTATAAGTTAAAAATGATACATGCCCTTTAACATATACTTTACATAATTAATGATGTCCTTGATGGTGTGGTTGGGTGTAGTTTTTCCTTCCAAGGCATTTAGAATATTCAATGAGTCTCCCTCTACAATGATCTTATTATGATTGATGTTTGATGTCAATTGTATACTCTAGAGGGTTGTGTTGGCATCAACTAGGTGGTTTGTTTGGTTTCCCATGGGATCCACATATGTATCCAACATCTCCACTTTAGAATTCCTTATAATTCCTCCTCCTCCTAAAAGACCCAGGTTACCTTTGGAGGCACCATCAAAGTATAATTTCACCTAGCCTTTTGGAAGAGCCTTCCATTTAGTATGTTTGTGGATTAAATATTTTGAGGGAGAAAATAAAACCTATGTAATGTCCCAATTTTTGAGAATAAGCAAGGTTGATGGGGGGGAGTGGGATATTTTCTTTGAGGGGGTAAATCTTTCTATTTTTCCAAAATGGTCTAGTAGAGGCAAGGGAAGACACCTCTCAACTAGTATCTTTTGTTGAGAAGGAGACCATCACATTGAATTTTTCATACACACCAGAACCAATGGGGGAGGGAAAGATGCCAAATGAAGACTAGGGAAGGGATACTCTAGGGGTAATTCAATTTCACAATCAATATATTATCTATTTATTTATTATGATGTAAGATTTCTTACGATAATTTATTTTTCCAATTTCATTGTTATAATTATTAATACATATGATGTGATAATAAATATGATGTGGTAATATAATTATTTATTTATTAATTATGATGTTGTAATATTAGGTAACATGTCAAGGGGAAATCAATTTCACACTAAAATTAGTGAGGGAAGTTGTACAGGGAGAATAATGAGAAAATAAGTAATGTTTAAAACATTAAATGTAAAAAAAATTGGATTTTATCTATGCAATATGGAATGACAATTTAATTTACCCTTTTTTAAATCTTCTTTAATTTTATTTCTCTCACATTACCCTACATTTTGTTTGAATTTTTTTGTATTTATATATATTTTATTTTCATAAACGGTCATGTTTGTTGTTTTATTTTTTTATTTAATCATGTAGGCTTCCAAACAATTAAATTAAATTATTTTTTATTTTATAATGTTGTATTTTAAATAATTAAATGTTAACATTCTCATGCCATTAAAACTCCCACCAAAATTTTAGGAGCTCAAAAAATTATAAGTAATGGATAAGTTGTTATCTCAAGGGATAATGGGTTATGAAGTAAGGCATGCAAATCTAGTGAATTGATGACTCTAGATGCACCTTTGTCTAACTATAACACATTAGTATGTATAGGTTTAACCATCTACTCAATGGAATGTGCAGTAGGTGAGGTTATTGATGTAACATACATAGTCATCATAAGAAGGGTAAAGGTTTAATACCCCTCCCCCCCCAACACACCTTTGGTGGATGTTACATGTCACTAGAGGTGTAGATGTAGGGATAGTTCCAATAGTAGAGATTTAAATATCTAAAGTGGAAGTGATAGCTCGAAAGTATGGGTTGAAAATATTAAAGGGTTCTTATTATTTTTCATGATATGTATCAAGCTTAGCTCAATATGTGGCCTTATATTCTTGGATCAATTTGAAAAGTATACATCATTAGAATATTTACAAATTCATTTAGTAAAATTAGACAAGGTTTTTACTTGGTTAGGATCTACCCCATTAAACTCATTGGGATAATTTTATCTAATCCATCTTAATTATCTTGAATAGTATGTTCATTGTGATTATCTTGATTACCATGTTCTAATAGAGGCATGCCAACATAGTCATATATTTTTACATATTCATGAATAATTTCATCATCAAAAGAATAAAAAACATTGATTGTATTCATTTTATATGAATTTAAAAATCTCATTATGCTTTTTATGGTCCTCACTTAATCTATCACCATACCTTAAAGGTACGAGGGATATAGCCTTATTGGATGGCATAGAATGGAATCATGCAAGTATGAATAAAGCTAGGTCCCCAGAGGTAAAAATATTTATATTGTTTTGTATGGTAAAACTAGATATCAAATATAAAACCCTACGACATAAATCTAAAACCCTAGAATAATTAAACCTCAATAGAGAACTAGGGTTTTACATGATTAGATGAGTATACGAGTTCACCAATATGTTTTACCCTACTTTGTATTTATAAACCTTAATAGGATATAAACTAGTATGGAAATTTAAATTAGTAAATATGAAATTCAAGCATGAATCTAGATGTAAAGTAATAAAATTATTTGTAATGATTTAACAAGTGAAATATGATATACATAGTAAGTAAAATAAGAGGATGAGTACTTAGCTTTTCTAACTAATTGTTTGACTATGACTATATTTTAATGGTGGAAAATATAATGAATCAAGCATGTTCTTAGTTTTTTAGGATTGGTATTTATGTTTATGTAAGGTTAGTTTTACTATATCTAGGTTAGTCTCAACTATTGATATTGACTTGTATTGGTCAGTACTATCATGTACAAGAAGGAGGGATTGTCACTATATGGTCACCTTCACCTATCTCTAAAATATCTATATGTATTATTATGAACCTTGATGATGCATACAACTATAAAAATTAGCCTCTTTCACCTTGAAACAATAGGTCTAATTATGAGGGCTACAAAACTTTAAAAAATAGGAAAGTGTAATGGGTTGAGTTGACCCTAATCACCCTTATTTGATGATTGCACACTTCTTATTTATCCTATACTCTGAGGAGGGAAATAAATCTTCACATAGTTTTCCCACATAATATGATTATATAATTATATTACTTCACTTTATGAATGTGGTTAATGCTTTGGATTTGATGCTTGAAAATGCTTTCTTTAACTTTAATTTGGTGTGATTCATAATTAGTTCATATCTTCTCCCCATGATTGATTTACAATTTGGTAAGAATAGAATAAATTTTTTGAAATTGAAATAGTATATAGCTATGACCAATTAATTTCCAAGTCCCCTATTAAGTGAGGCCTAAAGTTTTATGTATATGATTCCAATTAAGTAATTTATTGTGCCATTAACCTAATAGGTATATGGGTTGACCCCAAGGATATATTTAATTTTAAAAAGTGTTTGTTTCTAGGAGAGAGTTGGTACCATTAGGCTCCAGTCAATATTGATTGGTGATATTGACCTTGTCTACATTAATGACCCATGGACAAGAGGACTAAGCTGAAGGTCTATATATAATTATGTATGATATTAAGCAAGTTTTAAATAGAAAATGAGGTTCTTGTAATTACATAATAATATGAAATATTCAAACTCATAAAGCAGCATGTAGGTGTGAGAGAATGGCACGTTAGGACTATATTTGTTTGTGTAAGTCATGTTTGGTAAATGTATGTCAATCTTATCATTTTTAAGTGCTTAATATAATATTTTGGTATCTACAATGGGTGTGGTACCCTCCACTATAACAAACTAGTTTTATAAAATTTAAGTTTTTTTTAATAATTATTGTTGTAATATTCAAAGTTTCCCATGAATTCTCATGCCATGAACTGAATAGTTGATTCTTTTGTTAACTTAAACTCATACAATGGGTTCATCAAAGTTATATTACCATTTGATTCCCCTTGGCTTTGAATTTAAGGTAAATAAAATATCCAGAGTGTTATTTTTAGGTTGCGATTCTAAACCATTAATGTATGGTATCATGAAGAAATTGGACAAGATATGTCTCTTCTTTTCATGTTTGTAAATAATTATGTAAGACTAAAAATAATGTATGGATTGATTTCAACCATTTATTTTTCATTTTTTTCATGTTATAAATGATCTCTTGGGATTCTAACATAGAGTGCTCATTTTTTTAAATGATAAGTAAGATATTAATAAGGAATTAAATTTATGTGATGACTACGTTCATCAATTATGGGGATTTTAAAATATCACTCAATATTTTATATTATCAAACTTTGCATTGATGACTAAGAAATATATCATTTTATTTAAATCTTAATAGGACATGTAAAGTTGTAAAATTTAAGGAAAATATTTTTTTTGGGTTAGGGCCTTATGCTCAAGACTAATAGGTTTTTTAAACATCATCTACTTATCAATCCCTTAAATAGTAAACAACATCATAGGTATCACACCAAGTAAAATTCAATTCAATGAAAAAGTATAGTGTAATGCAAATGTGTCATTTCCATGATATTCAATGTAATCATGAATGTTTAATACATGATTTATTTCTTCTAGAATTATAAATATAATAAAATGATGATAAATGGTATATGTTATTTAAAATTTCCTTAGATTAATCTATATGCTTACATTGACTCCGATCTTAGCATTAATACCCATATTTATTTCTAGACATCTTGAATTCTAATTGGAACACGATTGGCATGAAAACCAACATCAAATGGGTGAAAAATAGATAAAATAGTAATAAAATACTTAGTCACACCCAAATAGACACAAATGATAAAATCCCATAGAACTATTTAATTTACAATTTTAGGGGGACCACCAATAAAAAAAAGAATTAGATAGGGAAGAGAGGGGAAGGTGGGGAGAGAAAAAAAAGGAGGACATAACAAAAATGACTAAAAACATGCCAATAAATCTTAATTTGGGTAAATAATAATCAAAAGCATAAGTAACATATATTAATAAAAATTTACAACTATTAAATGTGTAAAGGTCATTTTCAGGTGTTTATATAATACTCGATTTTGATGTGTGTGTGCACACACATACATATAATAGTAAAATAGGTAGAGTTTGGATATAAAATTTGTATGCCCTTAAAGCTCTTGGAGTAAGATTTAATAAAATTATATATCCTATAAGGATATTTACACATGGAAAATTTCCACTAATATTAGTCTATTTAAATACATAAGGATGAGTTTCCTTAATATTAATAAATTTAAATTTAGGAATGAAAATTGAAAATGATACACTTGGTTTTTTTAAAGATGTAAGGATGCCTTAGTCAAAGATAAATATACAAATAAACTAAAACTATGGAAGTAATGTTAATAAAAAGGATCTCTCTCTCTCTCTCTCTCTCTCTCTCTCTCTCTCTCTCTCTCTCTCTCTCTCTCTCTCTCTCTCTCTCTCTCTCTCTCTCTCACACACACACACACACACACACACACACACACACACACACACACACACACACACACGACACCTAATATTTCACCAAGGAAACCCCTTCATGGGAAAAAAACCCAGCGTAACAACCTTCTTTATTGCATTAACTCAACTATTTAAAATATAATAACATAATTTTGAGTTATGTTTTACCCTAATGAATTCAAAATGTGTTTTGGGAATTGTTGTCACTTGGATTTTCACCTTTTGAGGATATGTCTTATCTCTCCTCATCCAAGTGGCACAATTGAAACACCACTAGGCTATGGGTAGCCTAAAAAGGATTTGAATCTCTAAATAAGGTTAGCTCCCTTGATGTACCACTTTTAAATCACTACTACACATATGTTTGTGAGGGAAAAGGGAGAGAAAATTGAAATTAAACTATCCTAAGGTAGGTAATACACCAAATTAGTTGATGACTACCAGTCAGATACATGTCACACATGAGATCTTGAAACTAACTAAACATACACTTATTTAATTTGAATATTCTCACATCAATGTTTCATTATGAGGTTGTGATGAATGTTTAGGCTAGGAGGACTAGACAAGAGGCCTATGATGGTATTTTTTGAATAGAATAACTCACTCAACCTTGACACTTCATGGAAAAATTTACATGACCTATAAGAAGAAGCTTTTAAACTTCAAATAGGTGGGAAAATGAGATAACAATGCTAAGGAAACAATAGTAATCACTAAGAAAGATTTATAATTCAATTGAACACACTAAGAAAAATCATAGAAGAGGTAAAAATTAATTATATTTATTGATCCATGGTATGAAAATGAGTAGGGCTTTTCCATACTCAAGTGGAGCCTTTTTACAAAGGCCAAATTGGCTAGTTCTTATATAACTTGAGAGAGAGAAGAAAATAGAAGTTTAAAGGTCATAAGGACACTTGTCATGCTGAGAGAAAGGGTTACATGTGAATGAGAAGAATATGTGAAACTAACCATGTAAATTTAAGAAGCACAAGTGTCATCCTAAATCATGAAACTCTTGAAATGTGGCATGAATTCCCTTTGTTGGCTCAGAAAACTACCTCTCCAAGTACTAGCTCACCATCTTGAGACTCTAAGTCCTCTTGCCCTACTTATGAGGATCAAATCCTTGGGTCTTGATACTAGAAATAATTCCATGCCTTGGGTGGTAGATTACCTACTTTGTTTATGATGTGCAACCTTGCATTAATTTCATTTACATTCCTTTTCTATATTTGAATCATAGGTCCTACCTATAGTTAGAAAACCAATCTAGGGACATTGGTTTTCCTATATTCTTTAAAGTAAAACAAACTCATGGATCATTTTTCACCTTTTCTATTATAATGGATTCAAATAAACCTATTATATATTTGTAGGGACTAAGAATTAGTTAAACATGGATCCTTATTTAGCTTGGCAAACTAGTCATAAAAAAAACCCTATAAGCTCTAACTTATCAAACTAGAGATCAATATAAGCTCCAATGACACTCCCTTATGTTTCCCATGCTTGAATGTATCAACTAGAGTTCTCCATGGCATTCAAATAATATTTAATGGCATTGGGAAAACCATGTAAGACCCTACTTTCCATGGTCAAAAATAGATTCTCAGCCCCCATCAAAAACATTGTGCTCACCTTCACTCTAATTGGCTATCGAAATATGACTTGGCTCATTTACATGTTGACTCTTATTCAATCCATAAAATCTTCTAAATAAAAAAAAATTTGATCCCTTAGATCCACCTTTGAATTCCCAACTTTATCCCTATTAGTGTCACTTAGCAAATGCATGCTAATCCATAAGATTTTGATGTCAGTCTATAGATTCACATGCTTTTGCCATGTGTCAACCCCTCAACCTCTCTAACAATTTGACTCATCTCACACCATTATATTTATATATATTATGTCTTGTATGTCATTATATCTTTGAACTTGCATGAAATTTACCTTGACTTAGTCACTAAACTTTGACACTTTTACCTCATCTCACTGCTTCCTACATCTTTGGATCACTTTTGCTCCATTGATCTTCTCAAACTTATTGGGTCTTTAACTCATCACTATGTTGATAAAACTCAAGCACTTTATATAATTTGAGTCCATTTTCTCCATTAAATCTCCTTTTCATGATTGAGCATGAGATTTTAGATCTTTTGACAAGCTTGATCATTAACTCTGACCAACTTATGCTCATTGGGTCTCTATTAGACAAGCTCCATGAATGTGACACTTATTATTTATGCTCTCACCTAGAGCTCCTTTTGATAATTTGAATTCATCACACTCCATTAGATCTCCAATGTATGATTGAGCATGAGCCATTGATCAAGCAAGGACATAAATTAAGTCTGAGACTTACGAAAATATAAAGTCCTTTGATCATTGCTCAGAGCTAGTAATTACTAGGTCGAGGGGCTGGTTTCTTAACAATGTCATGGAATTAGTTTTTAAATTAAGTTACCAATTCCAATCTATACCAAATCAACATTAAAATATAACTTTTCTTGTTAATACCATGGTTAAACCTTTATGATGCATAGATTAGAAAGCAAATTAGATAGTCTAATTTCTTAATATAGTTTCATAAATCACCAGTCACCATTCCTCTACAAATAAAAATCAAATAGAAGATAGCTAAGTGTATAAGACACCCCCAAGATCAGTTTGTTTGAAACTTCTCCTGTTGACCATAGCAAGTACAAACTTAAAGACAATTTTTGCTTGCCAAGCCTAGTGAAAGAAGAGAGAAATGGTTTTCATCATTTATTTGAATCTCTATTCAAAATAATCACTATAAAAAGTGTTTGGAAGACAAAAAGACACTACTGAAGTGTCCTTAATTTTAGGAGGTCATACAAGTCATTTAATTCTCTATTTTGACCCCTAAAATGACTCAAAAGGACATAGTGACTAATAAGAATAATTACCAAAGATAATAAGACCTAAAATGATATCAAATAACCTATAATATAACTTATAACATATTAATAGACCCATTGAAACATATAAGGTTCAATTTTTTACCTCTAGGGGTCCTAATTTGACTTGCAAGGTTAAATTTGGTCAACAAATTAGTAACTCATAGGGATAGAATCCCTGCTATGCTAACTAAAAAAGTAGCCTTATAATTAGATTGAATTTAGGGATTCATCTAAAGTTTAAAACATAAAAAGATTACTTTGACCATTGACAACAATCTTTGATCAAGTCAAGACCAATTGACTACCTCAACCACACAAAGTAAAGGACACACACAAAGCAAAGCAAATACACGTGCTCAAAGCACTTATTGAAAAGGAAACTAAACTTAAATAGGGAAAACAACTAAATGTGATAAGTAACACTTAGATGAATTTGAACAAAACTATTCTATAATATATACCCTAAAACCATGTGTACCTTTCCTCCTAAATCAAAAGGAAAGTTTGACAATATTCTTGTCTCATGGGATGTGGAATTGAATGAGACATACATCTCCTTGAATCTTGGTCTTGATGCCTACTTCTCCATTATTTTAATTATCAACCTCATTATCATGATTCTCAATGAGAACCAAGTAGCTCCAAATAGGTCAAATATGTGCATCTAGATAGTCACAGCTTTCTCATATGTCTCCTCAACTACAACTTCCAATGGTGGTTCAACAAGGCATACCTCTTTTATTTCTATGAAATCTTCAATAAGGTTGTGCTTCTTATTTGATTCAAGTTCCTCATTCTCACCAAGGATATTTACATATTCTACCTAATCTTGATCATTTTCCTCCATGGGAAATTCTTTGTCAACCTTCTCAAGCACTTGATCCTCAACTTGACCAAGATCTTCAAGTTCTTGAAAAAGCTTCATTTATAGCTTCCAATCATCTTTTTCATCCTTTTCATATAGAACCACCACTTATTCAACCTTATCTTCTTGATGCATGAGGTCATCAAGATTATGTTCTTCATGATCTAAATCATTAATTAAATCTTCAAAAGATCCCACATGCTACTATCTTATCATCTAGATCTGCCATCTTGAGCTCATCAATCTCACTCATGAAATCATGGTAAAGTTGTTACTAATGGTCATCTTCTTCAAAAATTATCCCTACCTCAATAATGGTTCTATTTTAATTTTCATCTTGGCTACCTTCCAAATAGAGATGATCTTGTACTTGATCTATGTCAGTTACCACAAGATCTTGAGAAAACTCTTGATCTTAAACAGTTGATATGTGATCAAGAGGTTCTTAAGAAACAACCTCTTGATGCACATCTAAGACTTCCTCCTATTTTATCTCATCTCTAGCTTGCAATTTCTCGTAAAACTCATCTTCTTTAACATCGTGAAATACTAAGACATTTTTTCTCTCACCAAGTGGTATCCCAATACTGATCTCCTCTTCTAACTCTAACAATTCATCATTATCAGTTCTAAGTTCAACATAGAGTTAAATTCTTACCTATTTAAGGAGTGGAATAGGATATTATTGAGATGACCCCAAGGGAGATGAGACATATGTGACACCTCCTTGGTTTAACTACTTGCCTTTGAGAGTCATGTCTTCCTCTTTTTTGGCATACTACTTTGGATGGATTTGTAGGATGGAAATGACCTATATTCTTGAGGAGGGGGGATGGAGTTTGAATGACCTTGGATTTCTTGACCGAATGACTTGGCTCTAAGATAGGAAAGACCAAGGTTCTAATTTGAAATTTATACTATAATTATCCTCCTCTTTCCTTATCTTCAGCTCCAATTCTTTGATTTGGCTATCAATATTCTCTTGGAATATCATCTCTTCAAGGTGGTTAGGAACACAAGAAGGATCTTGAAGAGGGATGAGGGAGGTTTGAAGAGGTTCATATCCTTCATCTTGGGCTCTCAATTACATATCTACCTTACTTTACCCACCCCATGACTTCACCACTTGATTCTAGCTTGGATCCTTGAAGCACTTCATAAGGGGTTCTTGAGGAAGGATGGAGTATTGGACCCAAACAACAAGCTATTCCACAACAAGCTATTCATTTCTTTGATATCTCCCTTGGATATATTTCCAAGAATAAAAGGTGTGAGGAACATATGAATAACATGGAGAATTCAAAGGAGTAATTGGAATGGTCTCTTGAGGAAGAATGGATGGAATATAAGAAAGTTGAGGTGGTGTATATGTAGACATAAAAGGTTGGTGAGGTTTGACCTATTGTTCCTCAAGTCCTCTTAGCTTATCCTAAATGCTCTAAATGTAACTCCCTACATTCATCATGTAATCTATGAGATTGTTCCAATTTTTTCTATCAACAAGTGTCCATTCTTATTTTATTCATTGAAATGACTCTCTCACATGATGAATTAGGTGAGTAGGGACATCTTGGCCATAACATATCTATGATCTCAACTCTAGTGCATGATTTTCAAGGCTAACCAAATTCTGCTTAAGTGATGGTATAGAAAATCTCATGATAAGTTTGATGAAGAGAAATATTATGATGGGCTTTTTGTCCATAAGAAGTATTATGGAAATATCCTTGATGATAAGGACCATGAGAAACCTAACAAGGCTCCTCATCACTTTGATATGGCTCATGGTAAGGTTGATAAGACTCATATGGACCATGAAGATCATATTGGGGTTATTGATAATGGGGTGGATAATAGGATTAACCACCATAGCTATTCATATTGAACTTATATAATAAATGAGATGCAAAAAATGATTAGAAACTTCATTGAAACATACCTAGTCTATTCATAACTAGAAGTTTTGATTTGGAGTCACTATTGGTGCTAATATGCTCATTTCTAAAAGATGATAGAGGAAAGACACACCAAAAATATTCCTCTTCTTTTGGACCTAGTCCCATAGAGCATTCCAAAAACTATTTTCACTTGGATTTGCATCCTTTGAGAACATGTCTCAGATCTCTTCATCCAAGTGGCATAATTGAAACACATATGGGGTATGGGTAGCCTAAAAAGGAAGTAAATATATAGATAGGGATATATCCCTTGATGTACCACTTGTAAATTACTACTACACCTATACTTGTGAGGAAAATGTGAGAGAAAAATACAAGTAAACTATCTTAAGGGAGGTTATACACCAAATTAATTGATGACTACCAATGAGCTGCATATCACACATGAGACCACGAGACTAATTGAATATACACTTATCTAATCTAAATCTTCTCACATTAATGTTTCATTATGAGGTTGTGATGAATGTTTAGGCTAGGAGGACTAGGAAAGAGGCCTAAGATGGTACTATTTGAATAGACTAACTCACTCAACCTTGACACTTCATGGAACACTTCACATGACCTGAAAGAAGAAGCTTTTAAAATTAAAATAGGTGAGAGAATGAGATAACAATGCTAAGGAAACAATAGTCATCACTAAGTAAGATTTATAATTCAAGTGAACACACTAAGAAAAGTCATATAAGAGGTAAACATAAATTGTCTTTATTGATCCATGGTATGAAAATGAGTAGGGATTCACCATACTCAAGTAGAGCCTCTTTACAAAGGCCAAATTGACTAGTTCTTATAGAAATTGAGAGAGAGAAGAAAATATAAGTCCAAAGGTCACAAGGATACTTGTCATGTTGAGATAAGGGGTTACATGTGCATGAGAAGAAAATATAAAATTGACCATGTAAAGTTAGGAAGCAAAAGTGTCAGCCTAGGTCATGAAACTCTTAAAATGTGACATGAAATTCCCTTTGTTGGCTCAAAAAACCACCTTTCCAAGTACCAAATCACCATTTCAAGACTCTAAGTACACTTTCCTTGCTTATGAGGATCAAATCCTTAAGTCCTGATACTAAAAATGATGCCATGCCTTGGGTGGTAGAGTACCGACATTCTTGATTATGGGCACCCTTGCATTAATTTCATATTCATTCCTTTTCTATGTTTGGATCATAGGTCCCACCTATAGTTGGAAAACCAATCTAGGGGGATTAGTTTTCCTATAGTCTTTATAGTAAAATAGACCCATAGATCATTTTTCACCTTTTATATATAATGGGTTCAAATAAACCTATTATATCTCTATGAGGACCAAGAATTCATTATACATGGATCTTTATTTAGCTTAGCAAACTATTCAAAAGAAAGAACCCTGTAAGCTCTAACTTATCAAACCAGAGATCAATATAAACTCCAATGGTACTCCCTTATATTTCTCATGATTGACTATATTATCTAGAATTATCCATGGCATTACAATAATCTTTAATGGAATCAAGAAAACCCTATAAGAACCTACTTTGCATGGTTAAAAATGGATTCTCAACCCCTCTTAAAAACCTTGGGCTCACCTTCACTCTAATTGACTATCAAAATTTGACTTGGCTCATTGACACATTAAATCTCATTTGCTCCATCGCATCTTATAGATATGAATAAATGTGGGCCCTTAGATATGCCTTTGAATTGTCAACCTTGTCCCTACTGGTGCCACTTAACAAATACATGTTAATCTATAAGATCTTGTTGTCAGTCTATAGTTTCACATGTTTATGCCATGTGTTGACCCCTTGAGCTCTATGAATATTTGAATGATCTTAAGCTATTGGATTTCTAGATCTTATCTTATGCATGTTGTTAGATCTTTAAACTTTCATAAAATTTACCCTAACTTGGTCATTAAACTTTAACACTTTGATCTCATCTCACTACTTCCTGCTTCTTTTGATCACTTTCACTTCATCAATCTTCTCAAACTTGCTTAATTTTGAACTTGTCACTATGTTGATAAACTTCAATAACTTTATAGCATTTGAGTCAATTTTATATATTGGATATCCTTTTCATGATTGAGTGAAATCCATTAGATCTTATGACAAGCTCAATCATTAACTTTGAACAGCTTATGCTCATTGGGTTTTTGTTTGACAAGCTCCATGAATATGAAACTTGTCACTTGCACACTCACTTAGAGCTCCTTTTGATAATTCTAATTCATCATGCTCAAGTGATCCAATTTAAAATTGAGCATGATCCATTGATCAAATAGGGACATAAATTAAGTCTTAGACTTAGGAAAATATAAAGTCCTTTGATCATTATTTGAAGCTAGTAATTTCTAGGTTAAAGGGCTAATTTATTAATGAAAACATGGACTTAAGTTTTAACTTAAGTTAATAGTTCTTGACTATACCAAGTCAACATTAAAATATAACTTTGCTTATTGACTCCATGGCTAAACCCTTAGGATGCACAAATTAGATAGAAAAGTAGATAGTATAACTTCTTAGGAATGGTTCATAAAGCACTAGTCATAATACTTATACAACCAAACATGAAATGGAACTTGAATAAGTGTATAAGACATTCCCTAGATTAATTTGTCTAAAACTTCTGCTGATGATCATACCAAGTACAAACTTGAAGATCATTTTTTCTTACCAAGCCTAGTGAAAGAAGAGAGAAATAAATTTCTTCATTCTTGGAACCTTTGATCCAAATAATCAATATAAAAAAGGTTTGGAAGACCAAAAGACACTACTAAAATGTTCTCAGTAGTAGGAGACTATAAAAGTCATTTAAGGCTCTATTTTGACCCCCAAAATGACTTAAAAGGATATATTGACTAATAAGACTAATGACCAAGGCTAATAAGACCTGAAACGACATTACATGACCTATAATACACCTTATGACATAATAATAGACCCCTTAAAATATCTAAGGTTCAATTTTAAACCTATAGGGGTCCTAATTTAACTTGTAGGGTCAAATTTGGTCAACAAGAACATAAGATATCATATAATCTATATTTTAATATAATAGGTACCAAAATCATGGGATAAAACTAATAAAAAATGAAAATATAGATCCCCATCATATATGTATAGTATATATAAGTGTAAATCATGTAGAATGTAAATCATGAAAAGCATACAACACATTTTTAAAATTTTCCTACTTGTTGAGAACTTTCCATACATGACCATTGGGTCATACCTTCAACAATAGAGGATAGGCATGATCATTGATATTTTTCACCAAGAATAGTTATCATTACTCACACTCTTTAACAATGAATCAAAAACATTATCCAAATAATCAACCTTTTCTAGTAACACCTTCTTGTATTCAACCATTATTAAAAAAATATGGTATTGTATATTAATATTCTTTGACTAAACATGATAAGTGGGGTTATTTACCATATAAATTTGACATTGGATATCAAAATATATCCCCATTTTTTTTGTATGAAAATAAAATTTAATCATAATTAGTGTAACTATTGTCACTTTGAGTTTCACCCTTTGAAGATGTGTTTCAGGTCTCATCACTCAATTTACACAATGGGAACTCTCTAAGGTTATGGGTGGCCTATGACTAAAGATAACCTCTAGAGATGGATGACTCCCTTTATTATACATTTATATTATCACTACACCTACTCAAATTGCAATGGAAAGGGAAAGAGAAAGGGAAAGCTGAAAGTAAATAGAAAAATGGGTGACTCACCAAATTTTAGGTCTCCTTCTCTTGTATATGATTTGATAATAGAGCTAGGACAAGGTTGAATAAAATCACACAACTTCAATCAGTTTCTTTACCATAAGTATCTAAATATGGAGGTTATATCTAATATGTGAACTAAGAGGGATAATAAAGAGGCCTAGGATGAGTCACTAATGAAGGTTTTCCACACTTAACATTTTCATAACCACTTGATACACACCATATGACCTGAAAGAAGATAACTTACTCATAGAGAAGAAATAATAAAGAGGATAAATGCAAGGATATTGAACATTAACACTAATATTCATCAACAATTCACCATGAAAACACTAAATTTAAGATGAATAAGGAAATAAAAGATTGCACTCACTTCAAAAAATAAAAAGTATTAATTTTAGAAAGGCTTCACCATAACAATATGAAGGATCCTTTACAATATCCTTTTCAAGAGTATATATATAATAATGGAGAAGAGAGAGAGAGAATCAGGATGTGTATGAAGCTTATTATGATTGTCATCTACCATGAAACTAGTTACAATACTAATATAAGGTAAAAAGATAGTCCTATCATTCATCTTCAACATGTGCTAGCTTGTCTTGATGATCACTTCATGAAATGTGGCTTATAAGTGGCTCTTTACCTCCTATGAATCACCCTTTCTCTCTTAAAATTGGCCTTTATTAATTGAGGAGTTATAAGTTCCTATCTTGACACATGGCTTACTTGACCTCTTTGGCATCTTTCTATGTCATTATTAGATCTTGAAATGTATCTTACGTCTTGGTGAAAATGAGACTTAACGTTTAAATATCTTCATAATATGATCTCAGTCATTAAAACCTACAACTTCATGCCTAAGCTTATATGATCCAAAAGCATGCAATGAAGATAAGTCCATGTCTTCCTCCAAGGTCTAGTCTTTATTTAAGGATTGTTAACAAAATATTTTCAAATTCATGTAGGTCTTTTATAAGATCATACAACCTTCATCCAAGATTATAGGTCATCTTAAATTGATTATTTGTCTATTATGTCTTCACAACCTACTAGCATAGAGTCTGGAGGGACTATAGTTATTCCTACGAGCATGTTCAATTGGCATAATGTCTCAAATATGGTACTTGACTAAAGTAAAAAAAAACTTTTAATATTTCTCTCTAGGCCACCTCATTCCTCATTACCTTAAAAATCTTTATGTATAGTGTTAATACCTTGAAATAGACTTGAAAAACTACCAAAGGACTATGTTCATCCTTGTGTTCTCTCAACATCATGAAGTGGACAAATTATTTTTGCATTATAGCTATCAAGCTACCTATAGTAATTAGAAAGAGTTTGTATATAAACTATATAATAATTA
The DNA here is from genome assembly GCA_037957365.1 of Torreya grandis. Classification (NCBI taxonomy): domain Eukaryota; kingdom Viridiplantae; phylum Streptophyta; class Pinopsida; order Cupressales; family Taxaceae; genus Torreya; species Torreya grandis. The sequence continues at coordinate 145,747 of JARHVA010001644.1, forward strand.
AAGGATGCCATTATCTGCCTCTAGGGGTGTCACAAAGTTTCTTATTGCCATTGATGACCTTAAGAAGGTCTTCCACTTCATCCTCTTAAAGCAAGCAAGGAAAATATTCATCTTGGCTTGGTTTAGTTGATTGGAACTTGTATTATCACACTAAAATTTTAGTGAATGGATGGTTGAGTGCCATTATACCTCTTCCTAGGCCTAGAATGTCTCTTCAACTAGTTGAGAAGCTTCCACATAGCCAAAAACATGAAATTACACTTAAACAATGCAATTTTAGACTATTTTCTTGTGCTTTTACTCCACACGTGCCAAGATTATAAATTTAATAGATGATAATAATGTTTACATATGTCATAAATGTGTTTTCAATGTATTTCACATACATTGGAGTCAATTTGGAGACATACACAGTCATTATGCTCTTTGAGGGCACAAAAAGTAGTTTTAAGTCTCTAATATTCTTAATGATTAATAATAGAGTATAGGCCCTTAATGGATTTAAAAATTCCATAAATTTAGATTGAATATGCCTTATCAGTATACATTAATTTAATTTTTTCCCATGCATCTTCTCATCTAACTTATCACATGAGAAAAATGACCTTCTCGAGTTTGCAAGCCTCTAGGTGCTTATTCAAGATGATTGTCTTGAGAAAAGTCCTTTTTCATGCTTGTTTTTGTTTTAAAATGATTATTATAGGCTGGATACATAATCCATGAGGTCTTAAGGTAGTCTAATGGCCTTAAGACTTGTTTTAGCCATGGTTGGAGTTTCTTAGTAGTTTAGGGGTTTTGACCCTAAATGTCTTATTTTGGTGTTTTATCCTCTCTAAAAGGAGTATAATAACTTATTCAGTATTATCCATAGTTATCCACACTTGGGTTAAACCTTTTGTCTCATTTTTAATTCAATATTTTCATGTTTATGCTTATGTTCATACTTTTAGCCTCTATGTTCTCTCTTAGACCTATCACCCTGCCAGAGGTTGAGAATGGCTCTCATGAGTCTTATATGAGTGTGTGTGTGTGTGTGTGTGTGTGTGTGTGTGTGTGTGTGTGTGTGTGTGTGTTATATATACATATATATACATATATATATACATATATATACATATATATATATATACATATATATATATGTATATATGTATATATATATATATATATATATGTATATATGTGTATATATATATATATATACATATATATATATATATATATATATTTATATATATATATATATATGTATATATATATATATACATATATACATATATATATGTATATATATGTGTGTGTGTGTGTGTGTGTGTGTGTGTATATAGTTTTATATGAAAAATAAGAGGTAATTAAATTTTTTAAAGGTTTAATTATTAGTATAAACCTCTATAAATTCATTGAAAACATATTTTCTTCATTTTATAGTCTTGTAGGTGCATCTTCCAAGCTCAAACCCATTGCAACTCTGCTCTTGGAATGGTCTTTTCTGCTTACAATGGTGTCTAAGTTATCTTGGATAAAAAATTTATATAATTTGGTTTTATTTATTCATCCTCTAAATTTAGAAACAACACGAAACTTGCCTAGAACCCTTCATTCTTAAACTACAAACTTGACACAGTCCATTTGAGTGTGCATACATTAACTATCTTATTTTGCCATGTTGACCATGAATGATCTTGAAATATTTTTAAGTAATTTTAAAGGTATAATAATCATTATTAAAATATAAATAATTAATTATATACCTCACTCTTGGTTTTAGGTTTGTTACTTATCTCTTCATACTTGAAACCTTGTCCAAGAGCCTTAAATCAATGGCCTTCATGGCCTACCACTTGCAACTTCCTATCAAAGATGATAATGGAATGTATAATAATTTTTTTTTATGATTATATGAGTGTATCATACACTTAAAATGAATTATTCAATCCCTATATCATATGTATTATTCCCCAAAACATCCCATATACTTACCCATAGGATTGTGTTTCTTTTATTTGAGGTTTGTGTGCTTGGATCAGTCCTAGAAAACCACTTTGGATATGAATGTAAGATTGGTTAAAAATTAAATGGGGTATTATTTATTGTTATATATTCATACCATGTGTTTTTTCTTATTTCATAATCCCAAAACCTTTCAAAAGTATCAAATAACCTTAAAGCCTTCATTCTCAAACCCTGAATACTTGTACCTTGACATTTGAGTCATTTTTACATTGGATGTTTGATTTTAAATGTTTTATGATGTATTTTAATACCATAAAATATTAATTTAAATATATAATTACATTAATGAGCTCCCAAATTCATTAAATAAGAGAAATCGAGACACTAAGGTTTAATAAGGTTTAAGAGGTAGCTAAATTATTAACAATGGTTCATAAAGATATACACCTAATCCCAAAACTATTACCATGGATTTCAAGGGAATATGGGTTTTCAACATCCCCTAATGTAATTTTTTCTAATACATCTCTTTTTTTATGAACCAACCTCATTAAAATGATAATCTTCACTCTGCCAATAGCCCAATGGAGATCTTAAATAGTTTTTTAGCCTTGTTTGGACCTGTGAACTCTACCTAAGCATGGTTTTTAACTTAGTGAGGTTGTAGGATGTTGTGGAGAGATTATAATACCATTATTATTTTTAAAATCCTCTCAAATAATCTTTTTGATGAAGCTTGAGACTTTATATTCACTTTTAGACCTATCTTCATCAAGAAAACTTGCTTTTCTGCCAAAATACCCTATTAAAGTTGTTAACTAGATTTTGATGGAGTTCATCTTGTATTGTATGATTGTGGTGTAATGTACCAAAAATATCTTCATATTATTTTCCTATCATTTCATACATCATACTATGTTTGAAAATTATAGAAATGATCAAAGCAATTTTTAAAAGTGAGTATATGTTAGAAAATAAGTATTTTGACACCTTGATTAAGTGTACAAACAAAAGAGATATAAGATTATCTTCAACAAGTGTTAAATGACCAAAAAAATACATATTTAACCTCTATTCATGGTTTATACTCTTGTTACTTGATATTTCTCAATTTGATTATATTACAACATTGCAACAAATAATAGAAACAAGATAAGTGAAACTGTAAACACTCTAAAATTACCATAAACTCCTCAAAATTCTTATGAAGACAAAAAATTCTCTCTCCCTATATTTGAGTTTAGGTCCTATTATTAACTATAGATAACCATTATATCTTATAAGATCACCACCTCATTTTTTTCACCATGTATCACTTGTACCTTAACTATTAAAAACTCCCATTAACATCTCCAGTTACCTTAAACTTTGATAAACTATTTTTAAAATACTTAATCAATGATAATGGCATAATATTGATTGTACAAGACACATTTCATGGACCTTAACATACTAATAATACCTTGTTTATACCTTTAGATAACCTACAACACCAAACCATGACACCAAAACATACCTATTAGCAAGATCATTTACAAGGTTAGATGAATCAATTACTTGTTTTGAATAGACCTTGGTCAAAGGTGGATAATTAGCTAATATTTTTTGTGACCTCCTAGGATAATTTACTTACTAAACATCTAAATTAATGTCCTTAGACATCCCATTGGGCATGGACTCACTGAACACTACTCTTTGAGACTAAAACTAAACTTGAACATGACATTCACTTTTGAAACAAATTGAAAACTAAAAATACCTCTAAACACAACTGTATACATATAAATCTACTCGCTCTAACTATTCCATTAATCCCACTAATTATCTTAAATAATCCCATTATCATTATTCTAATTTGTATAATTAAATCCCATTCCCTATCATATATTTCATATATCATGATAACCTTCCTACACCTCCATGCCATATTAACCCACTGATTATCCCACTAACATTCTATTAAACCACTAATCTTACCTCATTTACCAACCACTTGTCCCACTTTACAATTTAAAATTCAAATATCTTATACCTAACCCCATAGCCAACCTATCCATAGTCTCTCCTACACACCTATATCCTTAAACCTAACTTAATGCCCTAACTAATCCCTATTAACCCCTAATCAAATCTAAAAGCCTATAAAATCTAGATCCTTATCTAACTTTCTAAAATTCTCTAAAACTAGAGGATTTTAATGAATTTAAAATTAATTTTAATTCTCCTTCACCACCCTATAAATAACCAAGCATGGAGATTGGTTGAACTAACTTCAAAGTATGAACTTGCATGCATATATTAACTCTCTTAGCCTTTATACTCTCATTGCATACACATTATCCTTGCATCCAAAGAAGCCACTAACCGCTTTATGCTCACTTGAAATATTGAAGCCACCATCATCAATAAATCCAATAATCAAGTCAAAGAATTTTTGGAGAATATGTTTGAAGATCTTAGAGTGAAGGAAAGAGAAGAAAGATGATGGTAAGAGTCCTCTTATAATTTTTGATTACTTTTTTATTCTCTCCCTTTGATGTTTTTATAGATTTTGGGTTAAGTTATCATAGCTCAAATTTATAAGCATACAATGGTTACCAAAATGGGATACCTCCTTTAAACTAACCCTTGTGTGTGTAAGACATGTTAAATCAGCTTGCAAGATAGGTTAGAGAAAAACTAGGCTCTGAAATCTTTAAATTTTCATGTTTCAGATGGATTATAGTTTTACACTATAAATTATAATTTTACATAGGTAGTTTTATAGATCCTAACTATAGTTTTGACTAACCACATAATCCTAACTATTATCCATTGACATCCTTAGTAGGTTTCTAACCCCTTTCAAAATCACTTCTCGCTAGTTATGGTTTGAAACTCATCTATGGTTTTGCCTAGTGTAGTTGTAATTTTGACTAAATATTGTATTAAGGTCAAAAAATATGCATTTTCAACTTATTTTTGGTTTTTATAATCTAAGATAACCTAGTTATATTATAGGGATAGAAACAAAAAAAAATTCATCTTCAAATAAGCAAGTTTTTTATATTACTCAAAACCACTTCTCGATAGTTGTGATATTGAATTCTATCAATGGTTTTGCTTCTGTGAATCGTAATTTTAATTTAGGTATAATGTTACTAACTAAAACCTATGTTTTTTATCCTTGACATTTTTTGTCATTGTTTGGTTGTGATCTAATTGTAGGAAAGAAGAGACCTTACTCAAACAAATTCATCAACCCCAAAATAACTTTTTTAACTATATTGTGTAATTTCACTAATACACAATAATAGTTTTGAATATTTGTTGTGATTTTCAAAGTTGTAAAAGTGATTTTTCTATTAGTTAGATAATAGTTGATTATCATTCTAGTTTCTCATTTTTAATCATAGACATTCAAATTTATATAGGTAGCTAGGTTTTTTGAACATAAACAATCTCAATATACCTTTTACACCCTCTCTATATATAAATTTTAATCTATATAAAACTACTCGATAGAAGCAATCTGGATTCTCAAAAGAGATTTTGAAGCTACATAGGTGATTTTTATTATATTTGGGAAATAGGTTTTCATTTTAAATAATTTATCCTATCTCATTAATATATTTCAAAAACAAGCTTTGTCAATAGTTTAAATTTTTAGCATCATCCATCTTCGGCATTTCTAATAATTTGTATATATATGGAAGCAAAACCATTTATCTATAGTATAAATATTGATCTCTAGAATCAATTTTGAAGTTCAATCTATAGTTTTAAATTAGATAATTTTGATACTACATTTTATTGATATTGTCTAATAGAAAATTGCTTTAAGCAAAGGAATATCTCTTTTTAGCTTTCTAAACATATTATTTTATAGCTAGCCTTAAAATTTATTATTTTTCATATAAGTTATAAAACCGCTTCTTAATACCTATAATATTGATTCTCAGTAGTAGTTTTGGCTAGCCATTAGTGATTTTGACTAATTGCATGGTTAATACTAGCTAACTGTTTTTAAAAATGTAGATCCCTTAGTTGTGATTTTGTCTTGTAAGTTATGGTTTTGCATCACTCGAATTGATTTTAAAAATATGATAGTGTAAAAGTGGTTTTTTAGGATTCAAATGATTTTTTTTGGTTAGAAACTACTAATAGTTTTCATACAGAGGATACCTAAGTGGGAGGTCCTAAATCAGATGGCTAACTTGTTTCTTTGGAGGATTAGAAATTTGTTTAAGATTTAGATTTTGAATTTTTTGTATATATCTCTTTGATTACTTGTTATTTTATCTCACATAATTAAATAATTGGTTAAATAAATTTTTGTTTGCTTATTTGTTACCCCAAATTTTGATCTTTATAGGGTACAACATGACATGAAATTAATCTCCATGCACTTACCTAGTCTTTAGGGTTTGGTGATGAGTATTTCATCACCACACATTTGACCACATTTTGTGTTTTATTGGAGTATAAATATTAGTTACATCTATTATTAGGCCAAGTAGGTGACCCCATATTGGTCTTCTATGAAGGGAAAGAGTTAGCTCTCTAACCCAAGCATTGGACAACACGGTACATAGATTTAGGTCCCATACACCTTGAATATATCAAGGATGCCCCTAGAAACCTTATTTAAACCTAGAATAGGAAATTTTGTCTATAACAAGTGACTTGTTTCTAGAGTCAATATCAATTTGTAAGTGACCATCAAGTGTATGTAGGGTTGAGATGGTTTGGTAGACTCTATAATAGGTCACCAACATACAATCTCACTTACAAATTTGTTTGATGGTGTAGTTGTTTCGTTACACACCCATTGGTTTACTAGATTTTAGGGCTTTTGATTGGTGTGGTTGTGTGTTTGTCATGTTTTCCTTGTATTGTTTTTAAGTTAAGTCAAAATTTTCCCTTTCTCACAAAACACCTATAAATTTTTTAAGACACATCTCCATCTTATTGTTTCACCTAAACCATTTTCATCTTCATCTTATTCACCATAATATTGAGTATTAGATATTGTTTTGAAAACTAAGCTATAGTGGTCACCCATCCCTTCTTAAAAGTCTAGAAATAATCTTATTCATCACTTTGTCCATCCCAAGACACACTACTTTGACTAAATATTACCAAAGTCTATAACTTTATTGGGTTTAATATGTTACCCTATTATCTTATCATCCCACCTATTCATAACTAGCATCTATCCAGTTGTCATCTTTTTAGTGTCAATAAAGGCATCTAATCATCTCATCACTTAATCTCCTTATTAGGTTAAACCTTCATAGGGTTATCACATTGGTAATAATTAATAATCATAGTCCTTAATATTCAAATCAAAATCTTATCACATCCACTTCAAGCATCCCAACCATTATAGTCTAAAATTCAAGAGAAGTTTTGTGCTCAAAGTCATACTACTTTCTATCTTATATCAAAATAATACCTAACCATCTTTACATCACCCTACATTATCCACCATGTTAATCAAGACCCATGCCCAAGCCCTAAGGTTGGGACAAGGATCAAACTGGGAAGATGATGTCCTAAAGACACTACGTGAATAGAGTAGGTATAATGAAGAAACTAAAAGTGACATGCACACTCTTAAAGGAGCTGAAAGACTTACAAATTACTTCTTCAATAGTGATGAAGTTAGATCCCAATTCAATCAATATATAGATGACAATTGTGACCAAATTCTAGCCCAAATTATTAGAATACGGGGGGGGGGGGGGGTGGGGAATTACTACCTACATTTAATCCTAACCTCATACAACATCTCATTTAACCACCATCTATACCCAACACTCCTCTTCATCCAAATGCCATGAACTAAGAAGAGGGGAACCCTAAACTTGTAGATCTTGAATAAGAGCTAGAAAAAGAAGAAAAAACCCTTTAAAATAATCACATCGAGGTTGATAGAAGGATATCTACCTTGGAGAATCACCTAGGCTAGTTGACCTAACAAATTAACTCCCTCACATCCCAAATCCATTTGAAAAATCAAATGCCCTCATCACCTAGATGAACCACTAGAAACACTAATTTTGACACATTAAGACCAAAATCAAGCTAAAATCATAATTTTAATCCCTTAAAAGATCCCTCATTTTCCCAAGAGTGGAAGATGATGAAAGAAACTCTTTAATAGATTAATCCTTGCACTCAGAAAATAAGATATACATATAAATACTTTTGCACATCACCATTAAACATGAGCATTTTGTAGATACCATTCGCAGTACACTTTAAATATCCAAAGTTTGATAAATATAAAGGGATAAGGGACCCTCATAACCATGTTCAAGAGTTATATGTATCATGACATGATTTTGTATACAATGATGCTTACCTACTCCAACTCTTTCCCAAAAGTCTCATAGGACCCATTCTTGAATGGTTTATGCATTTACCTAAGGGGTATATAACCACGTTTGAAGAACTAATAGAAAAAAATCTGAGACATTTCTCTATAAATATAAAACATGGAATTTCTATAATTGATCTCTATAACACCAAAGGAATGGAGGGAGTCTAGCATCACTATTACAATGATGGTGGATCCTAGCTAGTTGCTTCTAATGTATGGTCCCTAAAAAAGAGTTGGCAAAGATCTTCATTGATAATCTAAATGTTAAATTAAAATGTGCCAAATAATTTTATGCGATTATATAAATGGGTATCTAGATATAGAAATCACTTATTAAAAGGGAAATAATTGAGTTATATCCTAGAATGAACAAAGTAAAAATCAAGATAATGAATTTTTAGGTAAGCTAAAGGTCTTCAATAAGAAAAAGAATTTATTTAGCGATGGTGTTACTTATTCAAAACATGCACAAACAGTGAAAAAAACTTCCCCAACTACCAAAAATCAAAATATCTACAACATCATTGTGATAAAGGGATAACTAAGGCATAAAGTAGGGAAATGTCATCTTACTAATCTTGGTGTACCTATTGAAACAATCCTAAAAAAGTTAATTGCTACCAACATGATAGCTCTCTAGAGATTTAACCCTTGGATGACAATAAGCCAAGTCTTGATTGGTACTATGAAGATAAATTGTTACATTAAAATTGAGTCAAAGGGAATGATATTAAAAAATTCATGCAATTAATACATTTCATCTAGGACTTAGTATAAATGGGGGAGTTATAAGTTGAAGGAGTTATTCAAACAAGTTAATCCAAAAATTAGCAATTAGGGATATATCAAGACCCTCTACCAAGACATGACCAGAAGTAAAATAAACCTCTAAGGGATCAGAATCAAGCCTCCAAATATAAAAATATTGATTACCATTCCATCCCATATCACTACATTAACACCATAAAAATTAAAGGCCTCTAAGAGTTTGCAAATCTACCATCCCTTATCCATGAAATTAATATGGCCAATATTATTTAGGTAATTACTATAGGACATGGAAAAATAATAGATCCTGGATCACTTCCAAACTATCCATCCACTTCTTCATCTCAAAAAATCACCATCCCTAAGAAATTCCCAAATCCTTCTAATAATCCATATGATATTATTCAATAGCTCGAGAAGACCCCAACACAAATCTCCCTTATGAATCTTCTAAAAAATTCTAATGTACATTAGGAGATATTAAATCAAGTCTTGAATGAATTAAAAGTTCCTAGTGATATTGACATGAATTAGTTTCAAGCCTTTTTGGGTCACTTATCTCCATCACAACAAATCATCTTCAGCACCCAGTATGTGCCACCAATAGGCCCTTACCATAATTATCCCTTATTAATTGAAATATCCATTGTAAACTAAAAAAAACTTGTAGGTTATTATAGATGGAGGATCTACCCTAAATTTGTGCAATATTGAGTTTCTCAAGAAGTTGAGGTACTCAAAATATTCACTAGGGCATACTCTAATAATGATAATGTTTTATGATGATAATGAAAGGACATCTACTGGAATAATATATCTTCCCATATCTATGGGGCATGTAGTTCATCAAACATTAATCCATTTTTTGGATGTATATCTCCCCTATAATATGCTCTTAGGATGCCCTTGGATCCATGAGATGAGAGTAGTACCTTCCACCCTCCATAAATGTCTCAAATTCCCACATTTAGGTATGGAGGTCACCATTTGGATGAAATCAAAAAAAATTGTAGCTATAAAATGGAACAATCAAATCATGATCTTTATTTTCCAAGTACTCAAATTTCATCCTATAATCCCAAATCTATGAAATATGTCTACCTTGATAGTCTATCACTTGCCTCATTTGAGTCACCAAAAATTACTTTCCTAAAAATTATCTCCAAGGGATGTGGGGAATATGAGTATAAAACTCTCTACATAGGAGACCCTCCACTATTCCCACATAGTTATGGGTCCCCATCTTGAGGCAAGATAAACCTATTGTCTATTAGTTCAGGCTGACTTTCTTCAAAAATGCAAGAATGCTATCTAAAGAATGTTTTGAAGATCTTGACAACTCCTGTATTATTTAGGAAGGTGCAGCCCTAAATATTCAAAAGAAAAAATATCCATAATTACAAAAAATTCTAAAAAATATGAATTTAAGGTTAAAGGACTAGGTCAAGTGGAACAATGTAGGATTGAACCTATTGGTATTCAATAACATCCAAGACAACCTGGTTTAGAGTACAAACCACTAGGCATTAACCTTAACTCTATTTCCATGGATACTTGTTCAATTCTTTAAGACACTAATTATGATGAATAAGTTAAGATAGGTTTTATTTCTAGCCTCTATTAATACTTGACTGGCACAAACCTATTCTCTAGAGCTACCATTTCCACTATCAATATCTCCCTCCACTACCCTAAACTAATAGACTGGGATCAGAGGAAAGAGCCATCCTTTGATATGTTTCAAAATGATGAGGCTATTATTGAGTACATGGGAACTTAAGGTTTCATGCCATTAAGGGATTAAAAAATAGGATTCACAATCAATTTAAATGAGTTTGCCTATTTTGGATAGAAAAATGAGTCATTAAATCAAGTAAAAGATGAATATGATGAATATGATTCCTCTCTAAATATATAATAAATACAGCTAAACCTTAACAAATAAGATATAGGTGAAGAGCTCCATCTAAGTTTTATTCAAGAGAATAGATACCACCACCCTCAACATATATTAAATATTAATCACCTTCCTTAATAGAAGAGGTCATATAAATTAATATTAGAACTGTTTAAAATACTAGAATAATCAAACTAGGGGTAATTCTCACATCTAAGGAATGCTAAATTTTTATTGATATTCTTAAGTATTTTATACAAATATTCAAATGGAGATACTCCAACATGCCTGGACTACATCCCACTTTGGTGGTACATCACCTTATAGTACATCTAAATTCTAATCCAATTAAATAGAAGCTCCAAAAGATACACCCCAAGGTGGTGTTATTATTCAACGAAAAGTTATGAAATTTCTTGGAAGAAGGATTAATTTATCTAGTAGATTATTCCAAATGGATCTCTAATATCATCATTATCAAAAAATCACAAGGATGGATATGGATTTACACTAAATTCTAAGCTATAAATAAGGCATGTCCAAAAGATGACTTTCTTGTACCAAATATCGACATGATTGTGGACTCTACAGCAATATACAAAATGCTCTCCCTCAAGGATGGATTTTTTGGTTATAATAAAATAAAAATTGCTCTAAAAAATTACCATAAACTTGAATTCATTAATTCATGGGTAACTTTATGCTATCAAGTGATGTCCTTTGGATTGAAAAACTTAATAAAAACCTACTAGAGGGCCATGATAGTAATTTTACACTACATTATGCATGACATTGTGGAATATTATGTGGATGACATCTTAGGAAAATCCAAGCTAAGAGTAGAACATCTAGTGGTCCTTAGATAGATATTTGAGTGGCTTAGAGAATAAAATGTTAGATAAAACCCCAAGAAATGTTTGTTTGGGGTCACTTCAAGAAAACTTTTGGGGTTCATAGTCTCTCAACATGGCATTGAGGTAGATCCCACTAAGGTAAAAGCCATTATTGAAATGCCTCCACCTAAAAACCTGAAGCAACTATGGAACCTTCAAGGTAAATTATAGGCCATTCATCGATTCATTTCTCAATTGGTAGATAAGTGCCATCCATTTACTCATAACTTAAAGAAAGGATCTCATTTTGATTGAAATTTGAAATGTCAAAAAACATTTGATAGCTTGAAATAGTATTTATTGAAGCCTCCATTACTCTCACCACCAATATTAGGAATGTCATTGCTTTTATATATATCCACTATGCCATGTGATATAGGGGATCTCTTATCTCAACATAATGATGAAACAAAGGAATGAGATATATATTATCTAATAAAAACACTTATGGCATATGAGCTCAATTATACCCTTATATAGAAAGTATGCTTGGACATGGTCTTTCCATCATAATAAATCATACCTTATATGTTAAAAAACCAAGTAAATTTAATAACAAAATTTTATCTACTTAAATAAATGTTATCTAAATATACCCTAACATGAAGAATGGCACAATGAATTATGTTATTAATTGAATTTGATATTGGACATGTAAATTAAAAAACTACCAAAGGGCAAATTATCATGGATCAACTAGTGGAAAAACCCATAGTGGACACAAGACCATTAACAATAGCCTTCCCTAATGAGTCTATATTATAAAATTATATAGAGGTCATCATACAATTTGTAATTCATGCATGAAAATAAGAAACTTACATTTATACACTTACCTCTAATATTATCTCCTGACTTTGACTCTATTTTTCTTTAGTCTAGTTTTTAACCTTTTGGTTTCTCTTTACTTGTCTTGTTTGTTCTCTACCTTTGGACCCTGTACACATTTCAAATTCACATCTGCATCTCATTCATTCCACTTGTTCTCTAACTTCATTTGAGATGATCTCTCACACTAGCCTTGACGTCACACACTAGCCTTGATGTAACAATTTCTATTACTCCTACAAAGATTCAAAGCATTGATTATTCATGGATTATTACAACCTTTTTTATACTCAGTGTATCCTTAATATATTCCTAGTTTCATTCACAAAACCCCTATTCTCTCTCTTATACTCATTCTCTATAATTCTCTTTAAAAAAATGGTCTTGCTAGCCTTTTTTAGGCTTTTATGTAGTGTACGGATGTGTACAAAATCAAAACCATAAACTAGAACTATTTTTAGATACCCTCTAAGCCTTTCTTGATATCTAAAAGGTTTAAATCCATGATTCATTCCCTAAACTACTTTTTAAGCCACTTCCTAGCCCCTATTTAGGCCTATTAGGCCTTTGTTCACCTTTTCAACACATAGTCCCTCTTATTGGTATAGATTCATACCAACACAACTTATAAAACTCAAAATCCTTTGGCGTAGTGTAAACACTAACTGATGACCAATTTGTAATGTGCTTAAATACAACATTATTAGGCCTTACTCTAGATTTCTCATTCCAAAACATTAAACCAACTTAAATATAATCAAATTACTTATGAACACTAGTATTAAACACTCCCAAATGTATACAAGTGCCATTCACCAACCTTGAATCACACCTTACCACTGTTGATGGCCTATACATGTTTAATTGATCAAGAAAATTTAGAGTATATAGGGTCTGTATGGTCTTCCAAAGACCACCCTCTTCAAATACAAAAGATAATTTTTTGAATCACCTTAATTGATTGAATATAAATACTTGTCAATATACAAATTGGTTTCAAACACCTTAACAAAGTCTTACTTACTCAAAGAAAAAAAAGTCTTTCTAGTCTTTTCTTAAACTCAAGAAATAATGAAAAAAACTTTTCTAGTCAATTTACCTCAACAAGATCCACCTAATCCTTTTCTTAGAAATAAAACACATTCTACTTAAATGAACTTTAATCCTCTGACATATTTTAGACCAATTATTGTGCCATAATAATACATCCATAGTTTGTGAATCCACTTTATAAGTTATTTTCAAAACATAGAATAATAGGTCATAATAGGGTTAATAAATTCTAAATCAATCCTTCAGTATTTGATCAAACATATCATATTCATCCACATATAAAGAATGTAACAAAACTTACAAGGACATTTATCCAAGAAAATCATAGAGCAATATATTTTTTTCCAAAGTCCTTACTCTTCCTCATTCATGGTTCTTGTCAATATTTACATAACAAGCATGTTTGACATAGTTCTCTCCTTTTTCCTTTCAAATCTTATTTCCATTCTTAAACTTACACTTCCTTCCTACCTTAATCACTCTTTACACAAAACACCTATCTATTCTAAAAGACTCCAAAACTCCCATAACTACCTTATAACTTCTTTTTATACATTGAAAGTGTCATTAACTAACTCAACTACAAATATAAGTTTCAATGTGAATAATAACATAAGTCGCTTGTAAAATTAGGTGCCTTTGACCTAATTTAGGGTCTTCACAACAAGAACACTTTATTAAAAATTCCTACCAACATGACAATTGCTCCACAAACCTTAACCAAGATTCAAAAACTTAAACAAAGAAATTGGAGAGAAAATACTAGTGCACCACAAATTCAAATTTAATAACTTATTAGCACCTTAAAATTATTCCTTTATACCTAACATGACCTTAACAAATTGCAAAAAAATCTAGACATGCAAAAGAGATCAATATTTACATTGGGTAATGAAGCTCCTACATCATACTATGAAGGAGCAAGGAAAACCTTTCCCATGAAAGTTATAAATGATTTGAATTTAAATTTCTTTGCAACATCCTTATTCTACCTAGATCCTAAGGTCTATTTGAGACTCTTTAGTCCTTCTTGATGTTGTCTCAAACTCATTATGCCTCCTCCTTTGTTATTCTCTCTCTTGTTCTTCCTCTTGATTTGCATTCTCAATCTAATCATGGGCAACTGTTGCTCATTTCTTTGCCTCCAAATACTTGCACATGAAGAAAATATGTCAATAAACACCACCTCTTACTTATTCCATTATCCTTTACTTTGTTCTTCTTTAAATCCTATTTTTCTTTAGTTGTCATCTCTTCTTCTCCTTGATTCAATATTGATTGCAATAGGAAATTAGCTTCCATGATGCTCTCTTTGTCTTTGATGAGTCTCAAATCCTCTGTTTATTCTATTTTATGCTTCCATATCTACTCTTATTTGGTTGTGTATTCATTTACATATTTTTTCTCTTACAGTGGTGCCAAACAAATCACCCCAATATACTGCGATTCAATCTTTTCAATCATTTTATCATGTGCATCTTCTTTCTTCTCTATTGTTACCACCTCATAGATGTCAAACACTTCACTTGATATTATTTTACCTTTGTTTCCTTCAACTAGCATGTTAATTAGCTTCAATTTATCCTCATATAATTCATCTTTCTCAATGTTCAAATCAACACATTCATCAAAAACTACATTGAAACATATACCTTGCACTTGTTGTCTCTCCTCAAGGCTTCTTTAATTGAAATATACCTTTTTCTTACTTGTCATGAGGCATGGTGATGATGAAAACTCATTTTATCCTTCCTCTTCATCTAATGGCTCACCTTATTCAAGGTAGCACAAAATTATCTCACCATACTCAATTGTTTACTATACTTCCTCATCATTATCATGTTTCTCATGCTTACAATATTATTCACCTTTATACAAACATTTCAAGAATTCATTAGTTAAAATCATTTGAGGCTTGCTTTCTACTTCGCTTCTCCTTCTAGATTTTGTTGCTTTCATCTTTTTCCTTCTCCTCTTTTCAATCAGCTACTTAAGAGGCCTTTTAACTTTCCTCTTTATGCACACACTAAATCTTGGTCTCAATTTTTCCAATGTTTTCTCTAGCCTTGTTAAAACCTCTTTCATCTCAACTATCTATTTTTATATCTAAATCTCTTTGTCTCACTTCCATATTATTTTGTAAATATTCACTCTTTAAGCCCTTCATCATTCTTTACTATCTCACTTTCTCTCTATATGTCTCTCTCTTAGACCTTTCTTCTCTTCTTGACAAGCCTTCCTACTTGTCTTCTTTACCATTCACTTGGTCTCTCTCACTTGAATCTATCTCTCTCTTGGCGTCAATATATTTCTTGTCCTCACCTCAGACTTATATTCTCTTATCCTTTTAGGACTCTCTTCTCTCTCTCCAAGCTCTATACTTGAGCTTATATCTTAGAGCTTTCACTAGCTCTTTTCTTTCTCTTTCTTAAAAAATTATTGGCTTAATTACTTTACCACACCTATTCTATTTTGCTTATACTTTTACCTCTCTTTTCATATACATATAGCATTTTCACTCTTTCTTTCAACCTCATTAGTCATCTCACAACAACAACTCATAATAACTTCCAATATGTACACACAAACTAAATCAACTTTTTAAAACAAAACTCAAAACATACCTTGCAAAGAATATTTTTTCTCTAATACCAAATTATGTAGAGGTCATCATATAATTTGTCATTCATACATGAAAATAATAAATTTACATTCATACACTAACCTCTGCTACTATCTCCCATTTTTGACTCTATTTTTCTTTAGTTTAGTTTGTAAGATTTTGGTTTCTATTTACTTGTCTTGTTTATTCTCTACCTTTGGACCTTGTACACATTTAAAATTCACATCTACATCTCATTCATTCCATTTTTTCTCCAACTTCAATTTAGATTATCTCTCACACTAGCCTTGATGTCACACACTAGCCTTGATGCAACAAGTTCTATTACTCATTTAAAGATTCAAAGCATTGATTATTCATAGATTATTATAACCTTATATATACTTAGTGTATCCTTATTATAGTCTTAGTTTAATTCACAAAACCCCTCTTCTCTCTCTTGGACTCATTCTCTACAACTTATCTTTTAAAACACATTCCTACTAGCCTTTTTTAGGCCTTTTTATAGTGTACAAAGATGTATGGAATAAAAACCATAAACTATACCTATACCCTCTAAGCCTTTCTTGATATCTACAAATTTTTACTCCATGATTCATTCCCTAAACCACTTTTTAAGTCACTTCTAAGCCCCTGTTTAGGCCTATTAGGCCTCTATTCACCTTTTCAACACATAGTCACGTTTATTAGTATGAATTCATACCAAAATAACATATAAAACTCAAAATACCTTGGTGTATTGTAAACCCTAATTGATAACCAATTTTTATGGGATTTCCATGGTTGAAACTCCTAGAAACCCAATTTTTGTTTGAAACCTTAGAAATAGGGTTTGTCACAGTCTGCATAGTCAGAAAAGGTATAAAATTAAGTTTAAAATTATATGTAGGGTTTCATACTAATATATTAATTATTTATGGTTTTTATAACCTCCACATGATATCTAGACCTTGTGATAGCTATCAAACACACCTTTTTTCATGTTTTCTTCTCTAATCTATGTTAGACTATGTGCTTAAATACAAAATTCTTAGGCCTTACTCTAGGTTTCTCATTCTATAGTATTGAACCAAATTAAAAAAATAAAATAACTTATGAACACTAGTATTAAACACTCATAAATGTATACAAGTTCCATTCACCAACCTTTAATCACACCTTACCACTGTTGATGGCTTGTGCAGGTTTAGTAGATCAAGAAAACATAGAGTATACAAGATCTGTATGGTATTCCAAAGACCACCCTCTTCAAATATGAAAGATAAAGGTTTTAATCACCTTAATTGATTTAATCTAAATATTTTTTAATATACAAATGGGTTTCAAACACCTTCACATATTCTTACTTATTCAAAGAAACAAAGTCTTTCTAGTCTTCTCTTAAACTCACAAAACAATGACATAGAATTTACTAGTCCATTCACCTCAACAAGATCCACACTATATTCTTCTTGGAAATAAAACAAATTACACTTAAATTAAATTTCATCCTCTGACATATTTCATACCAATGCTTGTGCCATAACAATACATACACAGTCTATGAATCCACTTTATAACTTAGTTTCAAAACATAGAATAATAGGTCATAACAAGGTTAAGAAATTATAAATCACTCATTTAGTCTTTGATCAAACATATCATATTAATCCAAATATAAATGATGTAAAAAAACTTACAAGGTCATTATCCAAGTAGATCATAGAGAAATACAAGTTTTTCAAAAGTCCTTAATCTTCCTCATTCATGGTTCTTATCAATATTTACATAATAGGCATGTTTGAAAAAGTTTTCTCTTTTTTAATTTCAAATATTCTTTTCCATTATTATAATTACACTTATTTATTACCTTAATCACTTGTTAGACAAAATACCTATCTATTAAAAAGGAATCCATAACTCCCAGAACTACCTTCTAACTTATTTTTGTACTTTGAGAGTGTCCTCAACTAACTCAACTACAAAGATAAGTTTCAAGGTGACTAATAACATAAGTCACTTATGAAATTAGGTTCCCTTGAACTAATTAAGGGTATTCAAAACAAGACCACTTTATTGACAATGCATACCAACACGAAAATTTATCCACAAATCTTATCCAAGATTTAAAAATTCAAATGAATAGATTGGTGGAAAAATGTCAGTACATCACAAATTAAAATTTGACAGCTTCATAACACCTTTAAATGATACCTACAGACCTAACATGACCTTAATAACTTGAAAAAGACTCTATACATGCAAAAGAGATCAATATTTACATTGGGGAGTGATGTTATTGCATCATCAACTGAAGAATCACCAAGATGGAAATTATATTTTGATGGATCATTTATCCCATATGGGTTAGGAGAAGGAATACTTTTGGTAACACCATAAGGAAAACTAATACCTCAAGCTTATATTTCACATGAACCAATAACATTGTTGACTATGAGAAATTGATTTTTAGGTTAATACTTGTTATGTAATGTAATATTCAACATCTTCACATCCTCGAGGACTCTCAGTTAATTATCAAATAGGTAAACAAAGATTTCCAAACTAAGGATGAGAAGTTACTTCCCTATTATCGAATGGTTGATCAATTGAATCAAAACTTTTAGTTCATAGTTTTTTCAGCAAGTTCCAAGAGGAAGTAATAAATCCATAGATGTAATGGCCATTATCGAATCTTTAATAGATCTCCTAGAAAATGTCCTTAAAGGTAATTTTCTAGATGAATACTTATTATTGACTTCACATTAGGAATTGGCTCATTATCAAAAAATTTCAATCCCTAATCATATTCAAACATGATATGATGATATATATGCCTAAATATAAGATAATACCCTTCCACTAGATGTCACCCATCACCAACACAAAGCCTTCATCTAATGTGCATCTCATTACACCATCCTTGATGAATGATCTATCGACAAGGCTATGATAGGACCTTATTAAGATACCTAAAATTAGAGGAGGCTCTTATTGCAATCAAGGAGGTTCATGATCATATTTGTGGAGGAAATGTCATTGGAATGGCCATAGGGGCTAAGAAGTTACTCTGAACTAGATATTATTATCGAACCATGGATCATGATGCTTGTTAGTATGTGGATAAATGTGTATCCTATCAAATGCATGGGAACCTCATACATGTCCCTAATCAAGATATTGAAACTTTAATGAGCCTATTAACCTTATTAGTATGGGGATTAGATCTTATTGTAAAAAATAATCCTGCCTTATCATATAGACACAAGTTCATTATTACAACCATAGAGTGTTTTACTAAATGAGTTAAAAGTTATACCACTCATATACACCATAAACCTTCAAATATCTAAGTTCATCTTGAATCAAATCATTTGCCACTTAAGAATCCAATCTAAAATCATATTAGATAATGGAAAATATTTTAATAATCAATAAGTGGAAAGCATATGCAATATATTAAATATTGAGAAACATTTCTCTACACCTTATTATCCCTAGGGTAATGGCCAAGTAGAAGCATCAAATAAAACACTTATAAAAATACTCAAGAAGATTGTCAATAATATTGGAAGAAATTGGCATTTATCATTATATCTATCACTTTGGTCATATAAAACCAACATGTAAATGGCTACTAGGTCTATTCTATACTCTTTGGTATTTGGAATAGAACCAATCTTGGTAATCAAAGTCAAGCTCCCCTCATTACATATATCCTTATGGGGTATAATCATAGAAAATAAGTATAGAAATGAGTATTTACATAAACTAGAATTTTTGGATGAAAAATGTCATAATGCTCTAGATTATCTTATGGAATATCAAAATAATCTCAAAGGCCAATTTTACAGGAAAATCTAGTCCCAAGAATTTGAAATTGGTGACTTAGTCCTTAATGAGAATCAGAAGAACACCAATGCTGAGAAAGAAAAGAAGGGGATATTTTAATAAGTTTAGATTGGGATATATGTTATCATTACCAAATTTAGATTTGGGGCATACAAATTGGCCACTCTTGATGGAGATTATGATCATAGGAATTAGGCAATAGAGAGGAGGTTAGAACAAGTGTTAGTTTCACAAAACAAAAATGAAATCAACACACTAACAAGCTAACATCTCTAAGCCTAGATATTAAGGGGAGCATAGTGAATAAAATACATATGAAAGCACAAATAAAATGAAAATAATTACAAAATCCCTTACCTTCCTTGAGATCTTCAAGTGATTTGTTTGTGGCTTGCTTGACTTGTGCTCAAAGAGTCTTTCGCAATGGAGCTTGGCTATCTCTTTCTCTCCTTGGCACCATTATTAGATTTGATATGGATTGATGGCTTGGCTTATGATTTTGGAATTATAAAACTATTGCTTTTAATATTTATATAAAATTAACAATATAACTTTACTTTATCCAAGTTCTCCAAATGAAGAGGCAAATGATTATAGTTATAGGTTTAGAAACTAACCCCAACTCAAGGTGAGTTAATGTGTAGTTTAAATATGCAATGAGTTCAAACCTAACCTAATTGAGTTAATTAAATGCACTAGAGTTTAAATGTGTCAAAAACTCATGATTTATAATTAATAGGCATGGGTGAGATATTTTTAGATATTTATAAAGGCTTGACAACTCCTAAAAGACAATCATGAAAACCTAGGATATTCTTGTTTTTTGAATTTCACTAATTTCACGTGGATAATTCAACTAGGCATTTAATTTGATTTAGAATTTTAATTAATTATAATGAGGATTTTATCATTTCCAAGGTTTGATTTAATTTCATATGTGCATTTTCACCATTTAATAAGTCTATAAGTTAAATTGCATGTTATGATGCCATAAGATGAATAGAGATAATTCGTGAGAGGTTTTTGTTCATTATGGTAGGATACCCTAATTAGGGATGTCTATTGGGATCTTGATCTTTGATGAATGATGCATAATAAAATTTGGGACATTAAACTATTCTTAGGCTTAATTTATAATGGTTGGTAAGAATTGGTTTGATGTCTGGTATGAAGCCATTGGTGGCCAGTTTTAGGTGTCTATAGTTTACCCCTATTTGTGAAAGCATTGCAAGTTGTAAGCATAGTAATGTCTTCTCAAAGAATTAAAAGGTCTCGTATGCTTATTAATTTAATAATAATGGATGAAATATATGTTCCCCCTTGAGGGAGTGGTTGGCAAAGGGGTTGACAAAAGGTCCCTCAAAAGGACACGAGTGGACCAAACAAATATAATGGGGTGGAAGGTATTGATTTTCCTAGAGGAAATTATAATTAATGGCATATAGAGCTACCCCATTTAGGGAAAACAAATAGGATGATATCCCATAAGAAATTATAATCATCAGCATAGGTGGGATAATAGAGGTAATGATTTGCCCAAAGGTAGTTATAATCATTGGTTGGATAAAAACATGCTCCAATTAGGAGGATAAAGATAATGGTTATCCCATATATGGTCGTAATCATTATCACAATGAAAAAATGTCCCAATTAGATAGAATAAATAAAATGATTTTACCAAAGGTGGTTATAATCATCAACCTTCAAATAGATGGAAACATAATGATTTGACCAAAGGTGGTTAGAATCATTGGTTATGCAAGTGAGATGGTATATAATGATTAAACCATAGGTGGTTATAAGCATTATACCTTGATAGTGGAAAACATGATGTGGAATATGATGAAAAATGGGTATAGAGGAGAAGGGTGAATTTAGGCAACCTGCTAGTAGGGAGATGCTCATCCAAACTAGCAAAGGTTTAAATTATTTCATTGTTTAATTACTTTATTTAGGATATGATTTGGATTAGATCAAGAATGTTATTGGTGCCAAGGAAATATCATCATTACATTATCATGTAGACTCATGGAACTAATTTTTGTTGTAGTACGTGATGGCAGGCATAATGATAGAACACCATGAGGACTTGGCTGAAATATGCATAAGGACTGACATGGGATCTAATAAACAATTTAAAATAATGCACCATGTATAAAATTCATGATGACAATGTTGATGCATGAATATGGATGGATTAAATAATAATGCACAAGGAATCTCCCAATGGATGCACATAAACTCAATTAAAGGCAAAAAAATAAAGCAAACAAATAAAAAACAAACAAAACACCCAAAAAGTAAATAAATAAAGAACAAAACGTAAAAAGTGAAGAAAACAAAGAAATAAAAACAAATAATGGTTAATCACAATGTTAGTATTTAAGGATTGTTAACAAAATATTTTCAAATTCATGTAGGTCTTTTATAAGATCATACAACCTTCATCCAAGATTATAGGTCATCTTAAATTGATTATTTGTCTATTATGTCTTCACAACCTACTAGCATAGAGTCTGGAGGGACTATAGTTATTCCTACGAGCATGTTCAATTGGCATAATGTCTCAAATATGGTACTTGACTAAAAAAAAAAAAACTTTTAATATTTCTCTCTAGGCCACCTCATTCCTCATTACCTTAAAAATCTTTATGTATAGTGTTAATACCTTGAAATAGACTTGAAAAACTACCAAAGGACTATGTTCATCCTTGTGTTCTCTCAACATCATGAAGTGGACAAATTATTTTTGCATTATAGCTATCAAGCTACCTATAGTAATTAGAAAGAGTTTGTATATAAACTATATAATAATTAAAGGATGCCATTATCTGCCTCTAGGGGTGTCACAAAGTTTCTTATTGCCATTGATGACCTTAAGAAGGTCTTCCACTTCATCCTCTTAAAGCAAGCAAGGAAAATATTCATCTTGGCTTGGTTTAGTTGATTGGAACTTGTATTATCACACTAAAATTTTAGTGAATGGATGGTTGAGTGCCATTATACCTCTTCCTAGGCCTAGAATGTCTCTTCAACTAGTTGAGAAGCTTCCACATAGCCAAAAACATGAAATTACACTTAAACAATGCAATTTTAGACTATTTTCTTGTGCTTTTACTCCACACGTGCCAAGATTATAAATTTAATAGATGATAATAATGTTTACATATGTCATAAATGTGTTTTCAATGTATTTCACATACATTGGAGTCAATTTGGAGACATACACAGTCATTATGCTCTTTGAGGGCACAAAAAGTAGTTTTAAGTCTCTAATATTCTTAATGATTAATAATAGAGTATAGGCCCTTAATGGATTTAAAAATTCCATAAATTTAGATTGAATATGCCTTATCAGTATACATTAATTTAATTTTTTCCCATGCATCTTCTCATCTAACTTATCACATGAGAAAAATGACCTTCTCGAGTTTGCAAGCCTCTAGGTGCTTATTCAAGATGATTGTCTTGAGAAAAGTCCTTTTTCATGCTTGTTTTTGGTTTAAAATGATTATTATAGGCTGGATACATAATCCATGAGGTCTTAAGGTAGTCTAATGGCCTTAAGACTTGTTTTAGCCATGGTTGGAGTTTCTTAGTAGTTTAGGGGTTTTGACCCTAAATGTCTTATTTTGGTGTTTTATCCTCTCTAAAAGGAGTATAATAACTTATTCAGTATTATCCATAGTTATCCACACTTGGGTTAAACCTTTTGTCTCATTTTTAATTCAATATTTTCATGTTTATGCTTATGTTCATACTTTTAGCCTCTATGTTCTCTCTTAGACCTATCACCCTGCCAGAGGTTGAGAATGGCTCTCATGAGTCTTATATGAGTGTGTGTGTGTGTGTGTGTGTGTGTGTGTGTGTGTGTGTGTGTGTGTGTGTGTGTTATATACATATATATACATATATATACATATATATATATACATATATATATATATATATATATATATATATGTATATATGTATATATATATATATGTATATATGTGTATATATATATATACATATATATATATATATATATATATATATACATATATACATATATATATATGTATATATATATATGTGTGTGTGTGTGTGTGTATAAATGTGTGTGTGTGTGTGTGTGTGTGTGTATATATATAGTTTTATATGAAAAATAAGAGGTAATTAAATTTTTTTAAGGTTTAATTATTAGTATAAACCTCTATAAATTCATTGAAAACATATTTTCTTCATTTTATAGTCTTGTAGGTGCATCTTCCAAGCTCAAACCCATTGCAACTCTGCTCTTGGAATGGTCTTTTCTGCTTACAATGGTGTCTAAGTTATCTTGGATAAAAAATTTATATAATTTGGTTTTATTTATTCATCCTCTAAATTTAGAAACAACACGAAACTTGCCTAGAACCCTTCATTCTTAAACTACAAACTTGACACAGTCCATTTGAGTGTGCATACATTAACTATCTTATTTTGCCATGTTGACCATGAATTATCTTGAAATATTTTTACGTAATTTTAAAGGTATAATAATCATTATTAAAATATAAATAATTAATTATATACCTCACTCTTGGTTTTAGGTTTGTTACTTATCTCTTCATACTTGAAACCCTGTCCAAGAGCCTTAAATCAATGGCCTTCATGGCCTACCACTTGCAACTTCCTATCAAAGATGATAATGGAATGTATAATAATTTTTTTTTATGATTATATGAGTGTATCATACACTTAAAATGAATTATTCAATCCCTATATCATATGTATTATTCCCCAAAACATCCCATATACTTACCCATAGGATTGTGTTTCTTTTATTTGAGGTTTGTGTGCTTGGATCAGTCCTAGAAAACCACTTTGGATATGAATGTAAGATTGGTTAAAAATTAAATGGGGTATTATTTATTGTTATATATTCATACCATGTGTTTTTTCTTATTTCATAATCCCAAAACCTTTCAAAAGTATCAAATAACCTTAAAGCCTTCATTCTCAAACCCTGAATACTTGTACCTTGACATTTGAGTCATTTTTACATTGGATGTTTGATTTTAAATGTTTTATGATGTATTTTAATACCATAAAATATTAATTTAAATATATAATTACATTAATGAGCTCCCAAATTCATTAAATAAGAGAAATCGAGACACTAAGGTTTAATAAGGTTTAAGAGGTAGCTAAATTATTAACAATGGTTCATAAAGATATACACCTAATCCCAAAACTATTACCATGGATTTCAAGGGAATATGGGTTTTCAACATCCCCTAATGTAATTTTTTCTAATACATCTCTTTTTTTATGAACCAACCTCATTAAAATGATAATCTTCACTCTGCCAATAGCCCAATGGAGATCTTAAATAGTTTTTTAGCCTTGTTTGGACCTGTGAACTCTACCTAAGCATGGTTTTTAACTTAGTGAGGTTGTAGGATGTTGTGGAGAGATTATAATACCATTATTATTTTTAAAATCCTCTCAAATAATCTTTTTGATCAAGCTTGAGACTTTATATTCACTTTTAGACCTATCTTCATCAAGAAAACTTGCTTTTCTGCCAAAATACCCTATTAAAGTTGTTAACTAGATTTTGATGGAGTTCATCTTGTATTGTATGATTGTGGTGTAATGTACCAAAAATATCTTCATATTATTTTCCTATCATTTCATACATCATACTATGTTTGAAAATTATAGAAATGATCAAAGCAATTTTTAAAAGTGAGTATATGTTAGAAAATAAGTATTTTGACACCTTGATTAAGTGTACAAACAAAAGAGATATAAGATTATCTTCAACAAGTGTTAAATGACCAAAAAAATACATATTTAACCTCTATTCATGGTTTATACTCTTGTTACTTGATATTTCTCAATTTGATTATATTACAACATTGCAACAAATAATAGAAACAAGATAAGTGAAACTGTAAACACTCTAAAATTACCATAAACTCCTCAAAATTCTTATGAAGACAAAAAATTCTCTCTCCCTATATTTGAGTTTAGGTCCTATTATTAACTATAGATAACCATTATATCTTATAAGATCACCACCTCATTTTTTTCACCATGTATCACTTGTACCTTAACTATTAAAAACTCCCATTAACATCTCCAGTTACCTTAAACTTTGATAAACTATTTTTAAAATACTTAATCAATGATAATGGCATAATATTGATTGTACAAGACACATTTCATGGACCTTAACATACTAATAATACCTTGTTTATACCTTTAGATAACCTACAACACCAAACCATGACACCAAAACATACCTATTAGCAAGATCATTTACAAGGTTAGATGAATCAATTACTTGTTTTGAATAGACCTTGGTCAAAGGTGGATAATTAGCTAATATTTTTTGTGACCTCCTAGGATAATTTACTTACTAAACATCTAAATTAATGTCCTTAGACATCCCATTGGGCATGGACTCACTGAACACTACTCTTTGAGACTAAAACTAAACTTGAACATGACATTCACTTTTGAAACAAATTGAAAACTAAAAATACCTCTAAACACAACTGTATACATATAAATCTACTCGCTCTAACTATTCCATTAATCCCACTAATTATCTTAAATAATCCCATTATCATTATTCTAATTTGTATAATTAAATCCCATTCCCTATCATATATTTCATATATCATGATAACCTTCCTACACCTCCATGCCATATTAACCCACTGATTATCCCACTAACATTCTATTAAACCACTAATCTTACCTCATTTACCAACCACTTGTCCCACTTTACAATTTAAAATTCAAATATCTTATACCTAACCCCATAGCCAACCTATCCATAGTCTCTCCTACACACCTATATCCTTAAACCTAACTTAATGCCCTAACTAATCCCTATTAACCCCTAATCAAATCTAAAAGCCTATAAAATCTAGATCCTTATCTAACTTTCTAAAATTCTCTAAAACTAGAGGATTTTAATGAATTTAAAATTAATTTTAATTCTCCTTCACCACCCTATAAATAACCAAGCATGGAGATTGGTTGAACTAACTTCAAAGTATGAACTTGCATGCATATATTAACTCTCTTAGCCTTTATACTCTCATTGCATACACATTATCCTTGCATCCAAAGAAGCCACTAACCGCTTTATGCTCACTTGAAATATTGAAGCCACCATCATCAATAAATCCAATAATCAAGTCAAAGAATTTTTGGAGAATATGTTTGAAGATCTTAGAGTGAAGGAAAGAGAAGAAAGATGATGGTAAGAGTCCTCTTATAATTTTTGATTACTTTTTTATTCTCTCCCTTTGATGTTTTTATAGATTTTGGGTTAAGTTATCATAGCTCAAATTTATAAGCATACAATGGTTACCAAAATGGGATACCTCCTTTAAACTAACCCTTGTGTGTGTAAGACATGTTAAATCAGCTTGCAAGATAGGTTAGAGAAAAACTAGGCTCTGAAATCTTTAAATTTTCATGTTTCAGATGGATTATAGTTTTACACTATAAATTATAATTTTACATAGGTAGTTTTATAGATCCTAACTATAGTTTTGACTAACCACATAATCCTAACTATTATCCATTGACATCCTTAGTAGGTTTCTAACCCCTTTCAAAATCACTTCTCGCTAGTTATGGTTTGAAACTCATCTATGGTTTTGCCTAGTGTAGTTGTAATTTTGACTAAATATTGTATTAAGGTCAAAAAATATGCATTTTCAACTTATTTTTGGTTTTTATAATCTAAGATAACCTAGTTATATTATAGGGATAGAAACAAAAAAAAATTCATCTTCAAATAAGCAAGTTTTTTATATTACTCAAAACCACTTCTCGATAGTTGTGATATTCAATTCTATCAATGGTTTTGCTTCTGTGAATCGTAATTTTAATTTAGGTATAATGTTACTAACTAAAACCTATGTTTTTTATCCTTGACATTTTTTGTCATTGTTTGGTTGTGATCTAATTGTAGGAAAGAAGAGACCTTACTCAAACAAATTCATCAACCCCAAAATAACTTTTTTAACTATATTGTGTAATTTCACTAATACACAATAATAGTTTTGAATATTTGTTGTGATTTTCAAAGTTGTAAAAGTGATTTTTCTATTAGTTAGATAATAGTTGATTATCATTCTAGTTTCTCATTTTTAATCATAGACATTCAAATTTATATAGGTAGCTAGGTTTTTTGAACATAAACAATCTCAATATACCTTTTACACCCTCTCTATATATAAATTTTAATCTATATAAAACTACTCGATAGAAGCAATCTGGATTCTCAAAAGAGATTTTGAAGCTACATAGGTGATTTTTATTATATTTGGGAAATAGGTTTTCATTTTAAATAATTTATCCTATCTCATTAATATATTTCAAAAACAAGCTTTGTCAATAGTTTAAATTTTTAGCATCATCCATCTTCGGCATTTCTAATAATTTGTATATATATGGAAGCAAAACCATTTATCTATAGTATAAATATTGATCTCTAGAATCAATTTTGAAGTTCAATCTATAGTTTTAAATTAGATAATTTTGATACTACATTTTATTGATATTGTCTAATAGAAAATTGCTTTAAGCAAAGGAATATCTCTTTTTAGCTTTCTAAACATATTATTTTATAGCTAGCCTTAAAATTTATTATTTTTCATATAAGTTATAAAACCGCTTCTTAATACCTATAATATTGATTCTCAGTAGTAGTTTTGGCTAGCCATTAGTGATTTTGACTAATTGCATGGTTAATACTAGCTAACTGTTTTTAAAAATGTAGATCCCTTAGTTGTGATTTTGTCTTGTAAGTTATGGTTTTGCATCACTCGAATTGATTTTAAAAATATGATAGTGTAAAAGTGGTTTTTTAGGATTCAAATGATTTTTTTTGGTTAGAAACTACTAATAGTTTTCATACAGAGGATACCTAAGTGGGAGGTCCTAAATCAGATGGCTAACTTGTTTCTTTGGAGGATTAGAAATTTGTTTAAGATTTAGATTTTGAATTTTTTGTATATATCTCTTTGATTACTTGTTATTTTATCTCACATAATTAAATAATTGGTTAAATAAATTTTTGTTTGCTTATTTGTTACCCCAAATTTTGATCTTTATAGGGTACAACATGACATGAAATTAATCTCCATGCACTTACCTAGTCTTTAGGGTTTGGTGATGAGTATTTCATCACCACACATTTGACCACATTTTGTGTTTTATTGGAGTATAAATATTAGTTACATCTATTATTAGGCCAAGTAGGTGACCCCATATTGGTCTTCTATGAAGGGAAAGAGTTAGCTCTCTAACCCAAGCATTGGACAACACCCTACATAGATTTAGGTCCCATACACCTTGAATATATCAAGGATGCCCCTAGAAACCTTATTTAAACCTAGAATAGGAAATTTTGTCTATAACAAGTGACTTGTTTCTAGAGTCAATATCAATTTGTAAGTGACCATCAAGTGTATGTAGGGTTGAGATGGTTTGGTAGACTCTATAATAGGTCACCAACATACAATCTCACTTACAAATTTGTTTGATGGTGTAGTTGTTTCGTTACATACCCATTGGTTTACTAGATTTTAGGGCTTTTGATTGGTGTGGTTGTGTGTTTGTCATGTTTTCCTTGTATTGTTTTTAAGTTAAGTCAAAATTTTCCCTTTCTCACAAAACACCTATAAATTTTTTAAGACACATCTCCATCTTATTGTTTCACCTAAACCATTTTCATCTTCATCTTATTCACCATAATATTGAGTATTAGATATTGTTTTGAAAACTAAGCTATAGTGGTCACCCATCCCTTCTTAAAAGTCTAGAAATAATCTTATTCATCACTTTGTCCATCCCAAGACACACTACTTTGACTAAATATTACCAAAGTCTATAACTTTATTGGGTTTAATATGTTACCCTATTATCTTATCATCCCACCTATTCATAACTAACATCTATCCAATTGTCATCTTTTTAGTGTCAATAAAGGCATCTAATAATCTCATCACTTAATCTCCTTATTAGGTTAAACCTTCATAGGGTTATCACATTGGTAATAATTAATAATCATAGTCCTTAATATTCAAATCAAAATCTTATCACATCCACTTCAAGCATCCCAACCATTATAGTCTAAAATTCAAGAGAAGTTTTGTGCTCAAAGTCATACTACTTTCTATCTTATATCAAAATAATACCTAACCATCTTTACATCACCCTACATTATCCACCATGTTAATCAAGACCCATGCCCAAGCCCTAAGGTTGGGACAAGGATCAAACTGGGAAGATGATGTCCTAAAGACACTACGTGAATAGAGTAGGTATAATGAAGAAACTAAAAGTGACATGCACACTCTTAGAGGAGCTGAAAGACTTACAAATTACTTCTTCAATAGTGATGAAGTTAGATCCCAATTCAATCAATATATAGATGACAATTGTGACCAAATTCTAGCCCAAATTATTAGAATACGGGGGGGGGGGGGGTGGGGAATTACTACCTACATTTAATCCTAACCTCATACAACATCTCATTTAACCACCATCTATACCCAACACTCCTCTTCATCCAAATGCCATGAACTAAGAAGAGGGGAACCCTAAACTTGTAGATCTTGAATAAGAGCTAGAAAAAGAAGAAAAAACCCTTTAAAATAATCACATCGAGGTTGATAGAAGGATATCTACCTTGGAGAATCGCCTAGGCTAGTTGACCTAACAAATTAACTCCCTCACATCCCAAATCCATTTGAAAAATCAAATGCCCTCATCACCTAGATGAACCACTAGAAACACTAATTTTGACACATTAAGACCAAAATCAAGCTAAAATCATAATTTTAATCCCTTAAAAGATCCCTCATTTTCCCAAGAGTGGAAGATGATGAAAGAAACTCTTTAATAGATTAATCCTTGCACTCAGAAAATAAGATATACATATAAATACTTTTGCACATCACCATTAAACATGAGCATTTTGTAGATACCATTCGCAGTACACTTTAAATATCCAAAGTTTGATAAATATAAAGGGATAAGGGACCCTCATAACCATGTTCAAGAGTTATATGTATCATGACATGATTTTGTATACAATGATGCTTACCTACTCCAACTCTTTCCCAAAAGTCTCATAGGACCCATTCTTGAATGGTTTATGCATTTACCTAAGGGGTATATAACCACGTTTGAAGAACTAATAGAAAAAAATCTGAGACATTTCTCTATAAATATAAAACATGGAATTTCTATAATTGATCTCTATAACACCAAAGGAATGGAGGGAGTCTAGCATCACTATTACAATGATGGTGGATCCTAGCTAGTTGCTTCTAATGTATGGTCCCTAAAAAAGAGTTGGCAAAGATCTTCATTGATAATCTAAATGTTAAATTAAAATGTGCCAAATAATTTTATGCGATTATATAAATGGGTATCTAGATATAGAAATCACTTATTAAAAGGGAAATAATTGAGTTATATCCTAGAATGAACAAAGTAAAAATCAAGATAATGAATTTTTAGGTAAGCTAAAGGTCTTCAATAAGAAAAAGAATTTATTTAGCGATGGTGTTACTTATTCAAAACATGCACAAACAGTGAAAAAAACTTCCCCAACTACCAAAAATCAAAATATCTACAACATCATTGTGATAAAGGGATAACTAAGGCATAAAGTAGGGAAATGTCATCTTACTAATCTTGGTGTACCTATTGAAACAATCCTAAAAAAGTTAATTGCTACCAACATGATAGCTCTCTAGAGATTTAACCCTTGGATGACAATAAGCCAAGTCTTGATTGGTACTATGAAGATAAATTGTTACATTAAAATTGAGTCAAAGGGAATGATATTAAAAAATTCATGCAATTAATACATTTCATCTAGGACTTAGTATAAATGGGGGAGTTATAAGTTGAAGGAGTTATTCAAACAAGTTAATCCAAAAATTAGCAATTAGGGATATATCAAGACCCTCTACCAAGACATGACCAGAAGTAAAATAAACCTCTAAGGGATCAGAATCAAGCCTCCAAATATAAAAATATTGATTACCATTCCATCCCATATCACTACATTAACACCATAAAAATTAAAGGCCTCTAAGAGTTTGCAAATCTACCATCCCTTATCCATGAAATTAATATGGCCAATATTATTTAGGTAATTACTATAGGACATGGAAAAATAATAGATCCTGGATCACTTCCAAACTATCCATCCACTTCTTCATCTCAAAAAATCACCATCCCTAAGAAATTCCCAAATCCTTCTAATAATCCATATGATATTATTCAATAGCTCGAGAAGACCCCAACACAAATCTCCCTTATGAATCTTCTAAAAAATTCTAATGTACATTAGGAGATATTAAATCAAGTCTTGAATGAATTAAAAGTTCCTAGTGATATTGACATGAATTAGTTTCAAGCCTTTTTGGGTCACTTATCTCCATCACAACAAATCATCTTCAGCACCCAGTATGTGCCACCAATAGGCCCTTACCATAATTATCCCTTATTAATTGAAATATCCATTGTAAACTAAAAAAAACTTGTAGGTTATTATAGATGGAGGATCTACCCTAAATTTGTGCAATATTGAGTTTCTCAAGAAGTTGAGGTACTCAAAATATTCACTAGGGCATACTCTAATAATGATAATGTTTTATGATGATAATGAAAGGACATCTACTGGAATAATATATCTTCCCATATCTATGGGGCATGTAGTTCATCAAACATTAATCCATTTTTTGGATGTATATCTCCCCTATAATATGCTCTTAGGATGCCCTTGGATCCATGAGATGAGAGTAGTACCTTCCACCCTCCATAAATGTCTCAAATTCCCACATTTAGGTATGGAGGTCACCATTTGGATGAAATCAAAAAAAATTGTAGCTATAAAATGGAACAATCAAATCATGATCTTTATTTTCCAAGTACTCAAATTTCATCCTATAATCCCAAATCTATGAAATATGTCTACCTTGATAGTCTATCACTTGCCTCATTTGAGTCACCAAAAATTACTTTCCTAAAAATTATCTCCAAGGGATGTGGGGAATATGAGTATAAAACTCTCTACATAGGAGACCCTCCACTATTCCCACATAGTTATGGGTCCCCATCTTGAGGCAAGATAAACCTATTGTCTATTAGTTCAGGCTGACTTTCTTCAAAAATGCAAGAATGCTATCTAAAGAATGTTTTGAAGATCTTGACAACTCCTGTATTATTTAGGAAGGTGCAGCCCTAAATATTCAAAAGAAAAAATATCCATAATTACAAAAAATTCTAAAAAATATGAATTTAAGGTTAAAGGACTAGGTCAAGTGGAACAATGTAGGATTGAACCTATTGGTATTCAATAACATCCAAGACAACCTGGTTTAGAGTACAAACCACTAGGCATTAACCTTAACTCTATTTCCATGGATACTTGTTCAATTCTTTAAGACACTAATTATGATGAATAAGTTAAGATAGGTTTTATTTCTAGCCTCTATTAATACTTGACTGGCACAAACCTATTCTCTAGAGCTACCATTTCCACTATCAATATCTCCCTCCACTACCCTAAACTAATAGACTGGGATCAGAGGAAAGAGCCATCCTTTGATATGTTTCAAAATGATGAGGCTATTATTGAGTACATGGGAACTTAAGGTTTCATGCCATTAAGGGATTAAAAAATAGGATTCACAATCAATTTAAATGAGTTTGCCTATTTTGGATAGAAAAATGAGTCATTAAATCAAGTAAAAGATGAATATGATGAATATGATTCCTCTCTAAATATATAATAAATACAGCTAAACCTTAACAAATAAGATATAGGTGAAGAGCTCCATCTAAGTTTTATTCAAGAGAATAGATACCACCACCCTCAACATATATTAAATATTAATCACCTTCCTTAATAGAAGAGGTCATATAAATTAATATTAGAACTGTTTAAAATACTAGAATAATCAAACTAGGGGTAATTCTCACATCTAAGGAATGCTAAATTTTTATTGATATTCTTAAGTATTTTATACAAATATTCAAATGGAGATACTCCAACATGCCTGGACTACATCCCACTTTGGTGGTACATCACCTTATAGTACATCTAAATTCTAATCCAATTAAATAGAAGCTCCAAAAGATACACCCCAAGGTGGTGTTATTATTCAACGAAAAGTTATGAAATTTCTTGGAAGAAGGATTAATTTATCTAGTAGATTATTCCAAATGGATCTCTAATATCATCATTATCAAAAAATCACAAGGATGGATATGGATTTACACTAAATTCTAAGCTATAAATAAGGCATGTCCAAAAGATGACTTTCTTGTACCAAATATCGACATGATTGTGGACTCTACAGCAATATACAAAATGCTCTCCCTCAAGGATGGATTTTTTGGTTATAATAAAATAAAAATTGCTCTAAAAAATTACCATAAACTTGAATTCATTAATTCATGGGTAACTTTATGCTATCAAGTGATGTCCTTTGGATTGAAAAACTTAATAAAAACCTACTAGAGGGCCATGATAGTAATTTTACACTACATTATGCATGACATTGTGGAATATTATGTGGATGACATCTTAGGAAAATCCAAGCTAAGAGTAGAACATCTAGTGGTCCTTAGATAGATATTTGAGTGGCTTAGAGAATAAAATGTTAGATAAAACCCCAAGAAATGTTTGTTTGGGGTCACTTCAAG
Organism: Torreya grandis; assembly: GCA_037957365.1. Taxonomy (NCBI): domain Eukaryota; kingdom Viridiplantae; phylum Streptophyta; class Pinopsida; order Cupressales; family Taxaceae; genus Torreya; species Torreya grandis. The sequence goes on from JARHVA010001644.1 coordinate 180,690, forward strand.
AAAACTTTTGGGGTTCATAGTCTCTCAACATGGCATTGAGGTAGATCCCACTAAGGTAAAAGCCATTATTGAAATGCCTCCACCTAAAAACCTGAAGCAACTATGGAACCTTCAAGGTAAATTATAGGCCATTCATCGATTCATTTCTCAATTGGTAGATAAGTGCCATCCATTTACTCATAACTTAAAGAAAGGATCTCATTTTGATTGAAATTTGAAATGTCAAAAAACATTTGATAGCTTGAAATAGTATTTATTGAAGCCTCCATTACTCTCACCACCAATATTAGGAATGTCATTGCTTTTATATATATCCACTATGCCATGTGATATAGGGGATCTCTTATCTCAACATAATGATGAAACAAAGGAATGAGATATATATTATCTAATAAAAACACTTATGGCATATGAGCTCAATTATACCCTTATATAGAAAGTATGCTTGGACATGGTCTTTCCATCATAATAAATCATACCTTATATGTTAAAAAACCAAGTAAATTTAATAACAAAATTTTATCTACTTAAATAAATGTTATCTAAATATACCCTAACATGAAGAATGGCACAATGAATTATGTTATTAATTGAATTTGATATTGGACATGTAAATTAAAAAACTACCAAAGGGCAAATTATCATGGATCAACTAGTGGAAAAACCCATAGTGGACACAAGACCATTAACAATAGCCTTCCCTAATGAGTCTATATTATAAAATTATATAGAGGTCATCATACAATTTGTAATTCATGCATGAAAATAAGAAACTTACATTTATACACTTACCTCTAATATTATCTCCTGACTTTGACTCTATTTTTCTTTAGTCTAGTTTTTAACCTTTTGGTTTCTCTTTACTTGTCTTGTTTGTTCTCTACCTTTGGACCCTGTACACATTTCAAATTCACATCTGCATCTCATTCATTCCACTTGTTCTCTAACTTCATTTGAGATGATCTCTCACACTAGCCTTGACGTCACACACTAGCCTTGATGTAACAATTTCTATTACTCCTACAAAGATTCAAAGCATTGATTATTCATGGATTATTACAACCTTTTTTATACTCAGTGTATCCTTAATATATTCCTAGTTTCATTCACAAAACCCCTATTCTCTCTCTTATACTCATTCTCTATAATTCTCTTTAAAAAAATGGTCTTGCTAGCCTTTTTTAGGCTTTTATGTAGTGTACGGATGTGTACAAAATCAAAACCATAAACTAGAACTATTTTTAGATACCCTCTAAGCCTTTCTTGATATCTAAAAGGTTTAAATCCATGATTCATTCCCTAAACTACTTTTTAAGCCACTTCCTAGCCCCTATTTAGGCCTATTAGGCCTTTGTTCACCTTTTCAACACATAGTCCCTCTTATTGGTATAGATTCATACCAACACAACTTATAAAACTCAAAATCCTTTGGCGTAGTGTAAACACTAACTGATGACCAATTTGTAATGTGCTTAAATACAACATTATTAGGCCTTACTCTAGATTTCTCATTCCAAAACATTAAACCAACTTAAATATAATCAAATTACTTATGAACACTAGTATTAAACACTCCCAAATGTATACAAGTGCCATTCACCAACCTTGAATCACACCTTACCACTGTTGATGGCCTATACATGTTTAATTGATCAAGAAAATTTAGAGTATATAGGGTCTGTATGGTCTTCCAAAGACCACCCTCTTCAAATACAAAAGATAATTTTTTGAATCACCTTAATTGATTGAATATAAATACTTGTCAATATACAAATTGGTTTCAAACACCTTAACAAAGTCTTACTTACTCAAAGAAAAAAAAGTCTTTCTAGTCTTTTCTTAAACTCAAGAAATAATGAAAAAAACTTTTCTAGTCAATTTACCTCAACAAGATCCACCTAATCCTTTTCTTAGAAATAAAACACATTCTACTTAAATGAACTTTAATCCTCTGACATATTTTAGACCAATTATTGTGCCATAATAATACATCCATAGTTTGTGAATCCACTTTATAAGTTATTTTCAAAACATAGAATAATAGGTCATAATAGGGTTAATAAATTCTAAATCAATCCTTCAGTATTTGATCAAACATATCATATTCATCCACATATAAAGAATGTAACAAAACTTACAAGGACATTTATCCAAGAAAATCATAGAGCAATATATTTTTTTCCAAAGTCCTTACTCTTCCTCATTCATGGTTCTTGTCAATATTTACATAACAAGCATGTTTGACATAGTTCTCTCCTTTTTCCTTTCAAATCTTATTTCCATTCTTAAACTTACACTTCCTTCCTACCTTAATCACTCTTTACACAAAACACCTATCTATTCTAAAAGACTCCAAAACTCCCATAACTACCTTATAACTTCTTTTTATACATTGAAAGTGTCATTAACTAACTCAACTACAAATATAAGTTTCAATGTGAATAATAACATAAGTCGCTTGTAAAATTAGGTGCCTTTGACCTAATTTAGGGTCTTCACAACAAGAACACTTTATTAAAAATTCCTACCAACATGACAATTGCTCCACAAACCTTAACCAAGATTCAAAAACTTAAACAAAGAAATTGGAGAGAAAATACTAGTGCACCACAAATTCAAATTTAATAACTTATTAGCACCTTAAAATTATTCCTTTATACCTAACATGACCTTAACAAATTGCAAAAAAATCTAGACATGCAAAAGAGATCAATATTTACATTGGGTAATGAAGCTCCTACATCATACTATGAAGGAGCAAGGAAAACCTTTCCCATGAAAGTTATAAATGATTTGAATTTAAATTTCTTTGCAACATCCTTATTCTACCTAGATCCTAAGGTCTATTTGAGACTCTTTAGTCCTTCTTGATGTTGTCTCAAACTCATTATGCCTCCTCCTTTGTTATTCTCTCTCTTGTTCTTCCTCTTGATTTGCATTCTCAATCTAATCATGGGCAACTGTTGCTCATTTCTTTGCCTCCAAATACTTGCACATGAAGAAAATATGTCAATAAACACCACCTCTTACTTATTCCATTATCCTTTACTTTGTTCTTCTTTAAATCCTATTTTTCTTTAGTTGTCATCTCTTCTTCTCCTTGATTCAATATTGATTGCAATAGGAAATTAGCTTCCATGATGCTCTCTTTGTCTTTGATGAGTCTCAAATCCTCTGTTTATTCTATTTTATGCTTCCATATCTACTCTTATTTGGTTGTGTATTCATTTACATATTTTTTCTCTTACAGTGGTGCCAAACAAATCACCCCAATATACTGCGATTCAATCTTTTCAATCATTTTATCATGTGCATCTTCTTTCTTCTCTATTGTTACCACCTCATAGATGTCAAACACTTCACTTGATATTATTTTACCTTTGTTTCCTTCAACTAGCATGTTAATTAGCTTCAATTTATCCTCATATAATTCATCTTTCTCAATGTTCAAATCAACACATTCATCAAAAACTACATTGAAACATATACCTTGCACTTGTTGTCTCTCCTCAAGGCTTCTTTAATTGAAATATACCTTTTTCTTACTTGTCATGAGGCATGGTGATGATGAAAACTCATTTTATCCTTCCTCTTCATCTAATGGCTCACCTTATTCAAGGTAGCACAAAATTATCTCACCATACTCAATTGTTTACTATACTTCCTCATCATTATCATGTTTCTCATGCTTACAATATTATTCACCTTTATACAAACATTTCAAGAATTCATTAGTTAAAATCATTTGAGGCTTGCTTTCTACTTCGCTTCTCCTTCTAGATTTTGTTGCTTTCATCTTTTTCCTTCTCCTCTTTTCAATCAGCTACTTAAGAGGCCTTTTAACTTTCCTCTTTATGCACACACTAAATCTTGGTCTCAATTTTTCCAATGTTTTCTCTAGCCTTGTTAAAACCTCTTTCATCTCAACTATCTATTTTTATATCTAAATCTCTTTGTCTCACTTCCATATTATTTTGTAAATATTCACTCTTTAAGCCCTTCATCATTCTTTACTATCTCACTTTCTCTCTATATGTCTCTCTCTTAGACCTTTCTTCTCTTCTTGACAAGCCTTCCTACTTGTCTTCTTTACCATTCACTTGGTCTCTCTCACTTGAATCTATCTCTCTCTTGGCGTCAATATATTTCTTGTCCTCACCTCAGACTTATATTCTCTTATCCTTTTAGGACTCTCTTCTCTCTCTCCAAGCTCTATACTTGAGCTTATATCTTAGAGCTTTCACTAGCTCTTTTCTTTCTCTTTCTTAAAAAATTATTGGCTTAATTACTTTACCACACCTATTCTATTTTGCTTATACTTTTACCTCTCTTTTCATATACATATAGCATTTTCACTCTTTCTTTCAACCTCATTAGTCATCTCACAACAACAACTCATAATAACTTCCAATATGTACACACAAACTAAATCAACTTTTTAAAACAAAACTCAAAACATACCTTGCAAAGAATATTTTTTCTCTAATACCAAATTATGTAGAGGTCATCATATAATTTGTCATTCATACATGAAAATAATAAATTTACATTCATACACTAACCTCTGCTACTATCTCCCATTTTTGACTCTATTTTTCTTTAGTTTAGTTTGTAAGATTTTGGTTTCTATTTACTTGTCTTGTTTATTCTCTACCTTTGGACCTTGTACACATTTAAAATTCACATCTACATCTCATTCATTCCATTTTTTCTCCAACTTCAATTTAGATTATCTCTCACACTAGCCTTGATGTCACACACTAGCCTTGATGCAACAAGTTCTATTACTCATTTAAAGATTCAAAGCATTGATTATTCATAGATTATTATAACCTTATATATACTTAGTGTATCCTTATTATAGTCTTAGTTTAATTCACAAAACCCCTCTTCTCTCTCTTGGACTCATTCTCTACAACTTATCTTTTAAAACACATTCCTACTAGCCTTTTTTAGGCCTTTTTATAGTGTACAAAGATGTATGGAATAAAAACCATAAACTATACCTATACCCTCTAAGCCTTTCTTGATATCTACAAATTTTTACTCCATGATTCATTCCCTAAACCACTTTTTAAGTCACTTCTAAGCCCCTGTTTAGGCCTATTAGGCCTCTATTCACCTTTTCAACACATAGTCACGTTTATTAGTATGAATTCATACCAAAATAACATATAAAACTCAAAATACCTTGGTGTATTGTAAACCCTAATTGATAACCAATTTTTATGGGATTTCCATGGTTGAAACTCCTAGAAACCCAATTTTTGTTTGAAACCTTAGAAATAGGGTTTGTCACAGTCTGCATAGTCAGAAAAGGTATAAAATTAAGTTTAAAATTATATGTAGGGTTTCATACTAATATATTAATTATTTATGGTTTTTATAACCTCCACATGATATCTAGACCTTGTGATAGCTATCAAACACACCTTTTTTCATGTTTTCTTCTCTAATCTATGTTAGACTATGTGCTTAAATACAAAATTCTTAGGCCTTACTCTAGGTTTCTCATTCTATAGTATTGAACCAAATTAAAAAAATAAAATAACTTATGAACACTAGTATTAAACACTCATAAATGTATACAAGTTCCATTCACCAACCTTTAATCACACCTTACCACTGTTGATGGCTTGTGCAGGTTTAGTAGATCAAGAAAACATAGAGTATACAAGATCTGTATGGTATTCCAAAGACCACCCTCTTCAAATATGAAAGATAAAGGTTTTAATCACCTTAATTGATTTAATCTAAATATTTTTCAATATACAAATGGGTTTCAAACACCTTCACATATTCTTACTTATTCAAAGAAACAAAGTCTTTCTAGTCTTCTCTTAAACTCACAAAACAATGACATAGAATTTACTAGTCCATTCACCTCAACAAGATCCACACTATATTCTTCTTGGAAATAAAACAAATTACACTTAAATTAAATTTCATCCTCTGACATATTTCATACCAATGCTTGTGCCATAACAATACATACACAGTCTATGAATCCACTTTATAACTTAGTTTCAAAACATAGAATAATAGGTCATAACAAGGTTAAGAAATTATAAATCACTCATTTAGTCTTTGATCAAACATATCATATTAATCCAAATATAAATGATGTAAAAAAACTTACAAGGTCATTATCCAAGTAGATCATAGAGAAATACAAGTTTTTCAAAAGTCCTTAATCTTCCTCATTCATGGTTCTTATCAATATTTACATAATAGGCATGTTTGAAAAAGTTTTCTCTTTTTTAATTTCAAATATTCTTTTCCATTATTATAATTACACTTATTTATTACCTTAATCACTTGTTAGACAAAATACCTATTTATTAAAAAGGAATCCATAACTCCCAGAACTACCTTCTAACTTATTTTTGTACTTTGAGAGTGTCCTCAACTAACTCAACTACAAAGATAAGTTTCAAGGTGACTAATAACATAAGTCACTTATGAAATTAGGTTCCCTTGAACTAATTAAGGGTATTCAAAACAAGACCACTTTATTGACAATGCATACCAACACGAAAATTTATCCACAAATCTTATCCAAGATTTAAAAATTCAAATGAATAGATTGGTGGAAAAATGTCAGTACATCACAAATTAAAATTTGACAGCTTCATAACACCTTTAAATGATACCTACAGACCTAACATGACCTTAATAACTTGAAAAAGACTCTATACATGCAAAAGAGATCAATATTTACATTGGGGAGTGATGTTATTGCATCATCAACTGAAGAATCACCAAGATGGAAATTATATTTTGATGGATCATTTATCCCATATGGGTTAGGAGAAGGAATACTTTTGGTAACACCATAAGGAAAACTAATACCTCAAGCTTATATTTCACATGAACCAATAACATTGTTGACTATGAGAAATTGATTTTTAGGTTAATACTTGTTATGTAATGTAATATTCAACATCTTCACATCCTCGAGGACTCTCAGTTAATTATCAAATAGGTAAACAAAGATTTCCAAACTAAGGATGAGAAGTTACTTCCCTATTATCGAATGGTTGATCAATTGAATCAAAACTTTTAGTTCATAGTTTTTTCAGCAAGTTCCAAGAGGAAGTAATAAATCCATAGATGTAATGGCCATTATCGAATCTTTAATAGATCTCCTAGAAAATGTCCTTAAAGGTAATTTTCTAGATGAATACTTATTATTGACTTCACATTAGGAATTGGCTCATTATCAAAAAATTTCAATCCCTAATCATATTCAAACATGATATGATGATATATATGCCTAAATATAAGATAATACCCTTCCACTAGATGTCACCCATCACCAACACAAAGCCTTCATCTAATGTGCATCTCATTACACCATCCTTGATGAATGATCTATCGACAAGGCTATGATAGGACCTTATTAAGATACCTAAAATTAGAGGAGGCTCTTATTGCAATCAAGGAGGTTCATGATCATATTTGTGGAGGAAATGTCATTGGAATGGCCATAGGGGCTAAGAAGTTACTCTGAACTAGATATTATTATCGAACCATGGATCATGATGCTTGTTAGTATGTGGATAAATGTGTATCCTATCAAATGCATGGGAACCTCATACATGTCCCTAATCAAGATATTGAAACTTTAATGAGCCTATTAACCTTATTAGTATGGGGATTAGATCTTATTGTAAAAAATAATCCTGCCTTATCATATAGACACAAGTTCATTATTACAACCATAGAGTGTTTTACTAAATGAGTTAAAAGTTATACCACTCATATACACCATAAACCTTCAAATATCTAAGTTCATCTTGAATCAAATCATTTGCCACTTAAGAATCCAATCTAAAATCATATTAGATAATGGAAAATATTTTAATAATCAATAAGTGGAAAGCATATGCAATATATTAAATATTGAGAAACATTTCTCTACACCTTATTATCCCTAGGGTAATGGCCAAGTAGAAGCATCAAATAAAACACTTATAAAAATACTCAAGAAGATTGTCAATAATATTGGAAGAAATTGGCATTTATCATTATATCTATCACTTTGGTCATATAAAACCAACATGTAAATGGCTACTAGGTCTATTCTATACTCTTTGGTATTTGGAATAGAACCAATCTTGGTAATCAAAGTCAAGCTCCCCTCATTACATATATCCTTATGGGGTATAATCATAGAAAATAAGTATAGAAATGAGTATTTACATAAACTAGAATTTTTGGATGAAAAATGTCATAATGCTCTAGATTATCTTATGGAATATCAAAATAATCTCAAAGGCCAATTTTACAGGAAAATCTAGTCCCAAGAATTTGAAATTGGTGACTTAGTCCTTAATGAGAATCAGAAGAACACCAATGCTGAGAAAGAAAAGAAGGGGATATTTTAATAAGTTTAGATTGGGATATATGTTATCATTACCAAATTTAGATTTGGGGCATACAAATTGGCCACTCTTGATGGAGATTATGATCATAGGAATTAGGCAATAGAGAGGAGGTTAGAACAAGTGTTAGTTTCACAAAACAAAAATGAAATCAACACACTAACAAGCTAACATCTCTAAGCCTAGATATTAAGGGGAGCATAGTGAATAAAATACATATGAAAGCACAAATAAAATGAAAATAATTACAAAATCCCTTACCTTCCTTGAGATCTTCAAGTGATTTGTTTGTGGCTTGCTTGACTTGTGCTCAAAGAGTCTTTCGCAATGGAGCTTGGCTATCTCTTTCTCTCCTTGGCACCATTATTAGATTTGATATGGATTGATGGCTTGGCTTATGATTTTGGAATTATAAAACTATTGCTTTTAATATTTATATAAAATTAACAATATAACTTTACTTTATCCAAGTTCTCCAAATGAAGAGGCAAATGATTATAGTTATAGGTTTAGAAACTAACCCCAACTCAAGGTGAGTTAATGTGTAGTTTAAATATGCAATGAGTTCAAACCTAACCTAATTGAGTTAATTAAATGCACTAGAGTTTAAATGTGTCAAAAACTCATGATTTATAATTAATAGGCATGGGTGAGATATTTTTAGATATTTATAAAGGCTTGACAACTCCTAAAAGACAATCATGAAAACCTAGGATATTCTTGTTTTTTGAATTTCACTAATTTCACGTGGATAATTCAACTAGGCATTTAATTTGATTTAGAATTTTAATTAATTATAATGAGGATTTTATCATTTCCAAGGTTTGATTTAATTTCATATGTGCATTTTCACCATTTAATAAGTCTATAAGTTAAATTGCATGTTATGATGCCATAAGATGAATAGAGATAATTCGTGAGAGGTTTTTGTTCATTATGGTAGGATACCCTAATTAGGGATGTCTATTGGGATCTTGATCTTTGATGAATGATGCATAATAAAATTTGGGACATTAAACTATTCTTAGGCTTAATTTATAATGGTTGGTAAGAATTGGTTTGATGTCTGGTATGAAGCCATTGGTGGCCAGTTTTAGGTGTCTATAGTTTACCCCTATTTGTGAAAGCATTGCAAGTTGTAAGCATAGTAATGTCTTCTCAAAGAATTAAAAGGTCTCGTATGCTTATTAATTTAATAATAATGGATGAAATATATGTTCCCCCTTGAGGGAGTGGTTGGCAAAGGGGTTGACAAAAGGTCCCTCAAAAGGACACGAGTGGACCAAACAAATATAATGGGGTGGAAGGTATTGATTTTCCTAGAGGAAATTATAATTAATGGCATATAGAGCTACCCCATTTAGGGAAAACAAATAGGATGATATCCCATAAGAAATTATAATCATCAGCATAGGTGGGATAATAGAGGTAATGATTTGCCCAAAGGTAGTTATAATCATTGGTTGGATAAAAACATGCTCCAATTAGGAGGATAAAGATAATGGTTATCCCATATATGGTCGTAATCATTATCACAATGAAAAAATGTCCCAATTAGATAGAATAAATAAAATGATTTTACCAAAGGTGGTTATAATCATCAACCTTCAAATAGATGGAAACATAATGATTTGACCAAAGGTGGTTAGAATCATTGGTTATGCAAGTGAGATGGTATATAATGATTAAACCATAGGTGGTTATAAGCATTATACCTTGATAGTGGAAAACATGATGTGGAATATGATGAAAAATGGGTATAGAGGAGAAGGGTGAATTTAGGCAACCTGCTAGTAGGGAGATGCTCATCCGAACTAGCAAAGGTTTAAATTATTTCATTGTTTAATTACTTTATTTAGGATATGATTTGGATTAGATCAAGAATGTTATTGGTGCCAAGGAAATATCATCATTACATTATCATGTAGACTCATGGAACTAATTTTTGTTGTAGTACGTGATGGCAGGCATAATGATAGAACACCATGAGGACTTGGCTGAAATATGCATAAGGACTGACATGGGATCTAATAAACAATTTAAAATAATGCACCATGTATAAAATTCATGATGACAATGTTGATGCATGAATATGGATGGATTAAATAATAATGCACAAGGAATCTCCCAATGGATGCACATAAACTCAATTAAAGGCAAAAAAATAAAGCAAACAAATAAAAAACAAACAAAACACCCAAAAAGTAAATAAATAAAGAACAAAACGTAAAAAGTGAAGAAAACAAAGAAATAAAAACAAATAATGGTTAATCACAATGTTAGTATTTAAGGATTGTTAACAAAATATTTTCAAATTCATGTAGGTCTTTTATAAGATCATACAACCTTCATCCAAGATTATAGGTCATCTTAAATTGATTATTTGTCTATTATGTCTTCACAACCTACTAGCATAGAGTCTGGAGGGACTATAGTTATTCCTACGAGCATGTTCAATTGGCATAATGTCTCAAATATGGTACTTGACTAAAAAAAAAAAAACTTTTAATATTTCTCTCTAGGCCACCTCATTCCTCATTACCTTAAAAATCTTTATGTATAGTGTTAATACCTTGAAATAGACTTGAAAAACTACCAAAGGACTATGTTCATCCTTGTGTTCTCTCAACATCATGAAGTGGACAAATTATTTTTGCATTATAGCTATCAAGCTACCTATAGTAATTAGAAAGAGTTTGTATATAAACTATATAATAATTAAAGGATGCCATTATCTGCCTCTAGGGGTGTCACAAAGTTTCTTATTGCCATTGATGACCTTAAGAAGGTCTTCCACTTCATCCTCTTAAAGCAAGCAAGGAAAATATTCATCTTGGCTTGGTTTAGTTGATTGGAACTTGTATTATCACACTAAAATTTTAGTGAATGGATGGTTGAGTGCCATTATACCTCTTCCTAGGCCTAGAATGTCTCTTCAACTAGTTGAGAAGCTTCCACATAGCCAAAAACATGAAATTACACTTAAACAATGCAATTTTAGACTATTTTCTTGTGCTTTTACTCCACACGTGCCAAGATTATAAATTTAATAGATGATAATAATGTTTACATATGTCATAAATGTGTTTTCAATGTATTTCACATACATTGGAGTCAATTTGGAGACATACACAGTCATTATGCTCTTTGAGGGCACAAAAAGTAGTTTTAAGTCTCTAATATTCTTAATGATTAATAATAGAGTATAGGCCCTTAATGGATTTAAAAATTCCATAAATTTAGATTGAATATGCCTTATCAGTATACATTAATTTAATTTTTTCCCATGCATCTTCTCATCTAACTTATCACATGAGAAAAATGACCTTCTCGAGTTTGCAAGCCTCTAGGTGCTTATTCAAGATGATTGTCTTGAGAAAAGTCCTTTTTCATGCTTGTTTTTGGTTTAAAATGATTATTATAGGCTGGATACATAATCCATGAGGTCTTAAGGTAGTCTAATGGCCTTAAGACTTGTTTTAGCCATGGTTGGAGTTTCTTAGTAGTTTAGGGGTTTTGACCCTAAATGTCTTATTTTGGTGTTTTATCCTCTCTAAAAGGAGTATAATAACTTATTCAGTATTATCCATAGTTATCCACACTTGGGTTAAACCTTTTGTCTCATTTTTAATTCAATATTTTCATGTTTATGCTTATGTTCATACTTTTAGCCTCTATGTTCTCTCTTAGACCTATCACCCTGCCAGAGGTTGAGAATGGCTCTCATGAGTCTTATATGAGTGTGTGTGTGTGTGTGTGTGTGTGTGTGTGTGTGTGTGTGTGTGTGTGTGTGTGTTATATACATATATATACATATATATACATATATATATATACATATATATATATATATATATATATATGTATATATGTATATATATATATATGTATATATGTGTATATATATATATACATATATATATATATATATATATATATATATATACATATATACATATATATATATGTATATATATATATGTGTGTGTGTGTGTGTGTATAAATGTGTGTGTGTGTGTGTGTGTGTGTGTATATATATAGTTTTATATGAAAAATAAGAGGTAATTAAATTTTTTTAAGGTTTAATTATTAGTATAAACCTCTATAAATTCATTGAAAACATATTTTCTTCATTTTATAGTCTTGTAGGTGCATCTTCCAAGCTCAAACCCATTGCAACTCTGCTCTTGGAATGGTCTTTTCTGCTTACAATGGTGTCTAAGTTATCTTGGATAAAAAATTTATATAATTTGGTTTTATTTATTCATCCTCTAAATTTAGAAACAACACGAAACTTGCCTAGAACCCTTCATTCTTAAACTACAAACTTGACACAGTCCATTTGAGTGTGCATACATTAACTATCTTATTTTGCCATGTTGACCATGAATTATCTTGAAATATTTTTACGTAATTTTAAAGGTATAATAATCATTATTAAAATATAAATAATTAATTATATACCTCACTCTTGGTTTTAGGTTTGTTACTTATCTCTTCATACTTGAAACCCTGTCCAAGAGCCTTAAATCAATGGCCTTCATGGCCTACCACTTGCAACTTCCTATCAAAGATGATAATGGAATGTATAATAATTTTTTTTTATGATTATATGAGTGTATCATACACTTAAAATGAATTATTCAATCCCTATATCATATGTATTATTCCCCAAAACATCCCATATACTTACCCATAGGATTGTGTTTCTTTTATTTGAGGTTTGTGTGCTTGGATCAGTCCTAGAAAACCACTTTGGATATGAATGTAAGATTGGTTAAAAATTAAATGGGGTATTATTTATTGTTATATATTCATACCATGTGTTTTTTCTTATTTCATAATCCCAAAACCTTTCAAAAGTATCAAATAACCTTAAAGCCTTCATTCTCAAACCCTGAATACTTGTACCTTGACATTTGAGTCATTTTTACATTGGATGTTTGATTTTAAATGTTTTATGATGTATTTTAATACCATAAAATATTAATTTAAATATATAATTACATTAATGAGCTCCCAAATTCATTAAATAAGAGAAATCGAGACACTAAGGTTTAATAAGGTTTAAGAGGTAGCTAAATTATTAACAATGGTTCATAAAGATATACACCTAATCCCAAAACTATTACCATGGATTTCAAGGGAATATGGGTTTTCAACATCCCCTAATGTAATTTTTTCTAATACATCTCTTTTTTTATGAACCAACCTCATTAAAATGATAATCTTCACTCTGCCAATAGCCCAATGGAGATCTTAAATAGTTTTTTAGCCTTGTTTGGACCTGTGAACTCTACCTAAGCATGGTTTTTAACTTAGTGAGGTTGTAGGATGTTGTGGAGAGATTATAATACCATTATTATTTTTAAAATCCTCTCAAATAATCTTTTTGATCAAGCTTGAGACTTTATATTCACTTTTAGACCTATCTTCATCAAGAAAACTTGCTTTTCTGCCAAAATACCCTATTAAAGTTGTTAACTAGATTTTGATGGAGTTCATCTTGTATTGTATGATTGTGGTGTAATGTACCAAAAATATCTTCATATTATTTTCCTATCATTTCATACATCATACTATGTTTGAAAATTATAGAAATGATCAAAGCAATTTTTAAAAGTGAGTATATGTTAGAAAATAAGTATTTTGACACCTTGATTAAGTGTACAAACAAAAGAGATATAAGATTATCTTCAACAAGTGTTAAATGACCAAAAAAATACATATTTAACCTCTATTCATGGTTTATACTCTTGTTACTTGATATTTCTCAATTTGATTATATTACAACATTGCAACAAATAATAGAAACAAGATAAGTGAAACTGTAAACACTCTAAAATTACCATAAACTCCTCAAAATTCTTATGAAGACAAAAAATTCTCTCTCCCTATATTTGAGTTTAGGTCCTATTATTAACTATAGATAACCATTATATCTTATAAGATCACCACCTCATTTTTTTCACCATGTATCACTTGTACCTTAACTATTAAAAACTCCCATTAACATCTCCAGTTACCTTAAACTTTGATAAACTATTTTTAAAATACTTAATCAATGATAATGGCATAATATTGATTGTACAAGACACATTTCATGGACCTTAACATACTAATAATACCTTGTTTATACCTTTAGATAACCTACAACACCAAACCATGACACCAAAACATACCTATTAGCAAGATCATTTACAAGGTTAGATGAATCAATTACTTGTTTTGAATAGACCTTGGTCAAAGGTGGATAATTAGCTAATATTTTTTGTGACCTCCTAGGATAATTTACTTACTAAACATCTAAATTAATGTCCTTAGACATCCCATTGGGCATGGACTCACTGAACACTACTCTTTGAGACTAAAACTAAACTTGAACATGACATTCACTTTTGAAACAAATTGAAAACTAAAAATACCTCTAAACACAACTGTATACATATAAATCTACTCGCTCTAACTATTCCATTAATCCCACTAATTATCTTAAATAATCCCATTATCATTATTCTAATTTGTATAATTAAATCCCATTCCCTATCATATATTTCATATATCATGATAACCTTCCTACACCTCCATGCCATATTAACCCACTGATTATCCCACTAACATTCTATTAAACCACTAATCTTACCTCATTTACCAACCACTTGTCCCACTTTACAATTTAAAATTCAAATATCTTATACCTAACCCCATAGCCAACCTATCCATAGTCTCTCCTACACACCTATATCCTTAAACCTAACTTAATGCCCTAACTAATCCCTATTAACCCCTAATCAAATCTAAAAGCCTATAAAATCTAGATCCTTATCTAACTTTCTAAAATTCTCTAAAACTAGAGGATTTTAATGAATTTAAAATTAATTTTAATTCTCCTTCACCACCCTATAAATAACCAAGCATGGAGATTGGTTGAACTAACTTCAAAGTATGAACTTGCATGCATATATTAACTCTCTTAGCCTTTATACTCTCATTGCATACACATTATCCTTGCATCCAAAGAAGCCACTAACCGCTTTATGCTCACTTGAAATATTGAAGCCACCATCATCAATAAATCCAATAATCAAGTCAAAGAATTTTTGGAGAATATGTTTGAAGATCTTAGAGTGAAGGAAAGAGAAGAAAGATGATGGTAAGAGTCCTCTTATAATTTTTGATTACTTTTTTATTCTCTCCCTTTGATGTTTTTATAGATTTTGGGTTAAGTTATCATAGCTCAAATTTATAAGCATACAATGGTTACCAAAATGGGATACCTCCTTTAAACTAACCCTTGTGTGTGTAAGACATGTTAAATCAGCTTGCAAGATAGGTTAGAGAAAAACTAGGCTCTGAAATCTTTAAATTTTCATGTTTCAGATGGATTATAGTTTTACACTATAAATTATAATTTTACATAGGTAGTTTTATAGATCCTAACTATAGTTTTGACTAACCACATAATCCTAACTATTATCCATTGACATCCTTAGTAGGTTTCTAACCCCTTTCAAAATCACTTCTCGCTAGTTATGGTTTGAAACTCATCTATGGTTTTGCCTAGTGTAGTTGTAATTTTGACTAAATATTGTATTAAGGTCAAAAAATATGCATTTTCAACTTATTTTTGGTTTTTATAATCTAAGATAACCTAGTTATATTATAGGGATAGAAACAAAAAAAAATTCATCTTCAAATAAGCAAGTTTTTTATATTACTCAAAACCACTTCTCGATAGTTGTGATATTCAATTCTATCAATGGTTTTGCTTCTGTGAATCGTAATTTTAATTTAGGTATAATGTTACTAACTAAAACCTATGTTTTTTATCCTTGACATTTTTTGTCATTGTTTGGTTGTGATCTAATTGTAGGAAAGAAGAGACCTTACTCAAACAAATTCATCAACCCCAAAATAACTTTTTTAACTATATTGTGTAATTTCACTAATACACAATAATAGTTTTGAATATTTGTTGTGATTTTCAAAGTTGTAAAAGTGATTTTTCTATTAGTTAGATAATAGTTGATTATCATTCTAGTTTCTCATTTTTAATCATAGACATTCAAATTTATATAGGTAGCTAGGTTTTTTGAACATAAACAATCTCAATATACCTTTTACACCCTCTCTATATATAAATTTTAATCTATATAAAACTACTCGATAGAAGCAATCTGGATTCTCAAAAGAGATTTTGAAGCTACATAGGTGATTTTTATTATATTTGGGAAATAGGTTTTCATTTTAAATAATTTATCCTATCTCATTAATATATTTCAAAAACAAGCTTTGTCAATAGTTTAAATTTTTAGCATCATCCATCTTCGGCATTTCTAATAATTTGTATATATATGGAAGCAAAACCATTTATCTATAGTATAAATATTGATCTCTAGAATCAATTTTGAAGTTCAATCTATAGTTTTAAATTAGATAATTTTGATACTACATTTTATTGATATTGTCTAATAGAAAATTGCTTTAAGCAAAGGAATATCTCTTTTTAGCTTTCTAAACATATTATTTTATAGCTAGCCTTAAAATTTATTATTTTTCATATAAGTTATAAAACCGCTTCTTAATACCTATAATATTGATTCTCAGTAGTAGTTTTGGCTAGCCATTAGTGATTTTGACTAATTGCATGGTTAATACTAGCTAACTGTTTTTAAAAATGTAGATCCCTTAGTTGTGATTTTGTCTTGTAAGTTATGGTTTTGCATCACTCGAATTGATTTTAAAAATATGATAGTGTAAAAGTGGTTTTTTAGGATTCAAATGATTTTTTTTGGTTAGAAACTACTAATAGTTTTCATACAGAGGATACCTAAGTGGGAGGTCCTAAATCAGATGGCTAACTTGTTTCTTTGGAGGATTAGAAATTTGTTTAAGATTTAGATTTTGAATTTTTTGTATATATCTCTTTGATTACTTGTTATTTTATCTCACATAATTAAATAATTGGTTAAATAAATTTTTGTTTGCTTATTTGTTACCCCAAATTTTGATCTTTATAGGGTACAACATGACATGAAATTAATCTCCATGCACTTACCTAGTCTTTAGGGTTTGGTGATGAGTATTTCATCACCACACATTTGACCACATTTTGTGTTTTATTGGAGTATAAATATTAGTTACATCTATTATTAGGCCAAGTAGGTGACCCCATATTGGTCTTCTATGAAGGGAAAGAGTTAGCTCTCTAACCCAAGCATTGGACAACACCCTACATAGATTTAGGTCCCATACACCTTGAATATATCAAGGATGCCCCTAGAAACCTTATTTAAACCTAGAATAGGAAATTTTGTCTATAACAAGTGACTTGTTTCTAGAGTCAATATCAATTTGTAAGTGACCATCAAGTGTATGTAGGGTTGAGATGGTTTGGTAGACTCTATAATAGGTCACCAACATACAATCTCACTTACAAATTTGTTTGATGGTGTAGTTGTTTCGTTACACACCCATTGGTTTACTAGATTTTAGGGCTTTTGATTGGTGTGGTTGTGTGTTTGTCATGTTTTCCTTGTATTGTTTTTAAGTTAAGTCAAAATTTTCCCTTTCTCACAAAACACCTATAAATTTTTTAAGACACATCTCCATCTTATTGTTTCACCTAAACCATTTTCATCTTCATCTTATTCACCATAATATTGAGTATTAGATATTGTTTTGAAAACTAAGCTATAGTGGTCACCCATCCCTTCTTAAAAGTCTAGAAATAATCTTATTCATCACTTTGTCCATCCCAAGACACACTACTTTGACTAAATATTACCAAAGTCTATAACTTTATTGGGTTTAATATGTTACCCTATTATCTTATCATCCCACCTATTCATAACTAGCATCTATCCAATTGTCATCTTTTTAGTGTCAATAAAGGCATCTAATCATCTCATCACTTAATCTCCTTATTAGGTTAAACCTTCATAGGGTTATCACATTGGTAATAATTAATAATCATAGTCCTTAATATTCAAATCAAAATCTTATCACATCCACTTCAAGCATCCCAACCATTATAGTCTAAAATTCAAGAGAAGTTTTGTGCTCAAAGTCATACTACTTTCTATCTTATATCAAAATAATACCTAACCATCTTTACATCACCCTACATTATCCACCATGTTAATCAAGACCCATGCCCAAGCCCTAAGGTTGGGACAAGGATCAAACTGGGAAGATGATGTCCTAAAGACACTACGTGAATAGAGTAGGTATAATGAAGAAACTAAAAGTGACATGCACACTCTTAGAGGAGCTGAAAGACTTACAAATTACTTCTTCAATAGTGATGAAGTTAGATCCCAATTCAATCAATATATAGATGACAATTGTGACCAAATTCTAGCCCAAATTATTAGAATACGGGGGGGGGGGGGGTGGGGAATTACTACCTACATTTAATCCTAACCTCATACAACATCTCATTTAACCACCATCTATACCCAACACTCCTCTTCATCCAAATGCCATGAACTAAGAAGAGGGGAACCCTAAACTTGTAGATCTTGAATAAGAGCTATAAAAAGAAGAAAAAACCCTTTAAAATAATCACATCGAGGTTGATAGAAGGATATCTACCTTGGAGAATCGCCTAGGCTAGTTGACCTAACAAATTAACTCCCTCACATCCCAAATCCATTTGAAAAATCAAATGCCCTCATCACCTAGATGAACCACTAGAAACACTAATTTTGACACATTAAGACCAAAATCAAGCTAAAATCATAATTTTAATCCCTTAAAAGATCCCTCATTTTCCCAAGAGTGGAAGATGATGAAAGAAACTCTTTAATAGATTAATCCTTGCACTCAGAAAATAAGATATACATATAAATACTTTTGCACATCACCATTAAACATGAGCATTTTGTAGATACCATTCGCAGTACACTTTAAATATCCAAAGTTTGATAAATATAAAGGGATAAGGGACCCTCATAACCATGTTCAAGAGTTATATGTATCATGACATGATTTTGTATACAATGATGCTTACCTACTCCAACTCTTTCCCAAAAGTCTCATAGGACCCATTCTTGAATGGTTTATGCATTTACCTAAGGGGTATATAACCACGTTTGAAGAACTAATAGAAAAAAATCTGAGACATTTCTCTATAAATATAAAACATGGAATTTCTATAATTGATCTCTATAACACCAAAGGAATGGAGGGAGTCTAGCATCACTATTACAATGATGGTGGATCCTAGCTAGTTGCTTCTAATGTATGGTCCCTAAAAAAGAGTTGGCAAAGATCTTCATTGATAATCTAAATGTTAAATTAAAATGTGCCAAATAATTTTATGCGATTATATAAATGGGTATCTAGATATAGAAATCACTTATTAAAAGGGAAATAATTGAGTTATATCCTAGAATGAACAAAGTAAAAATCAAGATAATGAATTTTTAGGTAAGCTAAAGGTCTTCAATAAGAAAAAGAATTTATTTAGCGATGGTGTTACTTATTCAAAACATGCACAAACAGTGAAAAAAACTTCCCCAACTACCAAAAATCAAAATATCTACAACATCATTGTGATAAAGGGATAACTAAGGCATAAAGTAGGGAAATGTCATCTTACTAATCTTGGTGTACCTATTGAAACAATCCTAAAAAAGTTAATTGCTACCAACATGATAGCTCTCTAGAGATTTAACCCTTGGATGACAATAAGCCAAGTCTTGATTGGTACTATGAAGATAAATTGTTACATTAAAATTGAGTCAAAGGGAATGATATTAAAAAATTCATGCAATTAATACATTTCATCTAGGACTTAGTATAAATGGGGGAGTTATAAGTTGAAGGAGTTATTCAAACAAGTTAATCCAAAAATTAGCAATTAGGGATATATCAAGACCCTCTACCAAGACATGACCAGAAGTAAAATAAACCTCTAAGGGATCAGAATCAAGCCTCCAAATATAAAAATATTGATTACCATTCCATCCCATATCACTACATTAACACCATAAAAATTAAAGGCCTCTAAGAGTTTGCAAATCTACCATCCCTTATCCATAAAATTAATATGGCCAATATTATTTAGGTAATTACTATAGGACATGGAAAAATAATAGATCCTGGATCACTTCCAAACTATCCATCCACTTCTTCATCTCAAAAAATCACCATCCCTAAGAAATTCCCAAATCCTTCTAATAATCCATATGATATTATTCAATAGCTCGAGAAGACCCCAACACAAATCTCCCTTATGAATCTTCTAAAAAATTCTAATGTACATTAGGAGATATTAAATCAAGTCTTGAATGAATTAAAAGTTCCTAGTGATATTGACATGAATTAGTTTCAAGCCTTTTTGGGTCACTTATCTCCATCACAACAAATCATCTTCAGCACCCAGTATGTGCCACCAATAGGCCCTTACCATAATTATCCCTTATTAATTGAAATATCCATTGTAAACTAAAAAAAACTTGTAGGTTATTATAGATGGAGGATCTACCCTAAATTTGTGCAATATTGAGTTTCTCAAGAAGTTGAGGTACTCAAAATATTCACTAGGGCATACTCTAATAATGATAATGTTTTATGATGATAATGAAAGGACATCTACTGGAATAATATATCTTCCCATATCTATGGGGCATGTAGTTCATCAAACATTAATCCATTTTTTGGATGTATATCTCCCCTATAATATGCTCTTAGGATGCCCTTGGATCCATGAGATGAGAGTAGTACCTTCCACCCTCCATAAATGTCTCAAATTCCCACATTTAGGTATGGAGGTCACCATTTGGATGAAATCAAAAAAAATTGTAGCTATAAAATGGAACAATCAAATCATGATCTTTATTTTCCAAGTACTCAAATTTCATCCTATAATCCCAAATCTATGAAATATGTCTACCTTGATAGTCTATCACTTGCCTCATTTGAGTCACCAAAAATTACTTTCCTAAAAATTATCTCCAAGGGATGTGGGGAATATGAGTATAAAAATCTCTACATAGGAGACCCTCCACTATTCCCACATAGTTATGGGTCCCCATCTTGAGGCAAGATAAACCTATTGTCTATTAGTTCAGGCTGACTATCTTCAAAAATGCAAGAATGCTATCTAAAGAATGTTTTGAAGATCTTGACAACTCCTGTATTATTTAGGAAGGTGCAGCCCTAAATATTCAAAAGAAAAAATATCCCTAATTACAAAAAATTCTAAAAAATATGAATTATAAGGTTAAAGGACTAGGTCAAGTGGAACAATGTAGGATTGAACCTATTGGTATTCAATAACATCCAAGACAACCTGGTTTAGAGTACAAACCACTAGGCATTAACCTTAACTCTATTTCCATGGATACTTGTTCAATTCTTTAAGACACTAATTATGATGAATAAGTTAAGATAGGTTTTATTTCTAGCCTCTATTAATACTTGACTGGCACAAACCTATTCTCTAGAGCTACCATTTCCACTATCAATATCTCCCTCCACTACCCTAAACTAATAGACTGGGATCAGAGGAAAGAGCCATCCTTTGATATGTTTCAAAATGATGAGGCTATTATTGAGTACATGGGAACTTAAGGTTTCATGCCATTAAGGGATTAAAAAATAGGATTCACAATCAATTTAAATGAGTTTGCCTATTTTGGATAGAAAAATGAGTCATTAAATCAAGTAAAAGATGAATATGATGAATATGATTCCTCTCTAAATATATAATAAATACAGCTAAACCTTAACAAATAAGATATAGGTGAAGAGCTCCATCTAAGTTTTATTCAAGAGAATAGATACCACCACCCTCAACATATATTAAATATTAATCACCTTCCTTAATAGAAGAGGTCATATAAATTAATATTAGAACTGTTTAAAATACTAGAATAATCAAACTAGGGGTAATTCTCACATCTAAGGAATGCTAAATTTTTATTGATATTCTTAAGTATTTTATACAAATATTCAAATGGAGATACTCCAACATGCCTGGACTACATCCCACTTTGGTGGTACATCACCTTATAGTACATCTAAATTCTAATCCAATTAAATAGAAGCTCCAAAAGATACACCCCAAGGTGGTGTTATTATTCAACGAAAAGTTATGAAATTTCTTGGAAGAAGGATTAATTTATCTAGTAGATTATTCCAAATGGATCTCTAATATCATCATTATCAAAAAATCACAAGGATGGATATGGATTTACACTAAATTCTAAGCTATAAATAAGGCATGTCCAAAAGATGACTTTCTTGTACCAAATATCGACATGATTGTGGACTCTACAGCAATATACAAAATGCTCTCCCTCAAGGATGGATTTTTTGGTTATAATAAAATAAAAATTGCTCTAAAAAATTACCATAAACTTGAATTCATTAATTCATGGGTAACTTTATGCTATCAAGTGATGTCCTTTGGATTGAAAAACTTAATAAAAACCTACTAGAGGGCCATGATAGTAATTTTACACTACATTATGCATGACATTGTGGAATATTATGTGGATGACATCTTAGGAAAATCCAAGCTAAGAGTAGAACATCTAGTGGTCCTTAGATAGATATTTGAGTGGCTTAGAGAATAAAATGTTAGATAAAACCCCAAGAAATGTTTGTTTGGGGTCACTTCAAGAAAACTTTTGGGGTTCATAGTCTCTCAACATGGCATTGAGGTAGATCCCACTAAGGTAAAAGCCATTATTGAAATGCCTCCACCTAAAAACCTGAAGCAACTATGGAACCTTCAAGGTAAATTATAGGCCATTCATCGATTCATTTCTCAATTGGTAGATAAGTGCCATCCATTTACTCATAACTTAAAGAAAGGATCTCATTTTGATTGAAATTTGAAATGTCAAAAAACATTTGATAGCTTGAAATAGTATTTATTGAAGCCTCCATTACTCTCACCACCAATATTAGGAATGTCATTGCTTTTATATATATCCACTATGCCATGTGATATAGGGGATCTCTTATCTCAACATAATGATGAAACAAAGGAATGAGATATATATTATCTAATAAAAACACTTATGGCATATGAGCTCAATTATACCCTTATATAGAAAGTATGCTTGGACATGGTCTTTCCATCATAATAAATCATACCTTATATGTTAAAAAACCAAGTAAATTTAATAACAAAATTTTATCTACTTAAATAAATGTTATCTAAATATACCCTAACATGAAGAATGGCACAATGAATTATGTTATTAATTGAATTTGATATTGGACATGTAAATTAAAAAACTACCAAAGGGCAAATTATCATGGATCAACTAGTGGAAAAACCCATAGTGGACACAAGACCATTAACAATAGCCTTCCCTAATGAGTCTATATTATAAAATTATATAGAGGTCATCATACAATTTGTAATTCATGCATGAAAATAAGAAACTTACATTTATACACTTACCTCTAATATTATCTCCTGACTTTGACTCTATTTTTCTTTAGTCTAGTTTTTAACCTTTTGGTTTCTCTTTACTTGTCTTGTTTGTTCTCTACCTTTGGACCCTGTACACATTTCAAATTCACATCTGCATCTCATTCATTCCACTTGTTCTCTAACTTCATTTGAGATGATCTCTCACACTAGCCTTGACGTCACACACTAGCCTTGATGTAACAATTTCTATTACTCCTACAAAGATTCAAAGCATTGATTATTCATGGATTATTACAACCTTTTTTATACTCAGTGTATCCTTAATATATTCCTAGTTTCATTCACAAAACCCCTATTCTCTCTCTTATACTCATTCTCTATAATTCTCTTTAAAAAAATGGTCTTGCTAGCCTTTTTTAGGCTTTTATGTAGTGTACGGATGTGTACAAAATCAAAACCATAAACTAGAACTATTTTTAGATACCCTCTAAGCCTTTCTTGATATCTAAAAGGTTTAAATCCATGATTCATTCCCTAAACTACTTTTTAAGCCACTTCCTAGCCCCTATTTAGGCCTATTAGGCCTTTGTTCACCTTTTCAACACATAGTCCCTCTTATTGGTATAGATTCATACCAACACAACTTATAAAACTCAAAATCCTTTGGCGTAGTGTAAACACTAACTGATGACCAATTTGTAATGTGCTTAAATACAACATTATTAGGCCTTACTCTAGATTTCTCATTCCAAAACATTAAACCAACTTAAATATAATCAAATTACTTATGAACACTAGTATTAAACACTCCCAAATGTATACAAGTGCCATTCACCAACCTTGAATCACACCTTACCACTGTTGATGGCCTATACATGTTTAATTGATCAAGAAAATTTAGAGTATATAGGGTCTGTATGGTCTTCCAAAGACCACCCTCTTCAAATACAAAAGATAATTTTTTGAATCACCTTAATTGATTGAATATAAATACTTGTCAATATACAAATTGGTTTCAAACACCTTAACAAAGTCTTACTTACTCAAAGAAAAAAAAGTCTTTCTAGTCTTTTCTTAAACTCAAGAAATAATGAAAAAAACTTTTCTAGTCAATTTACCTCAACAAGATCCACCTAATCCTTTTCTTAGAAATAAAACACATTCTACTTAAATGAACTTTAATCCTCTGACATATTTTAGACCAATTATTGTGCCATAATAATACATCCATAGTTTGTGAATCCACTTTATAAGTTATTTTCAAAACATAGAATAATAGGTCATAATAGGGTTAATAAATTCTAAATCAATCCTTCAGTATTTGATCAAACATATCATATTCATCCACATATAAAGAATGTAACAAAACTTACAAGGACATTTATCCAAGAAAATCATAGAGCAATATATTTTTTTCCAAAGTCCTTACTCTTCCTCATTCATGGTTCTTGTCAATATTTACATAACAAGCATGTTTGACATAGTTCTCTCCTTTTTCCTTTCAAATCTTATTTCCATTCTTAAACTTACACTTCCTTCCTACCTTAATCACTCTTTACACAAAACACCTATCTATTCTAAAAGACTCCAAAACTCCCATAACTACCTTATAACTTCTTTTTATACATTGAAAGTGTCATTAACTAACTCAACTACAAATATAAGTTTCAATGTGAATAATAACATAAGTCGCTTGTAAAATTAGGTGCCTTTGACCTAATTTAGGGTCTTCACAACAAGAACACTTTATTAAAAATTCCTACCAACATGACAATTGCTCCACAAACCTTAACCAAGATTCAAAAACTTAAACAAAGAAATTGGAGAGAAAATACTAGTGCACCACAAATTCAAATTTAATAACTTATTAGCACCTTAAAATTATTCCTTTATACCTAACATGACCTTAACAAATTGCAAAAAAATCTAGACATGCAAAAGAGATCAATATTTACATTGGGTAATGAAGCTCCTACATCATACTATGAAGGAGCAAGGAAAACCTTTCCCATGAAAGTTATAAATGATTTGAATTTAAATTTCTTTGCAACATCCTTATTCTACCTAGATCCTAAGGTCTATTTGAGACTCTTTAGTCCTTCTTGATGTTGTCTCAAACTCATTATGCCTCCTCCTTTGTTATTCTCTCTCTTGTTCTTCCTCTTGATTTGCATTCTCAATCTAATCATGGGCAACTGTTGCTCATTTCTTTGCCTCCAAATACTTGCACATGAAGAAAATATGTCAATAAACACCACCTCTTACTTATTCCATTATCCTTTACTTTGTTCTTCTTTAAATCCTATTTTTCTTTAGTTGTCATCTCTTCTTCTCCTTGATTCAATATTGATTGCAATAGGAAATTAGCTTCCATGATGCTCTCTTTGTCTTTGATGAGTCTCAAATCCTCTGTTTATTCTATTTTATGCTTCCATATCTACTCTTATTTGGTTGTGTATTCATTTACATATTTTTTCTCTTACAGTGGTGCCAAACAAATCACCCCAATATACTGCGATTCAATCTTTTCAATCATTTTATCATGTGCATCTTCTTTCTTCTCTATTGTTACCACCTCATAGATGTCAAACACTTCACTTGATATTATTTTACCTTTGTTTCCTTCAACTAGCATGTTAATTAGCTTCAATTTATCCTCATATAATTCATCTTTCTCAATGTTCAAATCAACACATTCATCAAAAACTACATTGAAACATATACCTTGCACTTGTTGTCTCTCCTCAAGGCTTCTTTAATTGAAATATACCTTTTTCTTACTTGTCATGAGGCATGGTGATGATGAAAACTCATTTTATCCTTCCTCTTCATCTAATGGCTCACCTTATTCAAGGTAGCACAAAATTATCTCACCATACTCAATTGTTTACTATACTTCCTCATCATTATCATGTTTCTCATGCTTACAATATTATTCACCTTTATACAAACATTTCAAGAATTCATTAGTTAAAATCATTTGAGGCTTGCTTTCTACTTCGCTTCTCCTTCTAGATTTTGTTGCTTTCATCTTTTTCCTTCTCCTCTTTTCAATCAGCTACTTAAGAGGCCTTTTAACTTTCCTCTTTATGCACACACTAAATCTTGGTCTCAATTTTTCCAATGTTTTCTCTAGCCTTGTTAAAACCTCTTTCATCTCAACTATCTATTTTTATATCTAAATCTCTTTGTCTCACTTCCATATTATTTTGTAAATATTCACTCTTTAAGCCCTTCATCATTCTTTACTATCTCACTTTCTCTCTATATGTCTCTCTCTTAGACCTTTCTTCTCTTCTTGACAAGCCTTCCTACTTGTCTTCTTTACCATTCACTTGGTCTCTCTCACTTGAATCTATCTCTCTCTTGGCGTCAATATATTTCTTGTCCTCACCTCAGACTTATATTCTCTTATCCTTTTAGGACTCTCTTCTCTCTCTCCAAGCTCTATACTTGAGCTTATATCTTAGAGCTTTCACTAGCTCTTTTCTTTCTCTTTCTTAAAAAATTATTGGCTTAATTACTTTACCACACCTATTCTATTTTGCTTATACTTTTACCTCTCTTTTCATATACATATAGCATTTTCACTCTTTCTTTCAATCTCATTAGTCATCTCACAACAACAACTCATAATAACTTCCAATATGTACACACAAACTAAATCAACTTTTTAAAACAAAACTCAAAACATACCTTGCAAAGAATATTTTTTCTCTAATACCAAATTATGTAGAGGTCATCATATAATTTGTCATTCATACATGAAAATAATAAATTTACATTCATACACTAACCTCTGCTACTATCTCCCATTTTTGACTCTATTTTTCTTTAGTTTAGTTTGTAAGATTTTGGTTTCTATTTACTTGTCTTGTTTATTCTCTACCTTTGGACCTTGTACACATTTAAAATTCACATCTACATCTCATTCATTCCATTTTTTCTCCAACTTCAATTTAGATTATCTCTCACACTAGCCTTGATGTCACACACTAGCCTTGATGCAACAAGTTCTATTACTCATTTAAAGATTCAAAGCATTGATTATTCATAGATTATTATAACCTTATATATACTTAGTGTATCCTTATTATAGTCTTAGTTTAATTCACAAAACCCCTCTTCTCTCTCTTGGACTCATTCTCTACAACTTATCTTTTAAAACACATTCCTACTAGCCTTTTTTAGGCCTTTTTATAGTGTACAAAGATGTATGGAATAAAAACCATAAACTATACCTATACCCTCTAAGCCTTTCTTGATATCTACAAATTTTTACTCCATGATTCATTCCCTAAACCACTTTTTAAGTCACTTCTAAGCCCCTGTTTAGGCCTATTAGGCCTCTATTCACCTTTTCAACACATAGTCACGCTTATTAGTATGAATTCATACCAAAATAACATATAAAACTCAAAATACCTTGGTGTATTGTAAACCCTAATTGATAACCAATTTTTATGGGATTTCCATGGTTGAAACTCCTAGAAACCCAATTTTTGTTTGAAACCTTAGAAATAGGGTTTGTCACAGTCTGCATAGTCAGAAAAGGTATAAAATTAAGTTTAAAATTATATGTAGGGTTTCATACTAATATATTAATTATTTATGGTTTTTATAACCTCCACATGATATCTAGACCTTGTGATAGCTATCAAACACACCTTTTTTCATGTTTTCTTCTCTAATCTATGTTAGACTATGTGCTTAAATACAAAATTCTTAGGCCTTACTCTAGGTTTCTCATTCTATAGTATTGAACCAAATTAAAAAAATAAAATAACTTATGAACACTAGTATTAAACACTCATAAATGTATACAAGTTCCATTCACCAACCTTTAATCACACCTTACCACTGTTGATGGCTTGTGCAGGTTTAGTAGATCAAGAAAACATAGAGTATACAAGATCTGTATGGTATTCCAAAGACCACCCTCTTCAAATATGAAAGATAAAGGTTTTAATCACCTTAATTGATTTAATCTAAATATTTTTCAATATACAAATGGGTTTCAAACACCTTCACATATTCTTACTTATTCAAAGAAACAAAGTCTTTCTAGTCTTCTCTTAAACTCACAAAACAATGACATAGAATTTACTAGTCCATTCACCTCAACAAGATCCACACTATCTTCTTCTTGGAAATAAAACAAATTACACTTAAATTAAATTTCATCCTCTGACATATTTCATACCAATGCTTGTGCCATAACAATACATACACAGTCTATGAATCCACTTTATAACTTAGTTTCAAAACATAGAATAATAGGTCATAACAAGGTTAAGAAATTATAAATCACTCATTTAGTCTTTGATCAAACATATCATATTAATCCAAATATAAATGATGTAAAAAAACTTACAAGGTCATTATCCAAGTAGATCATAGAGAAATACAAGTTTTTCAAAAGTCCTTAATCTTCCTCATTCATGGTTCTTATCAATATTTACATAATAGGCATGTTTGAAAAAGTTTTCTCTTTTTTAATTTCAAATATTCTTTTCCATTATTATAATTACACTTATTTATTACCTTAATCACTTGTTAGACAAAATACCTATCTATTAAAAAGGAATCCATAACTCCCAGAACTACCTTCTAACTTATTTTTGTACTTTGAGAGTGTCCTCAACTAACTCAACTACAAAGATAAGTTTCAAGGTGACTAATAACATAAGTCACTTATGAAATTAGGTTCCCTTGAACTAATTAAGGGTATTCAAAACAAGACCACTTTATTGACAATGCATACCAACACGAAAATTTATCCACAAATCTTATCCAAGATTTAAAAATTCAAATGAATAGATTGGTGGAAAAATGTCAGTACATCACAAATTAAAATTTGACAGCTTCATAACACCTTTAAATGATACCTACAGACCTAACATGACCTTAATAACTTGAAAAAGACTCTATACATGCAAAAGAGATCAATATTTACATTGGGGAGTGATGTTATTGCATCATCAACTGAAGAATCACCAAGATGGAAATTATATTTTGATGGATCATTTATCCCATATGGGTTAGGAGAAGGAATACTTTTGGTAACACCATAAGGAAAACTAATACCTCAAGCTTATATTTCACATGAACCAATAACATTGTTGACTATGAGAAATTGATTTTTAGGTTAATACTTGTTATGTAATGTAATATTCAACATCTTCACATCCTCGAGGACTCTCAGTTAATTATCAAATAGGTAAACAAAGATTTCCAAACTAAGGATGAGAAGTTACTTCCCTATTATCGAATGGTTGATCAATTGAATCAAAACTTTTAGTTCATAGTTTTTTCAGCAAGTTCCAAGAGGAAGTAATAAATCCATAGATGTAATGGCCATTATCGAATCTTTAATAGATCTCCTAGAAAATGTCCTTAAAGGTAATTTTCTAGATGAATACTTATTATTGACTTCACATTAGGAATTGGCTCATTATCAAAAAATTTCAATCCCTAATCATATTCAAACATGATATGATGATATATATGCCTAAATATAAGATAATACCCTTCCACTAGATGTCACCCATCACCAACACAAAGCCTTCATCTAATGTGCATCTCATTACACCATCCTTGATGAATGATCTATCGACAAGGCTATGATAGGACCTTATTAAGATACCTAAAATTAGAGGAGGCTCTTATTGCAATCAAGGAGGTTCATGATCATATTTGTGGAGGAAATGTCATTGGAATGGCCATAGGGGCTAAGAAGTTACTCTGAACTAGATATTATTATCGAACCATGGATCATGATGCTTGTTAGTATGTGGATAAATGTGTATCCTATCAAATGCATGGGAACCTCATACATGTCCCTAATCAAGATATTGAAACTTTAATGAGCCTATTAACCTTATTAGTATGGGGATTAGATCTTATTGTAAAAAATAATCCTGCCTTATCATATAGACACAAGTTCATTATTACAACCATAGAGTGTTTTACTAAATGAGTTAAAAGTTATACCACTCATATACACCATAAACCTTCAAATATCTAAGTTCATCTTGAATCAAATCATTTGCCACTTAAGAATCCAATCTAAAATCATATTAGATAATGGAAAATATTTTAATAATCAATAAGTGGAAAGCATATGCAATATATTAAATATTGAGAAACATTTCTCTACACCTTATTATCCCTAGGGTAATGGCCAAGTAGAAGCATCAAATAAAACACTTATAAAAATACTCAAGAAGATTGTCAATAATATTGGAAGAAATTGGCATTTATCATTATATCTATCACTTTGGTCATATAAAACCAACATGTAAATGGCTACTAGGTCTATTCTATACTCTTTGGTATTTGGAATAGAACCAATCTTGGTAATCAAAGTCAAGCTCCCCTCATTACATATATCCTTATGGGGTATAATCATAGAAAATAAGTATAGAAATGAGTATTTACATAAACTAGAATTTTTGGATGAAAAATGTCATAATGCTCTAGATTATCTTATGGAATATCAAAATAATCTCAAAGGCCAATTTTACAGGAAAATCTAGTCCCAAGAATTTGAAATTGGTGACTTAGTCCTTAATGAGAATCAGAAGAACACCAATGCTGAGAAAGAAAAGAAGGGGATATTTTAATAAGTTTAGATTGGGATATATGTTATCATTACCAAATTTAGATTTGGGGCATACAAATTGGCCACTCTTGATGGAGATTATGATCATAGGAATTAGGCAATAGAGAGGAGGTTAGAACAAGTGTTAGTTTCACAAAACAAAAATGAAATCAACACACTAACAAGCTAACATCTCTAAGCCTAGATATTAAGGGGAGCATAGTGAATAAAATACATATGAAAGCACAAATAAAATGAAAATAATTACAAAATCCCTTACCTTCCTTGAGATCTTCAAGTGATTTGTTTGTGGCTTGCTTGACTTGTGCTCAAAGAGTCTTTCGCAATGGAGCTTGGCTATCTCTTTCTCTCCTTGGCACCATTATTAGATTTGATATGGATTGATGGCTTGGCTTATGATTTTGGAATTATAAAACTATTGCTTTTAATATTTATATAAAATTAACAATATAACTTTACTTTATCCAAGTTCTCCAAATGAAGAGGCAAATGATTATAGTTATAGGTTTAGAAACTAACCCCAACTCAAGGTGAGTTAATGTGTAGTTTAAATATGCAATGAGTTCAAACCTAACCTAATTGAGTTAATTAAATGCACTAGAGTTTAAATGTGTCAAAAACTCATGATTTATAATTAATAGGCATGGGTGAGATATTTTTAGATATTTATAAAGGCTTGACAACTCCTAAAAGACAATCATGAAAACCTAGGATATTCTTGTTTTTTGAATTTCACTAATTTCACGTGGATAATTCAACTAGGCATTTAATTTGATTTAGAATTTTAATTAATTATAATGAGGATTTTATCATTTCCAAGGTTTGATTTAATTTCATATGTGCATTTTCACCATTTAATAAGTCTATAAGTTAAATTGCATGTTATGATGCCATAAGATGAATAGAGATAATTCGTGAGAGGTTTTTGTTCATTATGGTAGGATACCCTAATTAGGGATGTCTATTGGGATCTTGATCTTTGATGAATGATGCATAATAAAATTTGGGACATTAAACTATTCTTAGGCTTAATTTATAATGGTTGGTAAGAATTGGTTTGATGTCTGGTATGAAGCCATTGGTGGCCAGTTTTAGGTGTCTATAGTTTACCCCTATTTGTGAAAGCATTGCAAGTTGTAAGCATAGTAATGTCTTCTCAAAGAATTAAAAGGTCTCGTATGCTTATTAATTTAATAATAATGGATGAAATATATGTTCCCCCTTAAGGGAGTGGTTGGCAAAGGGGTTGACAAAAGGTCCCTCAAAAGGACACGAGTGGACCAAACAAATATAATGGGGTGGAAGGTATTGATTTTCCTAGAGGAAATTATAATTAATGGCATATAGAGCTACCCCATTTAGGGAAAACAAATAGGATGATATCCCATAAGAAATTATAATCATCAGCATAGGTGGGATAATAGAGGTAATGATTTGCCCAAAGGTAGTTATAATCATTGGTTGGATAAAAACATGCTCCAATTAGGAGGATAAAGATAATGGTTATCCCATATATGGTCGTAATCATTATCACAATGAAAAAATGTCCCAATTAGATAGAATAAATAAAATGATTTTACCAAAGGTGGTTATAATCATCAACCTTCAAATAGATGGAAACATAATGATTTGACCAAAGGTGGTTAGAATCATTGGTTATGCAAGTGAGATGGTATATAATGATTAAACCATAGGTGGTTATAAGCATTATACCTTGATAGTGGAAAACATGATGTGGAATATGATGAAAAATGGGTATAGAGGAGAAGGGTGAATTTAGGCAACCTGCTAGTAGGGAGATGCTCATCCGAACTAGCAAAGGTTTAAATTATTTCATTGTTTAATTACTTTATTTAGGATATGATTTGGATTAGATCAAGAATGTTATTGGTGCCAAGGAAATATCATCATTACATTATCATGTAGACTCATGGAACTAATTTTTGTTGTAGTACGTGATGGCAGGCATAATGATAGAACACCATGAGGACTTGGCTGAAATATGCATAAGGACTGACATGGGATCTAATAAACAATTTAAAATAATGCACCATGTATAAAATTCATGATGACAATGTTGATGCATGAATATGGATGGATTAAATAATAATGCACAAGGAATCTCCGAATGGATGCACATAAACTCAATTAAAGGCAAAAAAATAAAGCAAACAAATAAAAAATAAACAAAACACCCAAAAAGTAAATAAATAAAGAACAAAACATAAAAAGTGAAGAAAACAAAGAAATAAAAACAAATAATGGTTAATCACAATGTTAGTATTTAAGGATTGTTAACAAAATATTTTCAAATTCATGTAGGTCTTTTATAAGATCATACAACCTTCATCCAAGATTATAGGTCATCTTAAATTGATTATTTGTCTATTATGTCTTCACAACCTACTAGCATAGAGTCTGGAGGGACTATAGTTATTCCTACGAGCATGTTCAATTGGCATAATGTCTCAAATATGGTACTTGACTAAAAAAAAAAAAACTTTTAATATTTCTCTCTAGGCCACCTCATTCCTCATTACCTTAAAAATCTTTATGTATAGTGTTAATACCTTGAAATAGACTTGAAAAACTACCAAAGGACTATGTTCATCCTTGTGTTCTCTCAACATCATGAAGTGGACAAATTATTTTTGCATTATAGCTATCAAGCTACCTGTAGTAATTAGAAAGAGTTTGTATATAAACTATATAATAATTAAAGGATGCCATTATCTGCCTCTAGGGGTGTCACAAAGTTTCTTATTGCCATTGATGACCTTAAGAAGGTCTTCCACTTCATCCTCTTAAAGCAAGCAAGGAAAATATTCATCTTGGCTTGGTTTAGTTGATTGGAACTTGTATTATCACACTAAAATTTTAGTGAATGGATGGTTGAGTGCCATTATACCTCTTCCTAGGCCTAGAATGTCTCTTCAACTAGTTGAGAAGCTTCCACATAGCCAAAAACATGAAATTACACTTAAACAATGCAATTTTAGACTATTTTCTTGTGCTTTTACTCCACACGTGCCAAGATTATAAATTTAATAGATGATAATAATGTTTACATATGTCATAAATGTGTTTTCAATGTATTTCACATACATTGGAGTCAATTTGGAGACATACACAGTCATTATGCTCTTTGAGGGCACAAAAAGTAGTTTTAAGTCTCTAATATTCTTAATGATTAATAATAGAGTATAGGCCCTTAATGGATTTAAAAATTCCATAAATTTAGATTGAATATGCCTTATCAGTATACATTAATTTAATTTTTTCCCATGCATCTTCTCATCTAACTTATCACATGAGAAAAATGACCTTCTCGAGTTTGCAAGCCTCTAGGTGCTTATTCAAGATGATTGTCTTGAGAAAAGTCCTTTTTCATGCTTGTTTTTGTTTTAAAATGATTATTATAGGCTGGATACATAATCCATGAGGTCTTAAGGTAGTCTAATGGCCTTAAGACTTGTTTTAGCCATGGTTGGAGTTTCTTAGTAGTTTAGGGGTTTTGACCCTAAATGTCTTATTTTGGTGTTTTATCCTCTCTAAAAGGAGTATAATAACTTATTCAGTATTATCCATAGTTATCCACACTTGGGTTAAACCTTTTGTCTCATTTTTAATTCAATATTTTCATGTTTATGCTTATGTTCATACTTTTAGCCTCTATGTTCTCTCTTAGACCTATCACCCTGCCAGAGGTTGAGAATGGCTCTCATGAGTCTTATATGAGTGTGTGTGTGTGTGTGTGTGTGTGTGTGTGTGTGTGTGTGTGTGTGTGTGTGTGTGTGTGTGTGTGTGTGTGTGTGTGTGTGTGTGTGTGTTATATATACATATATATACATATATATACATATATATATACATATATATACATATATATATATATACATATATATATATATGTATATATGTATATATATATATATATGTATATATGTGTATATATATGTATATATACACATATATATATATATATATATATATATATATATATATATATATACATATATACATATATATATGTATATATATATATGTGTGTGTGTGTGTGTGTGTGTGTGTATATATATACTTTTATATGAAAAATAAGAGGTAATTAAATTTTTTTAAGGTTTAATTATTAGTATAAACCTCTATAAATTCATTGAAAACATATTTTCTTCATTTTATAGTCTTGTAGGTGCATCTTCCAAGCTCAAACCCATTGCAACTCTGCTCTTGGAATGGTCTTTTCTGCTTACAATGGTGTCTAAGTTATCTTGGATAAAAAATTTATATAATTTGGTTTTATTTATTCATCCTCTAAATTTAGAAACAACACGAAACTTGCCTAGAACCCTTCATTCTTAAACTACAAACTTGACACAGTCCATTTGAGTGTGCATACATTAACTATCTTATTTTGCCATGTTGACCATGAATGATCTTGAAATATTTTTAAGTAATTTTAAAGGTATAATAATCATTATTAAAATATAAATAATTAATTATATACCTCACTCTTGGTTTTAGGTTTGTTACTTATCTCTTCATACTTGAAACCCTATCCAAGAGCCTTAAATCAATGGCCTTCATGGCCTACCACTTGCAACTTCCTATCAAAGATGATAATGGAATGTATAATAATTTTTTTTTATGATTATATGAGTGTATCATACACTTAAAATGAATTATTCAATCCCTATATCATATGTATTATTCCCCAAAACATCCCATATACTTACCCATAGGATTGTGTTTCTTTTATTTGAGGTTTGTGTGCTTGGATCAGTCCTAGAAAACCACTTTGGATATGAATGTAAGATTGGTTAAAAATTAAATGGGGTATTATTTATTGTTATATATTCATACCATGTGTTTTTTCTTATTTCATAATCCCAAAACCTTTCAAAAGTATCAAATAACCTTAAAGCCTTCATTCTCAAACCCTGAATACTTGTACCTTGACATTTGAGTCATTTTTACATTGGATGTTTGATTTTAAATGTTTTATGATGTATTTTAATACCATAAAATATTAATTTAAATATATAATTACATTAATGAGCTCCCAAATTCATTAAATAAGAGAAATCGAGACACTAAGGTTTAGTAAGGTTTAAGAGGTAGCTAAATTATTAACAATGGTTCATAAAGATATACACCTAATCCCAAAACTATTACCATGGATTTCAAGGGAATATGGGTTTTCAACATCCCCTAATGTAATTTTTTCTAATACATCTCTTTTTTTATGAAACAACCTCATTAAAATGATAATCTTCACTCTGCCAATAGCCCAATGGAGATCTTAAATAGTTTTTTAGCCTTGTTTGGACCTGTGAACTCTACCTAAGCATGGTTTTTAACTTAGTGAGGTTGTAGGATGTTGTGGAGAGATTATAATACCATTATTATTTTTAAAATCCTCTCAAATAATCTTTTTGATCAAGCTTGAGACTTTATATTCACTTTTAGACCTATCTTCATCAAGAAAACTTGCTTTTTTGCCAAAATACCCTATTAAAGTTGTTAACTAGATTTTGATGGAGTTCATCTTGTATTGTATGATTGTGGTGTAATGTACCAAAAATATCTTCATATTATTTTCCTATCATTTCATACATCATACTATGTTTGAAAATTATAGAAATGATCAAAGCAATTTTTAAAAGTGAGTATATGTTAGAAAATAAGTATTTTGACACCTTGATTAAGTGTACAAACAAAAGAGATATAAGATTATCTTCAACAAGTGTTAAATGACCAAAAAAATACATATTTAACCTCTATTCATGGTTTATACTCTTGTTACTTGATATTTCTCAATTTGATTATATTACAACATTGCAACAAATAATCGAAACAAGATAAGTGAAACTGTAAACACTCTAAAACTACCATAAACTCCTCAAAATTCTTATGAAGACAAAAAATTCTCTCTCCCTATATTTGAGTTTAGGTCCTATTATTAACTATAGATAACCATTATATCTTATAAGATCACCACCTCATTTTTTTCACCATGTATCACTTGGACCTTAACTATTAAAAACTCCCATTAACATCTCCAGTTACCTTAAACTTTGATAAACTATTTTTAAAATACTTAATCAATGATAATGGCATAATATTGATTGTACAAGACACATTTCATGGACCTTAACATACTAATAATACCTTTTTTATACCTTTAGATAACCTACAACACCAAACCATGACACCAAAACATACCTATTAGCAAGATCATTTACAAGGTTAGATGACTCAATTACTTGTTTTGAATAGACCTTGGTCAAAGGTGGATAATTAGCTAATATTTTTTGTGACCTCCTAGGATAATTTACTTACTAAACATCTAAATTAATGTCCTTAGACATCCCATTGGGCATGGACTCACTGAACACTACTCTTTGAGACTAAAACTAAACTTGAACATGACATTCACTTTTGAAACAAATTGAAAACTAAAAATACCTCTAAACACAACTGTGTACATATAAATATACTCGCTCTAACTATTCCATTAATCCCACTAATTATCTTAAATAATCCCATTATCATTATTCTAATTTGTATAATTAAATCCCATTCCCTATCATATATTTCATATATCATGATAACCTTCCTACACCTCCATGCCATATTAACCCACTGATTATCCCACTAACATTCTATTAAACCACTAATCTTACCTCATTTACCAACCACTTGTCCCACTTTACAATTTAAAATTCAAATATCTTATACCTAACCCCATAGCCAACCTATCCATAGTCTCTCCTACACACCTATATCCTTAAACCTAACTTAATGCCCTAACTAATCCCTATTAACCCCTAATCAAATCTAAAAGCCTATAAAATCTAGATCCTTATCTAACTTTCTAAAATTCTCTAAAACTAGAGGATTTTAATGAATTTAAAATTAATTTTAATTCTCCTTCACCACCCTATAAATAACCAAGCATGGAGATTGGTTGAACTAACTTCAAAGTATGAACTTGCATGCATATATTAACTCTCTTAGCCTTTATACTCTCATTGCATACACATTATCCTTGCATCCAAAGAAGCCACTAACCGATTTATGCTCACTTGAAATATTGAAGCCACCATTATCAATAAATCCAATAATCAAGTCAAAGAATTTTTGGAGAATATGTTTGAAGATCTTAGAGTGAAGGAAAGAGAAGAAAGATGATGGTAAGAGTCCTCTTATAATTTTTGATTACTTCTTTATTCTCTCCCTTTGATGTTTTTATAGATTTTGGGTTAAGTTATCATAGCTCAAATTTATAAGCATACAATGGTTACCAAAATGGGATACCTCCTTTAAACTAACCCTTGTGTGTGTAAGACATGTTAAATCAGCTTGCAAGATAGGTTAGAGAAAAACTAGGCTCTGAAATCTTTAAATTTTCATGTTTCAGATGGATTATAGTTTTACACTATAAATTATAATTTTACATAGGTAGTTTTATAGATCCTAACTATAGTTTTGACTAACCACATAATCCTAACTATTATCCATTGACATCCTTAGTAGGTTTCTAACCCCTTTCAAAATCACTTCTCGCTAGTTATGGTTTGAAACTCATCTATGGTTTTGCCTAGTGTAGTTGTAATTTTGACTAAATATTGTATTAAGGTCAAAAAATAT
The DNA here is from genome assembly GCA_037957365.1 of Torreya grandis. Classification (NCBI taxonomy): domain Eukaryota; kingdom Viridiplantae; phylum Streptophyta; class Pinopsida; order Cupressales; family Taxaceae; genus Torreya; species Torreya grandis. The sequence continues at coordinate 219,751 of JARHVA010001644.1, forward strand.
GCATTTTCAACTTATTTTTGGTTTTTATAATCTAAGATAACCTAGTTATATTATAGGGATAGAAACAAAAAAAAATTCATCTTCAAATAAGCAAGTTTTTTATATTACTCAAAACCACTTCTCGATAGTTGTGATATTGAATTCTATCAATGGTTTTGCTTCTGTGAATCGTAATTTTAATTTAGGTATAATGTTACTAACTAAAACCTATGTTTTTTATCCTTGACATTTTTTGTCATTGTTTGGTTGTGATCTAATTGTAGGAAAGAAGAGACCTTACTCAAACAAATTCATCAACCCCAAAATAACTTTTTTAACTATATTGTGTAATTTCACTAATACACAATAATAGTTTTGAATATTTGTTGTGATTTTCAAAGTTGTAAAAGTGATTTTTCTATTAGTTAGATAATAGTTGATTATCATTCTAGTTTCTCATTTTTAATCATAGACATTCAAATTTATATAGGTAGCTAGGTTTTTTGAACATAAACAATCTCAATATACCTTTTACACCCTCTCTATATATAAATTTTAATCTATATAAAACTACTCGATAGAAGCAATCTGGATTCTCAAAAGAGATTTTGAAGCTACATAGGTGATTTTTATTATATTTGGGAAATAGGTTTTCATTTTAAATAATTTATCCTATCTCATTAATATATTTCAAAAACAAGCTTTGTCAATAGTTTAAATTTTTAGCATCATCCATCTTCGGCATTTCTAATAATTTGTATATATATGGAAGCAAAACCATTTATCTATAGTATAAATATTGATCTCTAGAATCAATTTTGAAGTTCAATCTATAGTTTTAAATTAGATAATTTTGATACTACATTTTATTGATATTGTCTAATAGAAAATTGCTTTAAGCAAAGGAATATCTCTTTTTAGCTTTCTAAACATATTATTTTATAGCTAGCCTTAAAATTTATTATTTTTCATATAAGTTATAAAACCGCTTCTTAATACCTATAATATTGATTCTCAGTAGTAGTTTTGGCTAGCCATTAGTGATTTTGACTAATTGCATGGTTAATACTAGCTAACTGTTTTTAAAAATGTAGATCCCTTAGTTGTGATTTTGTCTTGTAAGTTATGGTTTTGCATCACTCGAATTGATTTTAAAAATATGATAGTGTAAAAGTGGTTTTTTAGGATTCAAATGATTTTTTTTGGTTAGAAACTACTAATAGTTTTCATACAGAGGATACCTAAGTGGGAGGTCCTAAATCAGATGGCTAACTTGTTTCTTTGGAGGATTAGAAATTTGTTTAAGATTTAGATTTTGAATTTTTTGTATATATCTCTTTGATTACTTGTTATTTTATCTCACATAATTAAATAATTGGTTAAATAAATTTTTGTTTGCTTATTTGTTACCCCAAATTTTGATCTTTATAGGGTACAACATGACATGAAATTAATCTCCATGCACTTACCTAGTCTTTAGGGTTTGGTGATGAGTATTTCATCACCACACATTTGACCACATTTTGTGTTTTATTGGAGTATAAATATTAGTTACATCTATTATTAGGCCAAGTAGGTGACCCCATATTGGTCTTCTATGAAGGGAAAGAGTTAGCTCTCTAACCCAAGCATTGGACAACACCCTACATAGATTTAGGTCCCATACACCTTGAATATATCAAGGATGCCCCTAGAAACCTTATTTAAACCTAGAATAGGAAATTTTGTCTATAACAAGTGACTTGTTTCTAGAGTCAATATCAATTTGTAAGTGACCATCAAGTGTATGTAGGGTTGAGATGGTTTGGTAGACTCTATAATAGGTCACCAACATACAATCTCACTTACAAATTTGTTTGATGGTGTAGTTGTTTCGTTACACACCCATTGGTTTACTAGATTTTAGGGCTTTTGATTGGTGTGGTTGTGTGTTTGTCATGTTTTCCTTGTATTGTTTTTAAGTTAAGTCAAAATTTTCCCTTTCTCACAAAACACCTATAAATTTTTTAAGACACATCTCCATCTTATTGTTTCACCTAAACCATTTTCATCTTCATCTTATTCACCATAATATTGAGTATTAGATATTGTTTTGAAAACTAAGCTATAGTGGTCACCCATCCCTTCTTAAAAGTCTAGAAATAATCTTATTCATCACTTTGTCCATCCCAAGACACACTACTTTGACTAAATATTACCAAAGTCTATAACTTTATTGGGTTTAATATGTTACCCTATTATCTTATCATCCCACCTATTCATAACTAGCATCTATCCAATTGTCATCTTTTTAGTGTCAATAAAGGCATCTAATCATCTCATCACTTAATCTCCTTATTAGGTTAAACCTTCATAGGGTTATCACATTGGTAATAATTAATAATCATAGTCCTTAATATTCAAATCAAAATCTTATCACATCCACTTCAAGCATCCCAACCATTATAGTCTAAAATTCAAGAGAAGTTTTGTGCTCAAAGTCATACTACTTTCTATCTTATATCAAAATAATACCTAACCATCTTTACATCACCCTACATTATCCACCATGTTAATCAAGACCCATGCCCAAGCCCTAAGGTTGGGACAAGGATCAAACTGGGAAGATGATGTCCTAAAGACACTACGTGAATAGAGTAGGTATAATGAAGAAACTAAAAGTGACATGCACACTCTTAGAGGAGCTGAAAGACTTACAAATTACTTCTTCAATAGTGATGAAGTTAGATCCCAATTCAATCAATATATAGATGACAATTGTGACCAAATTCTAGCCCAAATTATTAGAATACGGGGGGGGGGGGGGGTGGGGGGTGGGGAATTACTACCTACATTTAATCCTAACCTCATACAACATCTCATTTAACCACCATCTATACCCAACACTCCTCTTCATCCAAATGCCATGAACTAAGAAGAGGGGAACCCTAAACTTGTAGATCTTGAATAAGAGCTATAAAAAGAAGAAAAAACCCTTTAAAATAATCACATCGAGGTTGATAGAAGGATATCTACCTTGGAGAATCGCCTAGGCTAGTTGACCTAACAAATTAACTCCCTCACATCCCAAATCCATTTGAAAAATCAAATGCCCTCATCACCTAGATGAACCACTAGAAACACTAATTTTGACACATTAAGACCAAAATCAAGCTAAAATCATAATTTTAATCCCTTAAAAGATCCCTCATTTTCCCAAGAGTGGAAGATGATGAAAGAAACTCTTTAATAGATTAATCCTTGCACTCAGAAAATAAGATATACATATAAATACTTTTGCACATCACCATTAAACATGAGCATTTTGTAGATACCATTCGTAGTACACTTTAAATATCCAAAGTTTGATAAATATAAAGGGATAAGGGACCCTCATAACCATGTTCAAGAGTTATATGTATCATGACATGATTTTGTATACAATGATGCTTACCTACTCCAACTCTTTCCCAAAAGTCTCATAGGACCCATTCTTGAATGGTTTATGCATTTACCTAAGGGGTATATAACCACGTTTGAAGAACTAATAGAAAAAAATCTGAGACATTTCTCTATAAATATAAAACATGGAATTTCTATAATTGATCTCTATAACACCAAAGGAATGGAGGGAGTCTAGCATCACTATTACAATGATGGTGGATCCTAGCTAGTTGCTTCTAATGTATGGTCCCTAAAAAAGAGTTGGCAAAGATCTTCATTGATAATCTAAATGTTAAATTAAAATGTGCCAAATAATTTTATGCGATTATATAAATGGGTATCTAGATATAGAAATCACTTATTAAAAGGGAAATAATTGAGTTATATCCTAGAATGAACAAAGTAAAAATCAAGATAATGAATTTTTAGGTAAGCTAAAGGTCTTCAATAAGAAAAAGAATTTATTTAGCGATGGTGTTACTTATTCAAAACATGCACAAACAGTGAAAAAAACTTCCCCAACTACCAAAAATCAAAATATCTACAACATCATTGTGATAAAGGGATAACTAAGGCATAAAGTAGGGAAATGTCATCTTACTAATCTTGGTGTACCTATTGAAACAATCCTAAAAAAGTTAATTGCTACCAACATGATAGCTCTCTAGAGATTTAACCCTTGGATGACAATAAGCCAAGTCTTGATTGGTACTATGAAGATAAATTGTTACATTAAAATTGAGTCAAAGGGAATGATATTAAAAAATTCATGCAATTAATACATTTCATCTAGGACTTAGTATAAATGGGGGAGTTATAAGTTGAAGGAGTTATTCAAACAAGTTAATCCAAAAATTAGCAATTAGGGATATATCAAGACCCTCTACCAAGACATGACCAGAAGTAAAATAAACCTCTAAGGGATCAGAATCAAGCCTCCAAATATAAAAATATTGATTACCATTCCATCCCATATCACTACATTAACACCATAAAAATTAAAGGCCTCTAAGAGTTTGCAAATCTACCATCCCTTATCCATAAAATTAATATGGCCAATATTATTTAGGTAATTACTATAGGACATGGAAAAATAATAGATCCTGGATCACTTCCAAACTATCCATCCACTTCTTCATCTCAAAAAATCACCATCCCTAAGAAATTCCCAAATCCTTCTAATAATCCATATGATATTATTCAATAGCTCGAGAAGACCCCAACACAAATCTCCCTTATGAATCTTCTAAAAAATTCTAATGTACATTAGGAGATATTAAATCAAGTCTTGAATGAATTAAAAGTTCCTAGTGATATTGACATGAATTAGTTTCAAGCCTTTTTGGGTCACTTATCTCCATCACAACAAATCATCTTCAGCACCCAGTATGTGCCACCAATAGGCCCTTACCATAATTATCCCTTATTAATTGAAATATCCATTGTAAACTAAAAAAAACTTGTAGGTTATTATAGATGGAGGATCTACCCTAAATTTGTGCAATATTGAGTTTCTCAAGAAGTTGAGGTACTCAAAATATTCACTAGGGCATACTCTAATAATGATAATGTTTTATGATGATAATGAAAGGACATCTACTGGAATAATATATCTTCCCATATCTATGGGGCATGTAGTTCATCAAACATTAATCCATTTTTTGGATGTATATCTCCCCTATAATATGCTCTTAGGATGCCCTTGGATCCATGAGATGAGAGTAGTACCTTCCACCCTCCATAAATGTCTCAAATTCCCACATTTAGGTATGGAGGTCACCATTTGGATGAAATCAAAAAAAATTGTAGCTATAAAATGGAACAATCAAATCATGATCTTTATTTTCCAAGTACTCAAATTTCATCCTATAATCCCAAATCTATGAAATATGTCTACCTTGATAGTCTATCACTTGCCTCATTTGAGTCACCAAAAATTACTTTCCTAAAAATTATCTCCAAGGGATGTGGGGAATATGAGTATAAAACTCTCTACATAGGAGACCCTCCACTATTCCCACATAGTTATGGGTCCCCATCTTGAGGCAAGATAAACCTATTGTCTATTAGTTCAGGCTGACTATCTTCAAAAATGCAAGAATGCTATCTAAAGAATGTTTTGAAGATCTTGACAACTCCTGTATTATTTAGGAAGGTGCAGCCCTAAATATTCAAAAGAAAAAATATCCCTAATTACAAAAAATTCTAAAAAATATGAATTATAAGGTTAAAGGACTAGGTCAAGTGGAACAATGTAGGATTGAACCTATTGGTATTCAATAACATCCAAGACAACCTGGTTTAGAGTACAAACCACTAGGCATTAACCTTAACTCTATTTCCATGGATACTTGTTCAATTCTTTAAGACACTAATTATGATGAATAAGTTAAGATAGGTTTTATTTCTAGCCTCTATTAATACTTGACTGGCACAAACCTATTCTCTAGAGCTACCATTTCCACTATCAATATCTCCCTCCACTACCCTAAACTAATAGACTGGGATCAGAGGAAAGAGCCATCCTTTGATATGTTTCAAAATGATGAGGCTATTATTGAGTACATGGGAACTTAAGGTTTCATGCCATTAAGGGATTAAAAAATAGGATTCACAATCAATTTAAATGAGTTTGCCTATTTTGGATAGAAAAATGAGTCATTAAATCAAGTAAAAGATGAATATGATGAATATGATTCCTCTCTAAATATATAATAAATACAGCTAAACCTTAACAAATAAGATATAGGTGAAGAGCTCCATCTAAGTTTTATTCAAGAGAATAGATACCACCACCCTCAACATATATTAAATATTAATCACCTTCCTTAATAGAAGAGGTCATATAAATTAATATTAGAACTGTTTAAAATACTAGAATAATCAAACTAGGGGTAATTCTCACATCTAAGGAATGCTAAATTTTTATTGATATTCTTAAGTATTTTATACAAATATTCAAATGGAGATACTCCAACATGCCTGGACTACATCCCACTTTGGTGGTACATCACCTTATAGTACATCTAAATTCTAATCCAATTAAATAGAAGCTCCAAAAGATACACCCCAAGGTGGTGTTATTATTCAACGAAAAGTTATGAAATTTCTTGGAAGAAGGATTAATTTATCTAGTAGATTATTCCAAATGGATCTCTAATATCATCATTATCAAAAAATCACAAGGATGGATATGGATTTACACTAAATTCTAAGCTATAAATAAGGCATGTCCAAAAGATGACTTTCTTGTACCAAATATCGACATGATTGTGGACTCTACAGCAATATACAAAATGCTCTCCCTCAAGGATGGATTTTTTGGTTATAATAAAATAAAAATTGCTCTAAAAAATTACCATAAACTTGAATTCATTAATTCATGGGTAACTTTATGCTATCAAGTGATGTCCTTTGGATTGAAAAACTTAATAAAAACCTACTAGAGGGCCATGATAGTAATTTTACACTACATTATGCATGACATTGTGGAATATTATGTGGATGACATCTTAGGAAAATCCAAGCTAAGAGTAGAACATCTAGTGGTCCTTAGATAGATATTTGAGTGGCTTAGAGAATAAAATGTTAGATAAAACCCCAAGAAATGTTTGTTTGGGGTCACTTCAAGAAAACTTTTGGGGTTCATAGTCTCTCAACATGGCATTGAGGTAGATCCCACTAAGGTAAAAGCCATTATTGAAATGCCTCCACCTAAAAACCTGAAGCAACTATGGAACCTTCAAGGTAAATTATAGGCCATTCATCGATTCATTTCTCAATTGGTAGATAAGTGCCATCCATTTACTCATAACTTAAAGAAAGGATCTCATTTTTATTGAAATTTGAAATGTCAAAAAACATTTGATAGCTTGAAATAGTATTTATTGAAGCCTCCATTACTCTCACCACCAATATTAGGAATGTCATTGCTTTTATATATATCCACTATGCCATGTGATATAGGGGATCTCTTATCTCAACATAATGATGAAACAAAGGAATGAGATATATATTATCTAATAAAAACACTTATGGCATATGAGCTCAATTATACCCTTATATAGAAAGTATGCTTGGACATGGTCTTTCCATCATAATAAATCATACCTTATATGTTAAAAAACCAAGTAAATTTAATAACAAAATTTTATCTACTTAAATAAATGTTATCTAAATATACCCTAACATGAAGAATGGCACAATGAATTATGTTATTAATTGAATTTGATATTGGACATGTAAATTAAAAAACTACCAAAGGGCAAATTATCATGGATCAACTAGTGGAAAAACCCATAGTGGACACAAGACCATTAACAATAGCCTTCCCTAATGAGTCTATATTATAAAATTATATAGAGGTCATCATAAAATTTGTAATTCATGCATGAAAATAAGAAACTTACATTTATACACTTACCTCTAATATTATCTCCTGACTTTGACTCTATTTTTCTTTAGTCTAGTTTTTAACCTTTTGGTTTCTCTTTACTTGTCTTGTTTGTTCTCTACCTTTGGACCCTGTACACATTTCAAATTCACATCTGCATCTCATTCATTCCACTTGTTCTCTAACTTCATTTGAGATGATCTCTCACACTAGCCTTGACGTCACACACTAGCCTTGATGTAACAATTTCTATTACTCCTACAAAGATTCAAAGCATTGATTATTCATGGATTATTACAACCTTTTTTATACTCAGTGTATCCTTAATATATTCCTAGTTTCATTCACAAAACCCCTATTCTCTCTCTTATACTCATTCTCTATAATTCTCTTTAAAAAAATGGTCTTGCTAGCCTTTTTTAGGCTTTTATGTAGTGTACGGATGTGTACAAAATCAAAACCATAAACTAGAACTATTTTTAGATACCCTCTAAGCCTTTCTTGATATCTAAAAGGTTTAAATCCATGATTCATTCCCTAAACTACTTTTTAAGCCACTTCCTAGCCCCTATTTAGGCCTATTAGGCCTTTGTTCACCTTTTCAACACATAGTCCCTCTTATTGGTATAGATTCATACCAACACAACTTATAAAACTCAAAATCCTTTGGCGTAGTGTAAACACTAACTGATGACCAATTTGTAATGTGCTTAAATACAACATTATTAGGCCTTACTCTAGATTTCTCATTCCAAAACATTAAACCAACTTAAATATAATCAAATTACTTATGAACACTAGTATTAAACACTCCCAAATGTATACAAGTGCCATTCACCAACCTTGAATCACACCTTACCACTGTTGATGGCCTATACATGTTTAATTGATCAAGAAAATTTAGAGTATATAGGGTCTGTATGGTCTTCCAAAGACCACCCTCTTCAAATACAAAAGATAATTTTTTGAATCACCTTAATTGATTGAATATAAATACTTGTCAATATACAAATTGGTTTCAAACACCTTAACAAAGTCTTACTTACTCAAAGAAAAAAAAGTCTTTCTAGTCTTTTCTTAAACTCAAGAAATAATGAAAAAAACTTTTCTAGTCAATTTACCTCAACAAGATCCACCTAATCCTTTTCTTAGAAATAAAACACATTCTACTTAAATGAACTTTAATCCTCTGACATATTTTAGACCAATTATTGTGCCATAATAATACATCCATAGTTTGTGAATCCACTTTATAAGTTATTTTCAAAACATAGAATAATAGGTCATAATAGGGTTAATAAATTCTAAATCAATCCTTCAGTATTTGATCAAACATATCATATTCATCCACATATAAAGAATGTAACAAAACTTACAAGGACATTTATCCAAGAAAATCATAGAGCAATATATTTTTTTCCAAAGTCCTTACTCTTCCTCATTCATGGTTCTTGTCAATATTTACATAACAAGCATGTTTGACATAGTTCTCTCCTTTTTCCTTTCAAATCTTATTTCCATTCTTAAACTTACACTTCCTTCCTACCTTAATCACTCTTTACACAAAACACCTATCTATTCTAAAAGACTCCAAAACTCCCATAACTACCTTATAACTTCTTTTTATACATTGAAAGTGTCATTAACTAACTCAACTACAAATATAAGTTTCAATGTGAATAATAACATAAGTCGCTTGTAAAATTAGGTGCCTTTGACCTAATTTAGGGTCTTCACAACAAGAACACTTTATTAAAAATTCCTACCAACATGACAATTGCTCCACAAACCTTAACCAAGATTCAAAAACTTAAACAAAGAAATTGGAGAGAAAATACTAGTGCACCACAAATTCAAATTTAATAACTTATTAGCACCTTAAAATTATTCCTTTATACCTAACATGACCTTAACAAATTGCAAAAAAATCTAGACATGCAAAAGAGATCAATATTTACATTGGGTAATGAAGCTCCTACATCATACTATGAAGGAGCAAGGAAAACCTTTCCCATGAAAGTTATAAATGATTTGAATTTAAATTTCTTTGCAACATCCTTATTCTACCTAGATCCTAAGGTCTATTTGAGACTCTTTAGTCCTTCTTGATGTTGTCTCAAACTCATTATGCCTCCTCCTTTGTTATTCTCTCTCTTGTTCTTCCTCTTGATTTGCATTCTCAATCTAATCATGGGCAACTGTTGCTCATTTCTTTGCCTCCAAATACTTGCACATGAAGAAAATATGTCAATAAACACCACCTCTTACTTATTCCATTATCCTTTACTTTGTTCTTCTTTAAATCCTATTTTTCTTTAGTTGTCATCTCTTCTTCTCCTTGATTCAATATTGATTGCAATAGGAAATTAGCTTCCATGATGCTCTCTTTGTCTTTGATGAGTCTCAAATCCTCTGTTTATTCTATTTTATGCTTCCATATCTACTCTTATTTGGTTGTGTATTCATTTACATATTTTTTCTCTTACAGTGGTGCCAAACAAATCACCCCAATATACTGCGATTCAATCTTTTCAATCATTTTATCATGTGCATCTTCTTTCTTCTCTATTGTTACCACCTCATAGATGTCAAACACTTCACTTGATATTATTTTACCTTTGTTTCCTTCAACTAGCATGTTAATTAGCTTCAATTTATCCTCATATAATTCATCTTTCTCAATGTTCAAATCAACACATTCATCAAAAACTACATTGAAACATATACCTTGCACTTGTTGTCTCTCCTAAAGGCTTCTTTAATTGAAATATACCTTTTTCTTACTTGTCATGAGGCATGGTGATGATGAAAACTCATTTTATCCTTCCTCTTCATCTAATGGCTCACCTTATTCAAGGTAGCACAAAATTATCTCACCATACTCAATTGTTTACTATACTTCCTCATCATTATCATGTTTCTCATGCTTACAATATTATTCACCTTTATACAAACATTTCAAGAATTCATTAGTTAAAATCATTTGAGGCTTGCTTTCTACTTCGCTTCTCCTTCTAGATTTTGTTGCTTTCATCTTTTTCCTTCTCCTCTTTTCAATCAGCTACTTAAGAGGCCTTTTAACTTTCCTCTTTATGCACACACTAAATCTTGGTCTCAATTTTTCCAATGTTTTCTCTAGCCTTGTTAAAACCTCTTTCATCTCAACTATCTATTTTTATATCTAAATCTCTTTGTCTCACTTCCATATTATTTTGTAAATATTCACTCTTTAAGCCCTTCATCATTCTTTACTATCTCACTTTCTCTCTATATGTCTCTCTCTTAGACCTTTCTTCTCTTCTTGACAAGCCTTCCTACTTGTCTTCTTTACCATTCACTTGGTCTCTCTCACTTGAATCTATCTCTCTCTTGGCGTCAATATATTTCTTGTCCTCACCTCAGACTTATATTCTCTTATCCTTTTAGGACTCTCTTCTCTCTCTCCAAGCTCTATACTTGAGCTTATATCTTAGAGCTTTCACTAGCTCTTTTCTTTCTCTTTCTTAAAAAATTATTGGCTTAATTACTTTACCACACCTATTCTATTTTGCTTATACTTTTACCTCTCTTTTCATATACATATAGCATTTTCACTCTTTCTTTCAATCTCATTAGTCATCTCACAACAACAACTCATAATAACTTCCAATATGTACACACAAACTAAATCAACTTTTTAAAACAAAACTCAAAACATACCTTGCAAAGAATATTTTTTCTCTAATACCAAATTATGTAGAGGTCATCATATAATTTGTCATTCATACATGAAAATAATAAATTTACATTCATACACTAACCTCTGCTACTATCTCCCATTTTTGACTCTATTTTTCTTTAGTTTAGTTTGTAAGATTTTGGTTTCTATTTACTTGTCTTGTTTATTCTCTACCTTTGGACCTTGTACACATTTAAAATTCACATCTACATCTCATTCATTCCATTTTTTCTCCAACTTCAATTTAGATTATCTCTCACACTAGCCTTGATGTCACACACTAGCCTTGATGCAACAAGTTCTATTACTCATTTAAAGATTCAAAGCATTGATTATTCATAGATTATTATAACCTTATATATACTTAGTGTATCCTTATTATAGTCTTAGTTTAATTCACAAAACCCCTCTTCTCTCTCTTGGACTCATTCTCTACAACTTATCTTTTAAAACACATTCCTACTAGCCTTTTTTAGGCCTTTTTATAGTGTACAAAGATGTATGGAATAAAAACCATAAACTATACCTATACCCTCTAAGCCTTTCTTGATATCTACAAATTTTTACTCCATGATTCATTCCCTAAACCACTTTTTAAGTCACTTCTAAGCCCCTGTTTAGGCCTATTAGGCCTCTATTCACCTTTTCAACACATAGTCACGCTTATTAGTATGAATTCATACCAAAATAACATATAAAACTCAAAATACCTTGGTGTATTGTAAACCCTAATTGATAACCAATTTTTATGGGATTTCCATGGTTGAAACTCCTAGAAACCCAATTTTTGTTTGAAACCTTAGAAATAGGGTTTGTCACAGTCTGCATAGTCAGAAAAGGTATAAAATTAAGTTTAAAATTATATGTAGGGTTTCATACTAATATATTAATTATTTATGGTTTTTATAACCTCCACATGATATCTAGACCTTGTGATAGCTATCAAACACACCTTTTTTCATGTTTTCTTCTCTAATCTATGTTAGACTATGTGCTTAAATACAAAATTCTTAGGCCTTACTCTAGGTTTCTCATTCTATAGTATTGAACCAAATTAAAAAAATAAAATAACTTATGAACACTAGTATTAAACACTCATAAATGTATACAAGTTCCATTCACCAACCTTTAATCACACCTTACCACTGTTGATGGCTTGTGCAGGTTTAGTAGATCAAGAAAACATAGAGTATACAAGATCTGTATGGTATTCCAAAGACCACCCTCTTCAAATATGAAAGATAAAGGTTTTAATCACCTTAATTGATTTAATCTAAATATTTTTCAATATACAAATGGGTTTCAAACACCTTCACATATTCTTACTTATTCAAAGAAACAAAGTCTTTCTAGTCTTCTCTTAAACTCACAAAACAATGACATAGAATTTACTAGTCCATTCACCTCAACAAGATCCACACTATCTTCTTCTTGGAAATAAAACAAATTACACTTAAATTAAATTTCATCCTCTGACATATTTCATACCAATGCTTGTGCCATAACAATACATACACAGTCTATGAATCCACTTTATAACTTAGTTTCAAAACATAGAATAATAGGTCATAACAAGGTTAAGAAATTATAAATCACTCATTTAGTCTTTGATCAAACATATCATATTAATCCAAATATAAATGATGTAAAAAAACTTACAAGGTCATTATCCAAGTAGATCATAGAGAAATACAAGTTTTTCAAAAGTCCTTAATCTTCCTCATTCATGGTTCTTATCAATATTTACATAATAGGCATGTTTGAAAAAGTTTTCTCTTTTTTAATTTCAAATATTCTTTTCCATTATTATAATTACACTTATTTATTACCTTAATCACTTGTTAGACAAAATACCTATCTATTAAAAAGGAATCCATAACTCCCAGAACTACCTTCTAACTTATTTTTGTACTTTGAGAGTGTCCTCAACTAACTCAACTACAAAGATAAGTTTCAAGGTGACTAATAACATAAGTCACTTATGAAATTAGGTTCCCTTGAACTAATTAAGGGTATTCAAAACAAGACCACTTTATTGACAATGCATACCAACACGAAAATTTATCCACAAATCTTATCCAAGATTTAAAAATTCAAATGAATAGATTGGTGGAAAAATGTCAGTACATCACAAATTAAAATTTGATAGCTTCATAACACCTTTAAATGATACCTACAGACCTAACATGACCTTAATAACTTGAAAAAGACTCTATACATGCAAAAGAGATCAATATTTACATTGGGGAGTGATGTTATTGCATCATCAACTGAAGAATCACCAAGATGGAAATTATATTTTGATGGATCATTTATCCCATATGGGTTAGGAGAAGGAATACTTTTGGTAACACCATAAGGAAAACTAATACCTCAAGCTTATATTTCACATGAACCAATAACATTGTTGACTATGAGAAATTGATTTTTAGGTTAATACTTGTTATGTAATGTAATATTCAACATCTTCACATCCTCGAGGACTCTCAGTTAATTATCAAATAGGTAAACAAAGATTTCCAAACTAAGGATGAGAAGTTACTTCCCTATTATCGAATGGTTGATCAATTGAATCAAAACTTTTAGTTCATAGTTTTTTCAGCAAGTTCCAAGAGGAAGTAATAAATCCATAGATGTAATGGCCATTATCGAATCTTTAATAGATCTCCTAGAAAATGTCCTTAAAGGTAATTTTCTAGATGAATACTTATTATTGACTTCACATTAGGAATTGGCTCATTATCAAAAAATTTCAATCCCTAATCATATTCAAACATGATATGATGATATATATGCCTAAATATAAGATAATACCCTTCCACTAGATGTCACCCATCACCAACACAAAGCCTTCATCTAATGTGCATCTCATTACACCATCCTTGATGAATGATCTATCGACAAGGCTATGATAGGACCTTATTAAGATACCTAAAATTAGAGGAGGCTCTTATTGCAATCAAGGAGGTTCATGATCATATTTGTGGAGGAAATGTCATTGGAATGGCCATAGGGGCTAAGAAGTTACTCTGAACTAGATATTATTATCGAACCATGGATCATGATGCTTGTTAGTATGTGGATAAATGTGTATCCTATCAAATGCATGGGAACCTCATACATGTCCCTAATCAAGATATTGAAACTTTAATGAGCCTATTAACCTTATTAGTATGGGGATTAGATCTTATTGTAAAAAATAATCCTGCCTTATCATATAGACACAAGTTCATTATTACAACCATAGAGTGTTTTACTAAATGAGTTAAAAGTTATACCACTCATATACACCATAAACCTTCAAATATCTAAGTTCATCTTGAATCAAATCATTTGCCACTTAAGAATCCAATCTAAAATCATATTAGATAATGGAAAATATTTTAATAATCAATAAGTGGAAAGCATATGCAATATATTAAATATTGAGAAACATTTCTCTACACCTTATTATCCCTAGGGTAATGGCCAAGTAGAAGCATCAAATAAAACACTTATAAAAATACTCAAGAAGATTGTCAATAATATTGGAAGAAATTGGCATTTATCATTATATCTATCACTTTGGTCATATAAAACCAACATGTAAATGGCTACTAGGTCTATTCTATACTCTTTGGTATTTGGAATAGAACCAATCTTGGTAATCAAAGTCAAGCTCCCCTCATTACATATATCCTTATGGGGTATAATCATAGAAAATAAGTATAGAAATGAGTATTTACATAAACTAGAATTTTTGGATGAAAAATGTCATAATGCTCTAGATTATCTTATGGAATATCAAAATAATCTCAAAGGCCAATTTTACAGGAAAATCTAGTCCCAAGAATTTGAAATTGGTGACTTAGTCCTTAATGAGAATCAGAAGAACACCAATGCTGAGAAAGAAAAGAAGGGGATATTTTAATAAGTTTAGATTGGGATATATGTTATCATTACCAAATTTAGATTTGGGGCATACAAATTGGCCACTCTTGATGGAGATTATGATCATAGGAATTAGGCAATAGAGAGGAGGTTAGAACAAGTGTTAGTTTCACAAAACAAAAATGAAATCAACACACTAACAAGCTAACATCTCTAAGCCTAGATATTAAGGGGAGCATAGTGAATAAAATACATATGAAAGCACAAATAAAATGAAAATAATTACAAAATCCCTTACCTTCCTTGAGATCTTCAAGTGATTTGTTTGTGGCTTGCTTGACTTGTGCTCAAAGAGTCTTTCGCAATGGAGCTTGGCTATCTCTTTCTCTCCTTGGCACCATTATTAGATTTGATATGGATTGATGGCTTGGCTTATGATTTTGGAATTATAAAACTATTGCTTTTAATATTTATATAAAATTAACAATATAACTTTACTTTATCCAAGTTCTCCAAATGAAGAGGCAAATGATTATAGTTATAGGTTTAGAAACTAACCCCAACTCAAGGTGAGTTAATGTGTAGTTTAAATATGCAATGAGTTCAAACCTAACCTAATTGAGTTAATTAAATGCACTAGAGTTTAAATGTGTCAAAAACTCATGATTTATAATTAATAGGCATGGGTGAGATATTTTTAGATATTTATAAAGGCTTGACAACTCCTAAAAGACAATCATGAAAACCTAGGATATTCTTGTTTTTTGAATTTCACTAATTTCACGTGGATAATTCAACTAGGCATTTAATTTGATTTAGAATTTTAATTAATTATAATGAGGATTTTATCATTTCCAAGGTTTGATTTAATTTCATATGTGCATTTTCACCATTTAATAAGTCTATA
Organism: Torreya grandis; assembly: GCA_037957365.1. Taxonomy (NCBI): domain Eukaryota; kingdom Viridiplantae; phylum Streptophyta; class Pinopsida; order Cupressales; family Taxaceae; genus Torreya; species Torreya grandis. The sequence goes on from JARHVA010001644.1 coordinate 236,041, forward strand.
AGTTAAATTGCATGTTATGATGCCATAAGATGAATAGAGATAATTCGTGAGAGGTTTTTGTTCATTATGGTAGGATACCCTAATTAGGGATGTCTATTGGGATCTTGATCTTTGATGAATGATGCATAATAAAATTTGGGACATTAAACTATTCTTAGGCTTAATTTATAATGGTTGGTAAGAATTGGTTTGATGTCTGGTATGAAGCCATTGGTGGCCAGTTTTAGGTGTCTATAGTTTACCCCTATTTGTGAAAGCATTGCAAGTTGTAAGCATAGTAATGTCTTCTCAAAGAATTAAAAGGTCTCGTATGCTTATTAATTTAATAATAATGGATGAAATATATGTTCCCCCTTGAGGGAGTGGTTGGCAAAGGGGTTGACAAAAGGTCCCTCAAAAGGACACGAGTGGACCAAACAAATATAATGGGGTGGAAGGTATTGATTTTCCTAGAGGAAATTATAATTAATGGCATATAGAGCTACCCCATTTAGGGAAAACAAATAGGATGATATCCCATAAGAAATTATAATCATCAGCATAGGTGGGATAATAGAGGTAATGATTTGCCCAAAGGTAGTTATAATCATTGGTTGGATAAAAACATGCTCCAATTAGGAGGATAAAGATAATGGTTATCCCATATATGGTCGTAATCATTATCACAATGAAAAAATGTCCCAATTAGATAGAATAAATAAAATGATTTTACCAAAGGTGGTTATAATCATCAACCTTCAAATAGATGGAAACATAATGATTTGACCAAAGGTGGTTAGAATCATTGGTTATGCAAGTGAGATGGTATATAATGATTAAACCATAGGTGGTTATAAGCATTATACCTTGATAGTGGAAAACATGATGTGGAATATGATGAAAAATGGGTATAGAGGAGAAGGGTGAATTTAGGCAACCTGCTAGTAGGGAGATGCTCATCCGAACTAGCAAAGGTTTAAATTATTTCATTGTTTAATTACTTTATTTAGGATATGATTTGGATTAGATCAAGAATGTTATTGGTGCCAAGGAAATATCATCATTACATTATCATGTAGACTCATGGAACTAATTTTTTTTGTAGTACGTGATGGCAGGCATAATGATAGAACACCATGAGGACTTGGCTGAAATATGCATAAGGACTGACATGGGATCTAATAAACAATTTAAAATAATGCACCATGTATAAAATTCATGATGACAATGTTGATGCATGAATATGGATGGATTAAATAATAATGCACAAGGAATCTCCCAATGGATGCACATAAACTCAATTAAAGGCAAAAAAATAAAGCAAACAAATAAAAAACAAACAAAACACCCAAAAAGTAAATAAATAAAGAACAAAACGTAAAAAGTGAAGAAAACAAAGAAATAAAAACAAATAATGGTTAATCACAATGTTAGTATTTAAGGATTGTTAACAAAATATTTTCAAATTCATGTAGGTCTTTTATAAGATCATACAACCTTCATCCAAGATTATAGGTCATCTTAAATTGATTATTTGTCTATTATGTCTTCACAACCTACTAGCATAGAGTCTGGAGGGACTATAGTTATTCCTACGAGCATGTTCAATTGGCATAATGTCTCAAATATGGTACTTGACTAAAAAAAAAAAAACTTTTAATATTTCTCTCTAGGCCACCTCATTCCTCATTACCTTAAAAATCTTTATGTATAGTGTTAATACCTTGAAATAGACTTGAAAAACTACCAAAGGACTATGTTCATCCTTGTGTTCTCTCAACATCATGAAGTGGACAAATTATTTTTGCATTATAGCTATCAAGCTACCTATAGTAACTAGAAAGAGTTTGTATATAAACTATATAATAATTAAAGGATGCCATTATCTGCCTCTAGGGGTGTCACAAAGTTTCTTATTGCCATTGATGACCTTAAGAAGGTCTTCCACTTCATCCTCTTAAAGCAAGCAAGGAAAATATTCATCTTGGCTTGGTTTAGTTGATTGGAACTTGTATTATCACACTAAAATTTTAGTGAATGGATGGTTGAGTGCCATTATACCTCTTCCTAGGCCTAGAATGTCTCTTCAACTAGTTGAGAAGCTTCCACATAGCCAAAAACATGAAATTACACTTAAACAATGCAATTTTAGACTATTTTCTTGTGCTTTTACTCCACACGTGCCAAGATTATAAATTTAATAGATGATAATAATGTTTACATATGTCATAAATGTGTTTTCAATGTATTTCACATACATTGGAGTCAATTTGGAGACATACACAGTCATTATGCTCTTTGAGGGCACAAAAAGTAGTTTTAAGTCTCTAATATTCTTAATGATTAATAATAGAGTATAGGCCCTTAATGGATTTAAAAATTCCATAAATTTAGATTGAATATGCCTTATCAGTATACATTAATTTAATTTTTTCCCATGCATCTTCTCATCTAACTTATCACATGAGAAAAATCACCTTCTCGAGTTTGCAAGCCTCTAGGTGCTTATTCAAGATGATTGTCTTGAGAAAAGTCCTTTTTCATGCTTGTTTTTGGTTTAAAATGATTATTATAGGCTGGATACATAATCCATGAGGTCTTAAGGTAGTCTAATGGCCTTAAGACTTGTTTTAGCCATGGTTGGAGTTTCTTAGTAGTTTAGGGGTTTTGACCCTAAATGTCTTATTTTGGTGTTTTATCCTCTCTAAAAGGAGTATAATAACTTATTCAGTATTATCCATAGTTATCCACACTTGGGTTAAACCTTTTGTCTCATTTTTAATTCAATATTTTCATGTTTATGCTTATGTTCATACTTTTAGCCTCTATGTTCTCTCTTAGACCTATCACCCTACCAGAGGTTGAGAATGGCTCTCATGAGTCTTATATGAGTGTGTGTGTGTGTGTGTGTGTGTGTGTGTGTGTGTGTGTGTGTGTGTGTGTGTGTGTTATATATACATATATATACATATATATACATATATATATACATATATATACATATATATATATATACATATATATATATGTATATATGTATATATATATATATATGTATATATGTGTATATATTTATATATATACATATATATATATATATATATATATATATACATATATACATATATATATGTATATATATATGTGTGTGTGTGTGTGTGTGTGTGTGTGTATATATACTTTTATATGAAAAATAAGAGGTAATTAAATTTTTTTAAGGTTTAATTATTAGTATAAACCTTTATAAATTCATTGAAAACATATTTTCTTCATTTTATAGTCTTGTAGGTGCATCTTCCAAGCTCAAACCCATTGCAACTCTGCTCTTGGAATGGTCTTTTCTGCTTACAATGGTGTCTAAGTTATCTTGGATAAAAAATTTATATAATTTGGTTTTATTTATTCATCCTCTAAATTTAGAAACAACACGAAACTTGCCTAGAACCCTTCATTCTTAAACTACAAACTTGACACAGTCCATTTGAGTGTGCATACATTAACTATCTTATTTTGCCATGTTGACCATGAATGATCTTGAAATATTTTTAAGTAATTTTAAAGGTATAATAATCATTATTAAAATATAAATAATTAATTATATACCTCACTCTTGGTTTTAGGTTTGTTACTTATCTCTTCATACTTGAAACCCTGTCCAAGAGCCTTAAATCAATGGCCTTCATGGCCTACCACTTGCAACTTCCTATCAAAGATGATAATGGAATGTATAATAATTTTTTTTTATGATTATATGAGTGTATCATACACTTAAAATGAATTATTCAATCCCTATATCATATGTATTATTCCCCAAAACATCCCATATACTTACCCATAGGATTGTGTTTCTTTTATTTGAGGTTTGTGTGCTTGGATCAGTCCTAGAAAACCACTTTGTATATGAATGTAAGATTGGTTAAAAATTAAATGGGGTATTATTTATTGTTATATATTCATACCATGTGTTTTTTCTTATTTCATAATCCCAAAACCTTTCAAAAGTATCAAATAACCTTAAAGCCTTCATTCTCAAACCCTGAATACTTGTACCTTGACATTTGAGTCATTTTTACATTGGATGTTTGATTTTAAATGTTTTATGATGTATTTTAATACCATAAAATATTAATTTAAATATATAATTACATTAATGAGCTCCCAAATTCATTAAATAAGAGAAATCGAGACACTAAGGTTTAGTAAGGTTTAAGAGGTAGCTAAATTATTAACAATGGTTCATAAAGATATACACCTAATCCCAAAACTATTACCATGGATTTCAAGGGAATATGGGTTTTCAACATCCCCTAATGTAATTTTTTCTAATACATCTCTTTTTTTATGAACCAACCTCATTAAAATGATAATCTTCACTCTGCCAATAGCCCAATGGAGATCTTAAATAGTTTTTTAGCCTTGTTTGGACCTGTGAACTCTACCTAAGCATGGTTTTTAACTTAGTGAGGTTGTAGGATGTTGTGGAGAGATTATAATACCATTATTATTTTTAAAATCCTCTCAAATAATCTTTTTGATCAAGCTTGAGACTTTATATTCACTTTTAGACCTATCTTCATCAAGAAAACTTGCTTTTCTGCCAAAATACCCTATTAAAGTTGTTAACTAGATTTTGATGGAGTTCATCTTGTATTGTATGATTGTGGTGTAATGTACCAAAAATATCTTCATATTATTTTCCTATCATTTCATACATCATACTATGTTTGAAAATTATAGAAATGATCAAAGCAATTTTTAAAAGTGAGTATATGTTAGAAAATAAGTATTTTGACACCTTGATTAAGTGTACAAACAAAAGAGATATAAGATTATCTTCAACAAGTGTTAAATGACCAAAAAAATACATATTTAACCTCTATTCATGGTTTATACTCTTGTTACTTGATATTTCTCAATTTGATTATATTACAACATTGCAACAAATAATAGAAACAAGATAAGTGAAACTGTAAACACTCTAAAATTACCATAAACTCCTCAAAATTCTTATGAAGACAAAAAATTCTCTCTCCCTATATTTGAGTTTAGGTCCTATTATTAACTATAGATAACCATTATATCTTATAAGATCACCACCTCATTTTTTTCACCATGTATCACTTGTACCTTAACTATTAAAAACTCCCATTAACATCTCCAGTTACCTTAAACTTTGATAAACTATTTTTAAAATACTTAATCAATGATAATGGCATAATATTGATTGTACAAGACACATTTCATGGACCTTAACATACTAATAATACCTTGTTTATACCTTTAGATAACCTACAACACCAAACCATGACACCAAAACATACCTATTAGCAAGATCATTTACAAGGTTAGATGACTCAATTACTTGTTTTGAATAGACCTTGGTCAAAGGTGGATAATTAGCTAATATTTTTTGTGACCTCCTAGGATAATTTACTTACTAAACATCTAAATTAATGTCCTTAGACATCCCATTGGGCATGGACTCACTGAACACTACTCTTTGAGACTAAAACTAAACTTGAACATGACATTCACTTTTGAAACAAATTGAAAACTAAAAATACCTCTAAACACAACTGTGTACATATAAATCTACTCGCTCTAACTATTCCATTAATCCCACTAATTATCTTAAATAATCCCATTATCATTATTCTAATTTGTATAATTAAATCCCATTCCCTATCATATATTTCATATATCATGATAACCTTCCTACACCTCCATGCCATATTAACCCACTGATTATCCCACTAACATTCTATTAAACCACTAATCTTACCTCATTTACCAACCACTTGTCCCACTTTACAATTTAAAATTCAAATATCTTATACCTAACCCCATAGCCAACCTATCCATAGTCTCTCCTACACACCTATATCCTTAAACCTAACTTAATGCCCTAACTAATCCCTATTAACCCCTAATCAAATCTAAAAGCCTATAAAATCTAGATCCTTATCTAACTTTCTAAAATTCTCTAAAACTAGAGGATTTTAATGAATTTAAAATTAATTTTAATTCTCCTTCACCACCCTATAAATAACCAAGCATGGAGATTGGTTGAACTAACTTCAAAGTATGAACTTGCATGCATATATTAACTCTCTTAGCCTTTATACTCTCATTGCATACACATTATCCTTGCATCCAAAGAAGCCACTAACCGCTTTATGCTCACTTGAAATATTGAAGCCACCATTATCAATAAATCCAATAATCAAGTCAAAGAATTTTTGGAGAATATGTTTGAAGATCTTAGAGTGAAGGAAAGAGAAGAAAGATGATGGTAAGAGTCCTCTTATAATTTTTGATTACTTCTTTATTCTCTCCCTTTGATGTTTTTATAGATTTTGGGTTAAGTTATCATAGCTCAAATTTATAAGCATACAATGGTTACCAAAATGGGATACCTCCTTTAAACTAACCCTTGTGTGTGTAAGACATGTTAAATCAACTTGCAAGATAGGTTAGAGAAAAACTAGGCTCTGAAATCTTTAAATTTTCATGTTTCAGATGGATTATAGTTTTACACTATAAATTATAATTTTACATAGGTAGTTTTATAGATCCTAACTATAGTTTTGACTAACCACATAATCCTAACTATTATCCATTGACATCCTTAGTAGGTTTCTAACCCCTTTCAAAATCACTTCTCGCTAGTTATGGTTTGAAACTCATCTATGGTTTTGCCTAGTGTAGTTGTAATTTTGACTAAATATTGTATTAAGGTCAAAAAATATGCATTTTCAACTTATTTTTGGTTTTTATAATCTAAGATAACCTAGTTATATTATAGGGATAGAAACAAAAAAAAATTCATCTTCAAATAAGCAAGTTTTTTATATTACTCAAAACCACTTCTCGATAGTTGTGATATTGAATTCTATCAATGGTTTTGCTTCTGTGAATCGTAATTTTAATTTAGGTATAATGTTACTAACTAAAACCTATGTTTTTTATCCTTGACATTTTTTGTCATTGTTTGGTTGTGATCTAATTGTAGGAAAGAAGAGACCTTACTCAAACAAATTCATCAACCCCAAAATAACTTTTTTAACTATATTGTGTAATTTCACTAATACACAATAATAGTTTTGAATATTTGTTGTGATTTTCAAAGTTGTAAAAGTGATTTTTCTATTAGTTAGATAATAGTTGATTATCATTCTAGTTTCTCATTTTTAATCATAGACATTCAAATTTATATAGGTAGCTAGGTTTTTTGAACATAAACAATCTCAATATACCTTTTACACCCTCTCTATATATAAATTTTAATCTATATAAAACTACTCGATAGAAGCAATCTGGATTCTCAAAAGAGATTTTGAAGCTACATAGGTGATTTTTATTATATTTGGGAAATAGGTTTTCATTTTAAATAATTTATCCTATCTCATTAATATATTTCAAAAACAAGCTTTGTCAATAGTTTAAATTTTTAGCATCATCCATCTTCGGCATTTCTAATAATTTGTATATATATGGAAGCAAAACCATTTATCTATAGTATAAATATTGATCTCTAGAATCAATTTTGAAGTTCAATCTATAGTTTTAAATTAGATAATTTTGATACTACATTTTATTGATATTGTCTAATAGAAAATTGCTTTAAGCAAAGGAATATCTCTTTTTAGCTTTCTAAACATATTATTTTATAGCTAGCCTTAAAATTTATTATTTTTCATATAAGTTATAAAACCGCTTCTTAATACCTATAATATTGATTCTCAGTAGTAGTTTTGGCTAGCCATTAGTGATTTTGACTAATTGCATGGTTAATACTAGCTAACTGTTTTTAAAAATGTAGATCCCTTAGTTGTGATTTTGTCTTGTAAGTTATGGTTTTGCATCACTCGAATTGATTTTAAAAATATGATAGTGTAAAAGTGGTTTTTTAGGATTCAAATGATTTTTTTTGGTTAGAAACTACTAATAGTTTTCATACAGAGGATACCTAAGTGGGAGGTCCTAAATCAGATGGCTAACTTGTTTCTTTGGAGGATTAGAAATTTGTTTAAGATTTAGATTTTGAATTTTTTGTATATATCTCTTTGATTACTTGTTATTTTATCTCACATAATTAAATAATTGGTTAAATAAATTTTTGTTTGCTTATTTGTTACCCCAAATTTTGATCTTTATAGGGTACAACATGACATGAAATTAATCTCCATGCACTTACCTAGTCTTTAGGGTTTGGTGATGAGTATTTCATCACCACACATTTGACCACATTTTGTGTTTTATTGGAGTATAAATATTAGTTACATCTATTATTAGGCCAAGTAGGTGACCCCATATTGGTCTTCTATGAAGGGAAAGAGTTAGCTCTCTAACCCAAGCATTGGACAACACCCTACATAGATTTAGGTCCCATACACCTTGAATATATCAAGGATGCCCCTAGAAACCTTATTTAAACCTAGAATAGGAAATTTTGTCTATAACAAGTGACTTGTTTCTAGAGTCAATATCAATTTGTAAGTGACCATCAAGTGTATGTAGGGTTGAGATGGTTTGGTAGACTCTATAATAGGTCACCAACATACAATCTCACATACAAATTTGTTTGATGGTGTAGTTGTTTCGTTACACACCCATTGGTTTACTAGATTTTAGGGCTTTTGATTGGTGTGGTTGTGTGTTTGTCATGTTTTCCTTGTATTGTTTTTAAGTTAAGTCAAAATTTTCCCTTTCTCACAAAACACCTATAAATTTTTTAAGACACATCTCCATCTTATTGTTTCACCTAAACCATTTTCATCTTCATCTTATTCACCATAATATTGAGTATTAGATATTGTTTTGAAAACTAAGCTATAGTGGTCACCCATCCCTTCTTAAAAGTCTAGAAATAATCTTATTCATCACTTTGTCCATCCCAAGACACACTACTTTGACTAAATATTACCAAAGTCTATAACTTTATTGGGTTTAATATGTTACCCTATTATCTTATCATCCCACCTATTCATAACTAGCATCTATCCAATTGTCATCTTTTTAGTGTCAATAAAGGCATCTAATCATCTCATCACTTAATCTCCTTATTAGGTTAAACCTTCATAGGGTTATCACATTGGTAATAATTAATAATCATAGTCCTTAATATTCAAATCAAAATCTTATCACATCCACTTCAAGCATCCCAACCATTATAGTCTAAAATTCAAGAGAAGTTTTGTGCTCAAAGTCATACTACTTTCTATCTTATATCAAAATAATACCTAACCATCTTTACATCACCCTACATTATCCACCATGTTAATCAAGACCCATGCCCAAGCCCTAAGGTTGGGACAAGGATCAAACTGGGAAGATGATGTCCTAAAGACACTACGTGAATAGAGTAGGTATAATGAAGAAACTAAAAGTGACATGCACACTCTTAGAGGAGCTGAAAGACTTACAAATTACTTCTTCAATAGTGATGAAGTTAGATCCCAATTCAATCAATATATAGATGACAATTGTGACCAAATTCTAGCCCAAATTATTAGAATACGGGGGGGGGGGGTGGGGAATTACTACCTACATTTAATCCTAACCTCATACAACATCTCATTTAACCACCATCTATACCCAACACTCCTCTTCATCCAAATGCCATGAACTAAGAAGAGGGGAACCCTAAACTTGTAGATCTTGAATAAGAGCTAGAAAAAGAAGAAAAAACCCTTTAAAATAATCACATCGAGGTTGATAGAAGGATATCTACCTTGGAGAATCGCCTAGGCTAGTTGACCTAACAAATTAACTCCCTCACATCCCAAATCCATTTGAAAAATCAAATGCCCTCATCACCTAGATGAACCACTAGAAACACTAATTTTGACACATTAAGACCAAAATCAAGCTAAAATCATAATTTTAATCCCTTAAAAGATCCCTCATTTTCCCAAGAGTGGAAGATGATGAAAGAAACTCTTTAATAGATTAATCCTTGCACTCAGAAAATAAGATATACATATAAATACTTTTGCACATCACCATTAAACATGAGCATTTTGTAGATACCATTCGCAGTACACTTTAAATATCCAAAGTTTGATAAATATAAAGGGATAAGGGACCCTCATAACCATGTTCAAGAGTTATATGTATCATGACATGATTTTGTATACAATGATGCTTACCTACTCCAACTCTTTCCCAAAAGTCTCATAGGACCCATTCTTGAATGGTTTATGCATTTACCTAAGGGGTATATAACCACGTTTGAAGAACTAATAGAAAAAAATCTGAGACATTTCTCTATAAATATAAAACATGGAATTTCTATAATTGATCTCTATAACACCAAAGGAATGGAGGGAGTCTAGCATCACTATTACAATGATGGTGGATCCTAGCTAGTTGCTTCTAATGTATGGTCCCTAAAAAAGAGTTGGCAAAGATCTTCATTGATAATCTAAATGTTAAATTAAAATGTGCCAAATAATTTTATGCGATTATATAAATGGGTATCTAGATATAGAAATCACTTATTAAAAGGGAAATAATTGAGTTATATCCTAGAATGAACAAAGTAAAAATCAAGATAATGAATTTTTAGGTAAGCTAAAGGTCTTCAATAAGAAAAAGAATTTATTTAGCGATGGTGTTACTTATTCAAAACATGCACAAACAGTGAAAAAAACTTCCCCAACTACCAAAAATCAAAATATCTACAACATCATTGTGATAAAGGGATAACTAAGGCATAAAGTAGGGAAATGTCATCTTACTAATCTTGGTGTACCTATTGAAACAATCCTAAAAAAGTTAATTGCTACCAACATGATAGCTCTCTAGAGATTTAACCCTTGGATGACAATAAGCCAAGTCTTGATTGGTACTATGAAGATAAATTGTTACATTAAAATTGAGTCAAAGGGAATGATATTAAAAAATTCATGCAATTAATACATTTCATCTAGGACTTAGTATAAATGGGGGAGTTATAAGTTGAAGGAGTTATTCAAACAAGTTAATCCAAAAATTAGCAATTAGGGATATATCAAGACCCTCTACCAAGACATGACCAGAAGTAAAATAAACCTCTAAGGGATCAGAATCAAGCCTCCAAATATAAAAATATTGATTACCATTCCATCCCATATCACTACATTAACACCATAAAAATTAAAGGCCTCTAAGAGTTTGCAAATCTACCATCCCTTATCCATAAAATTAATATGGCCAATATTATTTAGGTAATTACTATAGGACATGGAAAAATAATAGATCCTGGATCACTTCCAAACTATCCATCCACTTCTTCATCTCAAAAAATCACCATCCCTAAGAAATTCCCAAATCCTTCTAATAATCCATATGATATTATTCAATAGCTCGAGAAGACCCCAACACAAATCTCCCTTATGAATCTTCTAAAAAATTCTAATGTACATTAGGAGATATTAAATCAAGTCTTGAATGAATTAAAAGTTCCTAGTGATATTGACATGAATTAGTTTCAAGCCTTTTTGGGTCACTTATCTCCATCACAACAAATCATCTTCAGCACCCAGTATGTGCCACCAATAGGCCCTTACCATAATTATCCCTTATTAATTGAAATATCCATTGTAAACTAAAAAAAACTTGTAGGTTATTATAGATGGAGGATCTACCCTAAATTTGTGCAATATTGAGTTTCTCAAGAAGTTGAGGTACTCAAAATATTCACTAGTTCATACTCTAATAATGATAATGTTTTATGATGATAATGAAAGGACATCTACTGGAATAATATATCTTCCCATATCTATGGGGCATGTAGTTCATCAAACATTAATCCATTTTTTGGATGTATATCTCCCCTATAATATGCTCTTAGGATGCCCTTGGATCCATGAGATGAGAGTAGTACCTTCCACCCTCCATAAATGTCTCAAATTCCCACATTTAGGTATGGAGGTCACCATTTGGATGAAATCAAAAAAAATTGTAGCTATAAAATGGAACAATCAAATCATGATCTTTATTTTCCAAGTACTCAAATTTCATCCTATAATCCCAAATCTATGAAATATGTCTACCTTGATAGTCTATCACTTGCCTCATTTGAGTCACCAAAAATTACTTTCCTAAAAATTATCTCCAAGGGATGTGGGGAATATGAGTATAAAACTCTCTACATAGGAGACCCTCCACTATTCCCACATAGTTATGGGTCCCCATCTTGAGGCAAGATAAACCTATTGTCTATTAGTTCAGGCTGACTATCTTCAAAAATGCAAGAATGCTATCTAAAGAATGTTTTGAAGATCTTGACAACTCCTGTATTATTTAGGAAGGTGCAGCCCTAAATATTCAAAAGAAAAAATATCCCTAATTACAAAAAATTCTAAAAAATATGAATTATAAGGTTAAAGGACTAGGTCAAGTGGAACAATGTAGGATTGAACCTATTGGTATTCAATAACATCCAAGACAACCTGGTTTAGAGTACAAACCACTAGGCATTAACCTTAACTCTATTTCCATGGATACTTGTTCAATTCTTTAAGACACTAATTATGATGAATAAGTTAAGATAGGTTTTATTTCTAGCCTCTATTAATACTTGACTGGCACAAACCTATTCTCTAGAGCTACCATTTCCACTATCAATATCTCCCTCCACTACCCTAAACTAATAGACTGGGATCAGAGGAAAGAGCCATCCTTTGATATGTTTCAAAATGATGAGGCTATTATTGAGTACATGGGAACTTAAGGTTTCATGCCATTAAGGGATTAAAAAATAGGATTCACAATCAATTTAAATGAGTTTGCCTATTTTGGATAGAAAAATGAGTCATTAAATCAAGTAAAAGATGAATATGATGAATATGATTCCTCTCTAAATATATAATAAATACAGCTAAACCTTAACAAATAAGATATAGGTGAAGAGCTCCATCTAAGTTTTATTCAAGAGAATAGATACCACCACCCTCAACATATATTAAATATTAATCACCTTCCTTAATAGAAGAGGTCATATAAATTAATATTAGAACTGTTTAAAATACTAGAATAATCAAACTAGGGGTAATTCTCACATCTAAGGAATGCTAAATTTTTATTGATATTCTTAAGTATTTTATACAAATATTCAAATGGAGATACTCCAACATGCCTGGACTACATCCCACTTTGGTGGTACATCACCTTATAGTACATCTAAATTCTAATCCAATTAAATAGAAGCTCCAAAAGATACACCCCAAGGTGGTGTTATTATTCAACGAAAAGTTATGAAATTTCTTGGAAGAAGGATTAATTTATCTAGTAGATTATTCCAAATGGATCTCTAATATCATCATTATCAAAAAATCACAAGGATGGATATGGATTTACACTAAATTCTAAGCTATAAATAAGGCATGTCCAAAAGATGACTTTCTTGTACCAAATATCGACATGATTGTGGACTCTACAGCAATATACAAAATGCTCTCCCTCAAGGATGGATTTTTTGGTTATAATAAAATAAAAATTGCTCTAAAAAATTACCATAAACTTGAATTCATTAATTCATGGGTAACTTTATGCTATCAAGTGATGTCCTTTGGATTGAAAAACTTAATAAAAACCTACTAGAGGGCCATGATAGTAATTTTACACTACATTATGCATGACATTGTGGAATATTATGTGGATGACATCTTAGGAAAATCCAAGCTAAGAGTAGAACATCTAGTGGTCCTTAGATAGATATTTGAGTGGCTTAGAGAATAAAATGTTAGATAAAACCCCAAGAAATGTTTGTTTGGGGTCACTTCAAGAAAACTTTTGGGGTTCATAGTCTCTCAACATGGCATTGAGGTAGATCCCACTAAGGTAAAAGCCATTATTGAAATGCCTCCACCTAAAAACCTGAAGCAACTATGGAACCTTCAAGGTAAATTATAGGCCATTCATCGATTCATTTCTCAATTGGTAGATAAGTGCCATCCATTTACTCATAACTTAAAGAAAGGATCTCATTTTTATTGAAATTTGAAATGTCAAAAAACATTTGATAGCTTGAAATAGTATTTATTGAAGCCTCCATTACTCTCACCACCAATATTAGGAATGTCATTGCTTTTATATATATCCACTATGCCATGTGATATAGGGGATCTCTTATCTCAACATAATGATGAAACAAAGGAATGAGATATATATTATCTAATAAAAACACTTATGGCATATGAGCTCAATTATACCCTTATATAGAAAGTATGCTTGGACATGGTCTTTCCATCATAATAAATCATACCTTATATGTTAAAAAACCAAGTAAATTTAATAACAAAATTTTATCTACTTAAATAAATGTTATCTAAATATACCCTAACATGAAGAATGGCACAATGAATTATGTTATTAATTGAATTTGATATTGGACATGTAAATTAAAAAACTACCAAAGGGCAAATTATCATGGATCAACTAGTGGAAAAACCCATAGTGGACACAAGACCATTAACAATAGCCTTCCCTAATGAGTCTATATTATAAAATTATATAGAGGTCATCATAAAATTTGTAATTCATGCATGAAAATAAGAAACTTACATTTATACACTTACCTCTAATATTATCTCCTGACTTTGACTCTATTTTTCTTTAGTCTAGTTTTTAACCTTTTGGTTTCTCTTTACTTGTCTTGTTTGTTCTCTACCTTTGGACCCTGTACACATTTCAAATTCACATCTGCATCTCATTCATTCCACTTGTTCTCTAACTTCATTTGAGATGATCTCTCACACTAGCCTTGACGTCACACACTAGCCTTGATGTAACAATTTCTATTACTCCTACAAAGATTCAAAGCATTGATTATTCATGGATTATTACAACCTTTTTTATACTCAGTGTATCCTTAATATATTCCTAGTTTCATTCACAAAACCCCTATTCTCTCTCTTATACTCATTCTCTATAATTCTCTTTAAAAAAATGGTCTTGCTAGCCTTTTTTAGGCTTTTATGTAGTGTACGGATGTGTACAAAATCAAAACCATAAACTAGAACTATTTTTAGATACCCTCTAAGCCTTTCTTGATATCTAAAAGGTTTAAATCCATGATTCATTCCCTAAACTACTTTTTAAGCCACTTCCTAGCCCCTATTTAGGCCTATTAGGCCTTTGTTCACCTTTTCAACACATAGTCCCTCTTATTGGTATAGATTCATACCAACACAACTTATAAAACTCAAAATCCTTTGGCATAGTGTAAACACTAACTGATGACCAATTTGTAATGTGCTTAAATACAACATTATTAGGCCTTACTCTAGATTTCTCATTCCAAAACATTAAACCAACTTAAATATAATCAAATTACTTATGAACACTAGTATTAAACACTCCCAAATGTATACAAGTGCCATTCACCAACCTTGAATCACACCTTACCACTGTTGATGGCCTATACATGTTTAATTGATCAAGAAAATTTAGAGTATATAGGGTCTGTATGGTCTTCCAAAGACCACCCTCTTCAAATACAAAAGATAATTTTTTGAATCACCTTAATTGATTGAATATAAATACTTGTCAATATACAAATTGGTTTCAAACACCTTAACAAAGTCTTACTTACTCAAAGAAAAAAAAGTCTTTCTAGTCTTTTCTTAAACTCAAGAAATAATGAAAAAAACTTTTCTAGTCAATTTACCTCAACAAGATCCACCTAATCCTTTTCTTAGAAATAAAACACATTCTACTTAAATGAACTTTAATCCTCTGACATATTTTAGACCAATTATTGTGCCATAATAATACATCCATAGTTTGTGAATCCACTTTATAAGTTATTTTCAAAACATAGAATAATAGGTCATAATAGGGTTAATAAATTCTAAATCAATCCTTCAGTATTTGATCAAACATATCATATTCATCCACATATAAAGAATGTAACAAAACTTACAAGGACATTTATCCAAGAAAATCATAGAGCAATATATTTTTTTCCAAAGTCCTTACTCTTCCTCATTCATGGTTCTTGTCAATATTTACATAACAAGCATGTTTGACATAGTTCTCTCCTTTTTCCTTTCAAATCTTATTTCCATTCTTAAACTTACACTTCCTTCCTACCTTAATCACTCTTTACACAAAACACCTATCTATTCTAAAAGACTCCAAAACTCCCATAACTACCTTATAACTTCTTTTTATACATTGAAAGTGTCATTAACTAACTCAACTACAAATATAAGTTTCAATGTGAATAATAACATAAGTCGCTTGTAAAATTAGGTGCCTTTGACCTAATTTAGGGTCTTCACAACAAGAACACTTTATTAAAAATTCCTACCAACATGACAATTGCTCCACAAACCTTAACCAAGATTCAAAAACTTAAACAAAGAAATTGGAGAGAAAATACTAGTGCACCACAAATTCAAATTTAATAACTTATTAGCACCTTAAAATTATTCCTTTATACCTAACATGACCTTAACAAATTGCAAAAAAATCTAGACATGCAAAAGAGATCAATATTTACATTGGGTAATGAAGCTCCTACATCATACTATGAAGGAGCAAGGAAAACCTTTCCCATGAAAGTTATAAATGATTTGAATTTAAATTTCTTTGCAACATCCTTATTCTACCTAGATCCTAAGGTCTATTTGAGACTCTTTAGTCCTTCTTGATGTTGTCTCAAACTCATTATGCCTCCTCCTTTGTTATTCTCTCTCTTGTTCTTCCTCTTGATTTGCATTCTCAATCTAATCATGGGCAACTGTTGCTCATTTCTTTGCCTCCAAATACTTGCACATGAAGAAAATATGTCAATAAACACCACCTCTTACTTATTCCATTATCCTTTACTTTGTTCTTCTTTAAATCCTATTTTTCTTTAGTTGTCATCTCTTCTTCTCCTTGATTCAATATTGATTGCAATAGGAAATTAGCTTCCATGATGCTCTCTTTGTCTTTGATGAGTCTCAAATCCTCTGTTTATTCTATTTTATGCTTCCATATCTACTCTTATTTGGTTGTGTATTCATTTACATATTTTTTCTCTTACAGTGGTGCCAAACAAATCACCCCAATATACTGCGATTCAATCTTTTCAATCATTTTATCATGTGCATCTTCTTTCTTCTCTATTGTTACCACCTCATAGATGTCAAACACTTCACTTGATATTATTTTACCTTTGTTTCCTTCAACTAGCATGTTAATTAGCTTCAATTTATCCTCATATAATTCATCTTTCTCAATGTTCAAATCAACACATTCATCAAAAACTACATTGAAACATATACCTTGCACTTGTTGTCTCTCCTCAAGGCTTCTTTAATTGAAATATACCTTTTTCTTACTTGTCATGAGGCATGGTGATGATGAAAACTCATTTTATCCTTCCTCTTCATCTAATGGCTCACCTTATTCAAGGTAGCACAAAATTATCTCACCATACTCAATTGTTTACTATACTTCCTCATCATTATCATGTTTCTCATGCTTACAATATTATTCACCTTTATACAAACATTTCAAGAATTCATTAGTTAAAATCATTTGAGGCTTGCTTTCTACTTCGCTTCTCCTTCTAGATTTTGTTGCTTTCATCTTTTTCCTTCTCCTCTTTTCAATCAGCTACTTAAGAGGCCTTTTAACTTTCCTCTTTATGCACACACTAAATCTTGGTCTCAATTTTTCCAATGTTTTCTCTAGCCTTGTTAAAACCTCTTTCATCTCAACTATCTATTTTTATATCTAAATCTCTTTGTCTCACTTCCATATTATTTTGTAAATATTCACTCTTTAAGCCCTTCATCATTCTTTACTATCTCACTTTCTCTCTATATGTCTCTCTCTTAGACCTTTCTTCTCTTCTTGACAAGCCTTCCTACTTGTCTTCTTTACCATTCACTTGGTCTCTCTCACTTGAATCTATCTCTCTCTTGGCGTCAATATATTTCTTGTCCTCACCTCAGACTTATATTCTCTTATCCTTTTAGGACTCTCTTCTCTCTCTCCAAGCTCTATACTTGAGCTTATATCTTAGAGCTTTCACTAGCTCTTTTCTTTCTCTTTCTTAAAAAATTATTGGCTTAATTACTTTACCACACCTATTCTATTTTGCTTATACTTTTACCTCTCTTTTCATATACATATAGCATTTTCACTCTTTCTTTCAATCTCATTAGTCATCTCACAACAACAACTCATAATAACTTCCAATATGTACACACAAACTAAATCAACTTTTTAAAACAAAACTCAAAACATACCTTGCAAAGAATATTTTTTCTCTAATACCAAATTATGTAGAGGTCATCATATAATTTGTCATTCATACATGAAAATAATAAATTTACATTCATACACTAACCTCTGCTACTATCTCCCATTTTTGACTCTATTTTTCTTTAGTTTAGTTTGTAAGATTTTGGTTTCTATTTACTTGTCTTGTTTATTCTCTACCTTTGGACCTTGTACACATTTAAAATTCACATCTACATCTCATTCATTCCATTTTTTCTCCAACTTCAATTTAGATTATCTCTCACACTAGCCTTGATGTCACACACTAGCCTTGATGCAACAAGTTCTATTACTCATTTAAAGATTCAAAGCATTGATTATTCATAGATTATTATAACCTTATATATACTTAGTGTATCCTTATTATAGTCTTAGTTTAATTCACAAAACCCCTCTTCTCTCTCTTGGACTCATTCTCTACAACTTATCTTTTAAAACACATTCCTACTAGCCTTTTTTAGGCCTTTTTATAGTGTACAAAGATGTATGGAATAAAAACCATAAACTATACCTATACCCTCTAAGCCTTTCTTGATATCTACAAATTTTTACTCCATGATTCATTCCCTAAACCACTTTTTAAGTCACTTCTAAGCCCCTGTTTAGGCCTATTAGGCCTCTATTCACCTTTTCAACACATAGTCACGCTTATTAGTATGAATTCATACCAAAATAACATATAAAACTCAAAATACCTTGGTGTATTGTAAACCCTAATTGATAACCAATTTTTATGGGATTTCCATGGTTGAAACTCCTAGAAACCCAATTTTTGTTTGAAACCTTAGAAATAGGGTTTGTCACAGTCTGCATAGTCAGAAAAGGTATAAAATTAAGTTTAAAATTATATGTAGGGTTTCATACTAATATATTAATTATTTATGGTTTTTATAACCTCCACATGATATCTAGACCTTGTGATAGCTATCAAACACACCTTTTTTCATGTTTTCTTCTCTAATCTATGTTAGACTATGTGCTTAAATACAAAATTCTTAGGCCTTACTCTAGGTTTCTCATTCTATAGTATTGAACCAAATTAAAAAAATAAAATAACTTATGAACACTAGTATTAAACACTCATAAATGTATACAAGTTCCATTCACCAACCTTTAATCACACCTTACCACTGTTGATGGCTTGTGCAGGTTTAGTAGATCAAGAAAACATAGAGTATACAAGATCTGTATGGTATTCCAAAGACCACCCTCTTCAAATATGAAAGATAAAGGTTTGAATCACCTTAATTGATTTAATCTAAATATTTTTCAATATACAAATGGGTTTCAAACACCTTCACATATTCTTACTTATTCAAAGAAACAAAGTCTTTCTAGTCTTCTCTTAAACTCACAAAACAATGACATAGAATTTACTAGTCCATTCACCTCAACAAGATCCACACTATCTTCTTCTTGGAAATAAAACAAATTACACTTAAATTAAATTTCATCCTCTGACATATTTCATACCAATGCTTGTGCCATAACAATACATACACAGTCTATGAATCCACTTTATAACTTAGTTTCAAAACATAGAATAATAGGTCATAACAAGGTTAAGAAATTATAAATCACTCATTTAGTCTTTGATCAAACATATCATATTAATCCAAATATAAATGATGTAAAAAAACTTACAAGGTCATTATCCAAGTAGATCATAGAGAAATACAAGTTTTTCAAAAGTCCTTAATCTTCCTCATTCATGGTTCTTATCAATATTTACATAATAGGCATGTTTGAAAAAGTTTTCTCTTTTTTAATTTCAAATATTCTTTTCCATTATTATAATTACACTTATTTATTACCTTAATCACTTGTTAGACAAAATACCTATCTATTAAAAAGGAATCCATAACTCCCAGAACTACCTTCTAACTTATTTTTGTACTTTGAGAGTGTCCTCAACTAACTCAACTACAAAGATAAGTTTCAAGGTGACTAATAACATAAGTCACTTATGAAATTAGGTTCCCTTGAACTAATTAAGGGTATTCAAAACAAGACCACTTTATTGACAATGCATACCAACACGAAAATTTATCCACAAATCTTATCCAAGATTTAAAAATTCAAATGAATAGATTGGTGGAAAAATGTCAGTACATCACAAATTAAAATTTGACAGCTTCATAACACCTTTAAATGATACCTACAGACCTAACATGACCTTAATAACTTGAAAAAGACTCTATACATGCAAAAGAGATCAATATTTACATTGGGGAGTGATGTTATTGCATCATCAACTGAAGAATCACCAAGATGGAAATTATATTTTGATGGATCATTTATCCCATATGGGTTAGGAGAAGGAATACTTTTGGTAACACCATAAGGAAAACTAATACCTCAAGCTTATATTTCACATGAACCAATAACATTGTTGACTATGAGAAATTGATTTTTAGGTTAATACTTGTTATGTAATGTAATATTCAACATCTTCACATCCTCGAGGACTCTCAGTTAATTATCAAATAGGTAAACAAAGATTTCCAAACTAAGGATGAGAAGTTACTTCCCTATTATCGAATGGTTGATCAATTGAATCAAAACTTTTAGTTCATAGTTTTTTCAGCAAGTTCCAAGAGGAAGTAATAAATCCATAGATGTAATGGCCATTATCGAATCTTTAATAGATCTCCTAGAAAATGTCCTTAAAGGTAATTTTCTAGATGAATACTTATTATTGACTTCACATTAGGAATTGGCTCATTATCAAAAAAATTCAATCCCTAATCATATTCAAACATGATATGATGATATATATGCCTAAATATAAGATAATACCCTTCCACTAGATGTCACCCATCACCAACACAAAGCCTTCATCTAATGTGCATCTCATTACACCATCCTTGATGAATGATCTATCGACAAGGCTATGATAGGACCTTATTAAGATACCTAA
Source organism: Torreya grandis (assembly GCA_037957365.1). Classification (NCBI taxonomy): domain Eukaryota; kingdom Viridiplantae; phylum Streptophyta; class Pinopsida; order Cupressales; family Taxaceae; genus Torreya; species Torreya grandis. Next base: position 257,207 of record JARHVA010001644.1, read on the forward strand.
AATTAGAGGAGGCTCTTATTGCAATCAAGGAGGTTCATGATCATATTTGTGGAGGAAATGTCATTGGAATGGCCATAGGGGCTAAGAAGTTACTCTGAACTAGATATTATTATCGAACCATGGATCATGATGCTTGTTAGTATGTGGATAAATGTGTATCCTATCAAATGCATGGGAACCTCATACATGTCCCTAATCAAGATATTGAAACTTTAATGAGCCTATTAACCTTATTAGTATGGGGATTAGATCTTATTGTAAAAAATAATCCTGCCTTATCATATAGACACAAGTTCATTATTACAACCATAGAGTGTTTTACTAAATGAGTTAAAAGTTATACCACTCATATACACCATAAACCTTCAAATATCTAAGTTCATCTTGAATCAAATCATTTGCCACTTAAGAATCCAATCTAAAATCATATTAGATAATGGAAAATATTTTAATAATCAATAAGTGGAAAGCATATGCAATATATTAAATATTGAGAAACATTTCTCTACACCTTATTATCCCTAGGGTAATGGCCAAGTAGAAGCATCAAATAAAACACTTATAAAAATACTCAAGAAGATTGTCAATAATATTGGAAGAAATTGGCATTTATCATTATATCTATCACTTTGGTCATATAAAACCAACATGTAAATGGCTACTAGGTCTATTCTATACTCTTTGGTATTTGGAATAGAACCAATCTTGGTAATCAAAGTCAAGCTCCCCTCATTACATATATCCTTATGGGGTATAATCATAGAAAATAAGTATAGAAATGAGTATTTACATAAACTAGAATTTTTGGATGAAAAATGTCATAATGCTCTAGATTATCTTATGGAATATCAAAATAATCTCAAAGGCCAATTTTACAGGAAAATCTAGTCCCAAGAATTTGAAATTGGTGACTTAGTCCTTAATGAGAATCAGAAGAACACCAATGCTGAGAAAGAAAAGAAGGGGATATTTTAATAAGTTTAGATTGGGATATATGTTATCATTACCAAATTTAGATTTGGGGCATACAAATTGGCCACTCTTGATGGAGATTATGATCATAGGAATTAGGCAATAGAGAGGAGGTTAGAACAAGTGTTAGTTTCACAAAACAAAAATGAAATCAACACACTAACAAGCTAACATCTCTAAGCCTAGATATTAAGGGGAGCATAGTGAATAAAATACATATGAAAGCACAAATAAAATGAAAATAATTACAAAATCCCTTACCTTCCTTGAGATCTTCAAGTGATTTGTTTGTGGCTTGCTTGACTTGTGCTCAAAGAGTCTTTCGCAATGGAGCTTGGCTATCTCTTTCTCTCCTTGGCACCATTATTAGATTTGATATGGATTGATGGCTTGGCTTATGATTTTGGAATTATAAAACTATTGCTTTTAATATTTATATAAAATTAACAATATAACTTTACTTTATCCAAGTTCTCCAAATGAAGAGGCAAATGATTATAGTTATAGGTTTAGAAACTAACCCCAACTCAAGGTGAGTTAATGTGTAGTTTAAATATGCAATGAGTTCAAACCTAACCTAATTGAGTTAATTAAATGCACTAGAGTTTAAATGTGTCAAAAACTCATGATTTATAATTAATAGGCATGGGTGAGATATTTTTAGATATTTATAAAGGCTTGACAACTCCTAAAAGACAATCATGAAAACCTAGGATATTCTTGTTTTTTGAATTTCACTAATTTCACGTGGATAATTCAACTAGGCATTTAATTTGATTTAGAATTTTAATTAATTATAATGAGGATTTTATCATTTCCAAGGTTTGATTTAATTTCATATGTGCATTTTCACCATTTAATAAGTCTATAAGTTAAATTGCATGTTATGATGCCATAAGATGAATAGAGATAATTCGTGAGAGGTTTTTGTTCATTATGGTAGGATACCCTAATTAGGGATGTCTATTGGGATCTTGATCTTTGATGAATGATGCATAATAAAATTTGGTACATTAAACTATTCTTAGGCTTAATTTATAATGGTTGGTAAGAATTGGTTTGATGTCTGGTATGAAGCCATTGGTGGCCAGTTTTAGGTGTCTATAGTTTACCCCTATTTGTGAAAGCATTGCAAGTTGTAAGCATAGTAATGTCTTCTCAAAGAATTAAAAGGTCTCGTATGCTTATTAATTTAATAATAATGGATGAAATATATGTTCCCCCTTGAGGGAGTGGTTGGCAAAGGGGTTGACAAAAGGTCCCTCAAAAGGACACGAGTGGACCAAACAAATATAATGGGGTGGAAGGTATTGATTTTCCTAGAGGAAATTATAATTAATGGCATATAGAGCTACCCCATTTAGGGAAAACAAATAGGATGATATCCCATAAGAAATTATAATCATCAGCATAGGTGGGATAATAGAGGTAATGATTTGCCCAAAGGTAGTTATAATCATTGGTTGGATAAAAACATGCTCCAATTAGGAGGATAAAGATAATGGTTATCCCATATATGGTCGTAATCATTATCACAATGAAAAAATGTCCCAATTAGATAGAATAAATAAAATGATTTTACCAAAGGTGGTTATAATCATCAACCTTCAAATAGATGGAAACATAATGATTTGACCAAAGGTGGTTAGAATCATTGGTTATGCAAGTGAGATGGTATATAATGATTAAACCATAGGTGGTTATAAGCATTATACCTTGATAGTGGAAAACATGATGTGGAATATGATGAAAAATGGGTATAGAGGAGAAGGGTGAATTTAGGCAACCTGCTAGTAGGGAGATGCTCATCCGAACTAGCAAAGGTTTAAATTATTTCATTGTTTAATTACTTTATTTAGGATATGATTTGGATTAGATCAAGAATGTTATTGGTGCCAAGGAAATATCATCATTACATTATCATGTAGACTCATGGAACTAATTTTTGTTGTAGTACGTGATGGCAGGCATAATGATAGAACACCATGAGGACTTGGCTGAAATATGCATAAGGACTGACATGGGATCTAATAAACAATTTAAAATAATGCACCATGTATAAAATTCATGATGACAATGTTGATGCATGAATATGGATGGATTAAATAATAATGCACAAGGAATCTCCCAATGGATGCACATAAACTCAATTAAAGGCAAAAAAATAAAGCAAACAAATAAAAAACAAACAAAACACCCAAAAAGTAAATAAATAAAGAACAAAACGTAAAAAGTGAAGAAAACAAAGAAATAAAAACAAATAATGGTTAATCACAATGTTAGTATTTAAGGATTGTTAACAAAATATTTTCAAATTCATGTAGGTCTTTTATAAGATCATACAACCTTCATCCAAGATTATAGGTCATCTTAAATTGATTATTTGTCTATTATGTCTTCACAACCTACTAGCATAGAGTTTGGAGGGACTATAGTTATTCCTACGAGCATGTTAAATTGGCATAATGTCTCAAATATGGTACTTGACTAAAAAAAAAAAAACTTTTAATATTTCTCTCTAGGCCACCTCATTCCTCATTACCTTAAAAATCTTTATGTATAGTGTTAATACCTTGAAATAGACTTGAAAAACTACCAAAGGACTATGTTCATCCTTGTGTTCTCTCAACATCATGAAGTGGACAAATTATTTTTGCATTATAGCTATCAAGCTACCTATAGTAATTAGAAAGAGTTTGTATATAAACTATATAATAATTAAAGGATGCCATTATCTGCCTCTAGGGGTGTCACAAAGTTTCTTATTGCCATTGATGACCTTAAGAAGGTCTTCCACTTCATCCTCTTAAAGCAAGCAAGGAAAATATTCATCTTGGCTTGGTTTAGTTGATTGGAACTTGTATTATCACACTAAAATTTTAGTGAATGGATGGTTGAGTGCCATTATACCTCTTCCTAGGCCTAGAATGTCTCTTCAACTAGTTGAGAAGCTTCCACATAGCCAAAAACATGAAATTACACTTAAACAATGCAATTTTAGACTATTTTCTTGTGCTTTTACTCCACACGTGCCAAGATTATAAATTTAATAGATGATAATAATGTTTACATATGTCATAAATGTGTTTTCAATGTATTTCACATACATTGGAGTCAATTTGGAGACATACACAGTCATTATGCTCTTTGAGGGCACAAAAAGTAGTTTTAAGTCTCTAATATTCTTAATGATTAATAATAGAGTATAGGCCCTTAATGGATTTAAAAATTCCATAAATTTAGATTGAATATGCCTTATCAGTATACATTAATTTAATTTTTTCCCATGCATCTTCTCATCTAACTTATCACATGAGAAAAATCACCTTCTCGAGTTTGCAAGCCTCTAGGTGCTTATTCAAGATGATTGTCTTGAGAAAAGTCCTTTTTCATGCTTGTTTTTGTTTTAAAATGATTATTATAGGCTGGATACATAATCCATGAGGTCTTAAGGTAGTCTAATGGCCTTAAGACTTGTTTTAGCCATGGTTGGAGTTTCTTAGTAGTTTAGGGGTTTTGACCCTAAATGTCTTATTTTGGTGTTTTATCCTCTCTAAAAGGAGTATAATAACTTATTCAGTATTATCCATAGTTATCCACACTTGGGTTAAACCTTTTGTCTCATTTTTAATTCAATATTTTCATGTTTATGCTTATGTTCATACTTTTAGCCTCTATGTTCTCTCTTAGACCTATCACCCTACCAGAGGTTGAGAATGGCTCTCATGAGTCTTATATGAGTGTGTGTGTGTGTGTGTGTGTGTGTGTGTGTGTGTGTGTGTGTGTGTGTTATATATACATATATATACATATATATACATATATATATACATATATATACATATATATATATACATATATATATATGTATATATGTATATATATATATATATATATATATGTATATATGTGTATATATTTATATATATACATATATATATATATATATATATATACATATATACATATATATATGTATATATATATGTGTGTGTGTGTGTGTGTGTGTGTGTGTATATATACTTTTATATGAAAAATAAGAGGTAATTAAATTTTTTTAAGGTTTAATTATTAGTATAAACCTCTATAAATTCATTGAAAACATATTTTCTTCATTTTATAGTCTTGTAGGTGCATCTTCCAAGCTCAAACCCATTGCAACTCTGCTCTTGGAATGGTCTTTTCTACTTACAATGGTGTCTAAGTTATCTTGGATAAAAAATTTATATAATTTGGTTTTATTTATTCATCCTCTAAATTTAGAAACAACACGAAACTTGCCTAGAACCCTTCATTCTTAAACTACAAACTTGACACAGTCCATTTGAGTGTGCATACATTAACTATCTTATTTTGCCATGTTGACCATGAATGATCTTGAAATATTTTTAAGTAATTTTAAAGGTATAATAATCATTATTAAAATATAAATAATTAATTATATACCTCACTCTTGGTTTTAGGTTTGTTACTTATCTCTTCATACTTGAAACCCTGTCCAAGAGCCTTAAATCAATGGCCTTCATGGCCTACCACTTGCAACTTCCTATCAAAGATGATAATGGAATGTATAATAATTTTTTTTTATGATTATATGAGTGTATCATACACTTAAAATGAATTATTCAATCCCTATATCATATGTATTATTCCCCAAAACATCCCATATACTTACCCATAGGATTGTGTTTCTTTTATTTGAGGTTTGTGTGCTTGGATCAGTCCTAGAAAACCACTTTGGATATGAATGTAAGATTGGTTAAAAATTAAATGGGGTATTATTTATTGTTATATATTCATACCATGTGTTTTTTCTTATTTCATAATCCCAAAACCTTTCAAAAGTATCAAATAACCTTAAAGCCTTCATTCTCAAACCCTGAATACTTGTACCTTGACATTTGAGTCATTTTTACATTGGATGTTTGATTTTAAATGTTTTATGATGTATTTTAATACCATAAAATATTAATTTAAATATATAATTACATTAATGAGCTCCCAAATTCATTAAATAAGAGAAATCGAGACACTAAGGTTTAGTAAGGTTTAAGAGGTAGCTAAATTATTAACAATGGTTCATAAAGATATACACCTAATCCCAAAACTATTACCATGGATTTCAAGGGAATATGGGTTTTCAACATCCCCTAATGTAATTTTTTCTAATACATCTCTTTTTTTATGAACCAACCTCATTAAAATGATAATCTTCACTCTGCCAATAGCCCAATGGAGATCTTAAATAGTTTTTTAGCCTTGTTTGGACCTGTGAACTCTACCTAAGCATGGTTTTTAACTTAGTGAGGTTGTAGGATGTTGTGGAGAGATTATAATACCATTATTATTTTTAAAATCCTCTCAAATAATCTTTTTGATCAAGCTTGAGACTTTATATTCACTTTTAGACCTATCTTCATCAAGAAAACTTGCTTTTCTGCCAAAATACCCTATTAAAGTTGTTAACTAGATTTTGATGGAGTTCATCTTGTATTGTATGATTGTGGTGTAATGTACCAAAAATATCGTCATATTATTTTCCTATCATTTCATACATCATACTATGTTTGAAAATTATAGAAATGATCAAAGCAATTTTTAAAAGTGAGTATATGTTAGAAAATAAGTATTTTGACACCTTGATTAAGTGTACAAACAAAAGAGATATAAGATTATATTCAACAAGTGTTAAATGACCAAAAAAATACATATTTAACCTCTATTCATGGTTTATACTCTTGTTACTTGATATTTCTCAATTTGATTATATTACAACATTGCAACAAATAATAGAAACAAGATAAGTGAAACTGTAAACACTCTAAAATTACCATAAACTCCTCAAAATTCTTATGAAGACAAAAAATTCTCTCTCCCTATATTTGAGTTTAGGTCCTATTATTAACTATAGATAACCATTATATCTTATAAGATCACCACCTCATTTTTTTCACCATGTATCACTTGTACCTTAACTATTAAAAACTCCCATTAACATCTCCAGTTACCTTAAACTTTGATAAACTATTTTTAAAATACTTAATCAATGATAATGGCATAATATTGATTGTACAAGACACATTTCATGGACCTTAACATACTAATAATACCTTGTTTATACCTTTAGATAACCTACAACACCAAACCATGACACCAAAACATACCTATTAGCAAGATCATTTACAAGGTTAGATGACTCAATTACTTGTTTTGAATAGACCTTGGTCAAAGGTGGATAATTAGCTAATATTTTTTGTGACCTCCTAGGATAATTTACTTACTAAACATCTAAATTAATGTCCTTAGACATCCCATTGGGCATGGACTCACTGAACACTACTCTTTGAGACTAAAACTAAACTTGAACATGACATTCACTTTTGAAACAAATTGAAAACTAAAAATACCTCTAAACACAACTGTGTACATATAAATCTACTCGCTCTAACTATTCCATTAATCCCACTAATTATCTTAAATAATCCCATTATCATTATTCTAATTTGTATAATTAAATCCCATTCCCTATCATATATTTCATATATCATGATAACCTTCCTACACCTCCATGCCATATTAACCCACTGATTATCCCACTAACATTCTATTAAACCACTAATCTTACCTCATTTACCAACCACTTGTCCCACTTTACAATTTAAAATTCAAATATCTTATACCTAACCCCATAGCCAACCTATCCATAGTCTCTCCTACACACCTATATCCTTAAACCTAACTTAATGCCCTAACTAATCCCTATTAACCCCTAATCAAATCTAAAAGCCTATAAAATCTAGATCCTTATCTAACTTTCTAAAATTCTCTAAAACTAGAGGATTTTAATGAATTTAAAATTAATTTTAATTCTCCTTCACCACCCTATAAATAACCAAGCATGGAGATTGGTTGAACTAACTTCAAAGTATGAACTTGCATGCATATATTAACTCTCTTAGCCTTTATACTCTCATTGCATACACATTATCCTTGCATCCAAAGAAGCCACTAACCGATTTATGCTCACTTGAAATATTGAAGCCACCATTATCAATAAATCCAATAATCAAGTCAAAGAATTTTTGGAGAATATGTTTGAAGATCTTAGAGTGAAGGAAAGAGAAGAAAGATGATGGTAAGAGTCCTCTTATAATTTTTGATTACTTCTTTATTCTCTCCCTTTGATGTTTTTATAGATTTTGGGTTAAGTTATCATAGCTCAAATTTATAAGCATACAATGGTTACCAAAATGGGATACCTCCTTTAAACTAACCCTTGTGTGTGTAAGACATGTTAAATCAGCTTGCAAGATAGGTTAGAGAAAAACTAGGCTCTGAAATCTTTAAATTTTCATGTTTCAGATGGATTATAGTTTTACACTATAAATTATAATTTTACATAGGTAGTTTTATAGATCCTAACTATAGTTTTGACTAACCACATAATCCTAACTATTATCCATTGACATCCTTAGTAGGTTTCTAACCCCTTTCAAAATCACTTCTCGCTAGTTATGGTTTGAAACTCATCTATGGTTTTGCCTAGTGTAGTTGTAATTTTGACTAAATATTGTATTAAGGTCAAAAAATATGCATTTTCAACTTATTTTTGGTTTTTATAATCTAAGATAACCTAGTTATATTATAGGGATAGAAACAAAAAAAATTTCATCTTCAAATAAGCAAGTTTTTTATATTACTCAAAACCACTTCTCGATAGTTGTGATATTGAATTCTATCAATGGTTTTGCTTCTGTGAATCGTAATTTTAATTTAGGTATAATGTTACTAACTAAAACCTATGTTTTTTATCCTTGACATTTTTTGTCATTGTTTGGTTGTGATCTAATTGTAGGAAAGAAGAGACCTTACTCAAACAAATTCATCAACCCCAAAATAACTTTTTTAACTATATTGTGTAATTTCACTAATACACAATAATAGTTTTGAATATTTGTTGTGATTTTCAAAGTTGTAAAAGTGATTTTTCTATTAGTTAGATAATAGTTGATTATCATTCTAGTTTCTCATTTTTAATCATAGACATTCAAATTTATATAGGTAGCTAGGTTTTTTGAACATAAACAATCTCAATATACCTTTTACACCCTCTCTATATATAAATTTTAATCTATATAAAACTACTCGATAGAAGCAATCTGGATTCTCAAAAGAGATTTTGAAGCTACATAGGTGATTTTTATTATATTTGGGAAATAGGTTTTCATTTTAAATAATTTATCCTATCTCATTAATATATTTCAAAAACAAGCTTTGTCAATAGTTTAAATTTTTAGCATCATCCATCTTCGGCATTTCTAATAATTTGTATATATATGGAAGCAAAACCATTTATCTATAGTATAAATATTGATCTCTAGAATCAATTTTGAAGTTCAATCTATAGTTTTAAATTAGATAATTTTGATACTACATTTTATTGATATTGTCTAATAGAAAATTGCTTTAAGCAAAGGAATATCTCTTTTTAGCTTTCTAAACATATTATTTTATAGCTAGCCTTAAAATTTATTATTTTTCATATAAGTTATAAAACCGCTTCTTAATACCTATAATATTGATTCTCAGTAGTAGTTTTGGCTAGCCATTAGTGATTTTGACTAATTGCATGGTTAATACTAGCTAACTGTTTTTAAAAATGTAGATCCCTTAGTTGTGATTTTGTCTTGTAAGTTATGGTTTTGCATCACTCGAATTGATTTTAAAAATATGATAGTGTAAAAGTGGTTTTTTAGGATTCAAATGATTTTTTTTGGTTAGAAACTACTAATAGTTTTCATACAGAGGATACCTAAGTGGGAGGTCCTAAATCAGATGGCTAACTTGTTTCTTTGGAGGATTAGAAATTTGTTTAAGATTTAGATTTTGAATTTTTTGTATATATCTCTTTGATTACTTGTTATTTTATCTCACATAATTAAATAATTGGTTAAATAAATTTTTGTTTGCTTATTTGTTACCCCAAATTCTGATCTTTATAGGGTACAACATGACATGAAATTAATCTCCATGCACTTACCTAGTCTTTAGGGTTTGGTGATGAGTATTTCATCACCACACATTTGACCACATTTTGTGTTTTATTGGAGTATAAATATTAGTTACATCTATTATTAGGCCAAGTAGGTGACCCCATATTGGTCTTCTATGAAGGGAAAGAGTTAGCTCTCTAACCCAAGCATTGGACAACACCCTACATAGATTTAGGTCCCATACACCTTGAATATATCAAGGATGCCCCTAGAAACCTTATTTAAACCTAGAATAGGAAATTTTGTCTATAACAAGTGACTTGTTTCTAGAGTCAATATCAATTTGTAAGTGACCATCAAGTGTATGTAGGGTTGAGATGGTTTGGTAGACTCTATAATAGGTCACCAACATACAATCTCACTTACAAATTTGTTTGATGGTGTAGTTGTTTCGTTACACACCCATTGGTTTACTAGATTTTAGGGCTTTTGATTGGTGTGGTTGTGTGTTTGTCATGTTTTCCTTGTATTGTTTTTAAGTTAAGTCAAAATTTTCCCTTTCTCACAAAACACCTATAAATTTTTTAAGACACATCTCCATCTTATTGTTTCACCTAAACCATTTTCATCTTCATCTTATTCACCATAATATTGAGTATTAGATATTGTTTTGAAAACTAAGCTATAGTGGTCACCCATCCCTTCTTAAAAGTCTAGAAATAATCTTATTCATCACTTTGTCCATCCCAAGACACACTACTTTGACTAAATATTACCAAAGTCTATAACTTTATTGGGTTTAATATGTTACCCTATTATCTTATCATCCCACCTATTCATAACTAGCATCTATCCAATTGTCATCTTTTTAGTGTCAATAAAGGCATCTAATCATCTCATCACTTAATCTCCTTATTAGGTTAAACCTTCATAGGGTTATCACATTGGTAATAATTAATAATCATAGTCCTTAATATTCAAATCAAAATCTTATCACATCCACTTCAAGCATCCCAACCATTATAGTCTAAAATTCAAGAGAAGTTTTGTGCTCAAAGTCATACTACTTTCTATCTTATATCAAAATAATACCTAACCATCTTTACATCACCCTACATTATCCACCATGTTAATCAAGACCCATGCCCAAGCCCTAAGGTTGGGACAAGGATCAAACTGGGAAGATGATGTCCTAAAGACACTACGTGAATAGAGTAGGTATAATGAAGAAACTAAAAGTGACATGCACACTCTTAGAGGAGCTGAAAGACTTACAAATTACTTCTTCAATAGTGATGAAGTTAGATCCCAATTCAATCAATATATAGATGACAATTGTGACCAAATTCTAGCCCAAATTATTAGAATACGGGGGGGGGGGGGGGGTGGGGAATTACTACCTACATTTAATCCTAACCTCATACAACATCTCATTTAACCACCATCTATACCCAACACTCCTCTTCATCCAAATGCCATGAACTAAGAAGAGGGGAACCCTAAACTTGTAGATCTTGAATAAGAGCTAGAAAAAGAAGAAAAAACCCTTTAAAATAATCACATCGAGGTTGATAGAAGGATATCTACCTTGGAGAATCGCCTAGGCTAGTTGACCTAACAAATTAACTCCCTCACATCCCAAATCCATTTGAAAAATCAAATGCCCTCATCACCTAGATGAACCACTAGAAACACTAATTTTGACACATTAAGACCAAAATCAAGCTAAAATCATAATTTTAATCCCTTAAAAGATCCCTCATTTTCCCAAGAGTGGAAGATGATGAAAGAAACTCTTTAATAGATTAATCCTTGCACTCAGAAAATAAGATATACATATAAATACTTTTGCACATCACCATTAAACATGAGCATTTTGTAGATACCATTCGCAGTACACTTTAAATATCCAAAGTTTGATAAATATAAAGGGATAAGGGACCCTCATAACCATGTTCAAGAGTTATATGTATCATGACATGATTTTGTATACAATGATGCTTACCTACTCCAACTCTTTCCCAAAAGTCTCATAGGACCCATTCTTGAATGGTTTATGCATTTACCTAAGGGGTATATAACCACGTTTGAAGAACTAATAGAAAAAAATCTGAGACATTTCTCTATAAATATAAAACATGGAATTTCTATAATTGATCTCTATAACACCAAAGGAATGGAGGGAGTCTAGCATCACTATTACAATGATGGTGGATCCTAGCGAGTTGCTTCTAATGTATGGTCCCTAAAAAAGAGTTGGCAAAGATCTTCATTGATAATCTAAATGTTAAATTAAAATGTGCCAAATAATTTTATGCGATTATATAAATGGGTATCTAGATATAGAAATCACTTATTAAAAGGGAAATAATTGAGTTATATCCTAGAATGAACAAAGTAAAAATCAAGATAATGAATTTTTAGGTAAGCTAAAGGTCTTCAATAAGAAAAAGAATTTATTTAGCGATGGTGTTACTTATTCAAAACATGCACAAACAGTGAAAAAAACTTCCCCAACTACCAAAAATCAAAATATCTACAACATCATTGTGATAAAGGGATAACTAAGGCATAAAGTAGGGAAATGTCATCTTACTAATCTTGGTGTACCTATTGAAACAATCCTAAAAAAGTTAATTGCTACCAACATGATAGCTCTCTAGAGATTTAACCCTTGGATGACAATAAGCCAAGTCTTGATTGGTACTATGAAGATAAATTGTTACATTAAAATTGAGTCAAAGGGAATGATATTAAAAAATTCATGCAATTAATACATTTCATCTAGGACTTAGTATAAATGGGGGAGTTATAAGTTGAAGGAGTTATTCAAACAAGTTAATCCAAAAATTAGCAATTAGGGATATATCAAGACCCTCTACCAAGACATGACCAGAAGTAAAATAAACCTCTAAGGGATCAGAATCAAGCCTCCAAATATAAAAATATTGATTACCATTCCATCCCATATCACTACATTAACACCATAAAAATTAAAGGCCTCTAAGAGTTTGCAAATCTACCATCCCTTATCCATAAAATTAATATGGCCAATATTATTTAGGTAATTACTATAGGACATGGAAAAATAATAGATCCTGGATCACTTCCAAACTATCCATCCACTTCTTCATCTCAAAAAATCACCATCCCTAAGAAATTCCCAAATCCTTCTAATAATCCATATGATATTATTCAATAGCTCGAGAAGACCCCAACACAAATCTCCCTTATGAATCTTCTAAAAAATTCTAATGTACATTAGGAGATATTAAATCAAGTCTTGAATGAATTAAAAGTTCCTAGTGATATTGACATGAATTAGTTTCAAGCCTTTTTGGGTCACTTATCTCCATCACAACAAATCATCTTCAGCACCCAGTATGTGCCACCAATAGGCCCTTACCATAATTATCCCTTATTAATTGAAATATCCATTGTAAACTAAAAAAAACTTGTAGGTTATTATAGATGGAGGATCTACCCTAAATTTGTGCAATATTGAGTTTCTCAAGAAGTTGAGGTACTCAAAATATTCACTAGTTCATACTCTAATAATGATAATGTTTTATGATGATAATGAAAGGACATCTACTGGAATAATATATCTTCCCATATCTATGGGGCATGTAGTTCATCAAACATTAATCCATTTTTTGGATGTATATCTCCCCTATAATATGCTCTTAGGATGCCCTTGGATCCATGAGATGAGAGTAGTACCTTCCACCCTCCATAAATGTCTCAAATTCCCACATTTAGGTATGGAGGTCACCATTTGGATGAAATCAAAAAAAATTGTAGCTATAAAATGGAACAATCAAATCATGATCTTTATTTTCCAAGTACTCAAATTTCATCCTATAATCCCAAATCTATGAAATATGTCTACCTTGATAGTCTATCACTTGCCTCATTTGAGTCACCAAAAATTACTTTCCTAAAAATTATCTCCAAGGGATGTGGGGAATATGAGTATAAAACTCTCTACATAGGAGACCCTCCACTATTCCCACATAGTTATGGGTCCCCATCTTGAGGCAAGATAAACCTATTGTCTATTAGTTCAGGCTGACTATCTTCAAAAATGCAAGAATGCTATCTAAAGAATGTTTTGAAGATCTTGACAACTCCTGTATTATTTAGGAAGGTGCAGCCCTAAATATTCAAAAGAAAAAATATCCCTAATTACAAAAAATTCTAAAAAATATGAATTATAAGGTTAAAGGACTAGGTCAAGTGGAACAATGTAGGATTGAACCTATTGGTATTCAATAACATCCAAGACAACCTGGTTTAGAGTACAAACCACTAGGCATTAACCTTAACTCTATTTCCATGGATACTTGTTCAATTCTTTAAGACACTAATTATGATGAATAAGTTAAGATAGGTTTTATTTCTAGCCTCTATTAATACTTGACTGGCACAAACCTATTCTCTAGAGCTACCATTTCCACTATCAATATCTCCCTCCACTACCCTAAACTAATAGACTGGGATCAGAGGAAAGAGCCATCCTTTGATATGTTTCAAAATGATGAGGCTATTATTGAGTACATGGGAACTTAAGGTTTCATGCCATTAAGGGATTAAAAAATAGGATTCACAATCAATTTAAATGAGTTTGCCTATTTTGGATAGAAAAATGAGTCATTAAATCAAGTAAAAGATGAATATGATGAATATGATTCCTCTCTAAATATATAATAAATACAGCTAAACCTTAACAAATAAGATATAGGTGAAGAGCTCCATCTAAGTTTTATTCAAGAGAATAGATACCACCACCCTCAACATATATTAAATATTAATCACCTTCCTTAATAGAAGAGGTCATATAAATTAATATTAGAACTGTTTAAAATACTAGAATAATCAAACTAGGGGTAATTCTCACATCTAAGGAATGCTAAATTTTTATTGATATTCTTAAGTATTTTATACAAATATTCAAATGGAGATACTCCAACATGCCTGGACTACATCCCACTTTGGTGGTACATCACCTTATAGTACATCTAAATTCTAATCCAATTAAATAGAAGCTCCAAAAGATACACCCCAAGGTGGTGTTATTATTCAACGAAAAGTTATGAAATTTCTTGGAAGAAGGATTAATTTATCTAGTAGATTATTCCAAATGGATCTCTAATATCATCATTATCAAAAAATCACAAGGATGGATATGGATTTACACTAAATTCTAAGCTATAAATAAGGCATGTCCAAAAGATGACTTTCTTGTACCAAATATCGACATGATTGTGGACTCTACAGCAATATACAAAATGCTCTCCCTCAAGGATGGATTTTTTGGTTATAATAAAATAAAAATTGCTCTAAAAAATTACCATAAACTTGAATTCATTAATTCATGGGTAACTTTATGCTATCAAGTGATGTCCTTTGGATTGAAAAACTTAATAAAAACCTACTAGAGGGCCATGATAGTAATTTTACACTACATTATGCATGACATTGTGGAATATTATGTGGATGACATCTTAGGAAAATCCAAGCTAAGAGTAGAACATCTAGTGGTCCTTAGATAGATATTTGAGTGGCTTAGAGAATAAAATGTTAGATAAAACCCCAAGAAATGTTTGTTTGGGGTCACTTCAAGAAAACTTTTGGGGTTCATAGTCTCTCAACATGGCATTGAGGTAGATCCCACTAAGGTAAAAGCCATTATTGAAATGCCTCCACCTAAAAACCTGAAGCAACTATGGAACCTTCAAGGTAAATTATAGGCCATTCATCGATTCATTTCTCAATTGGTAGATAAGTGCCATCCATTTACTCATAACTTAAAGAAAGGATCTCATTTTGATTGAAATTTTAAATGTCAAAAAACATTTGATAGCTTGAAATAGTATTTATTGAAGCCTCCATTACTCTCACCACCAATATTAGGAATGTCATTGCTTTTATATATATCCACTATGCCATGTGATATAGGGGATCTCTTATCTCAACATAATGATGAAACAAAGGAATGAGATATATATTATCTAATAAAAACACTTATGGCATATGAGCTCAATTATACCCTTATATAGAAAGTATGCTTGGACATGGTCTTTCCATCATAATAAATCATACCTTATATGTTAAAAAACCAAGTAAATTTAATAACAAAATTTTATCTACTTAAATAAATGTTATCTAAATATACCCTAACATGAAGAATGGCACAATGAATTATGTTATTAATTGAATTTGATATTGGACATGTAAATTAAAAAACTACCAAAGGGCAAATTATCATGGATCAACTAGTGGAAAAACCCATAGTGGACACAAGACCATTAACAATAGCCTTCCCTAATGAGTCTATATTATAAAATTATATAGAGGTCATCATACAATTTGTAATTCATGCATGAAAATAAGAAACTTACATTTATACACTTACCTCTAATATTATCTCCTGACTTTGACTCTATTTTTCTTTAGTCTAGTTTTTAACCTTTTGGTTTCTCTTTACTTGTCTTGTTTGTTCTCTACCTTTGGACCCTGTACACATTTCAAATTCACATCTGCATCTCATTCATTCCACTTGTTCTCTAACTTCATTTGAGATGATCTCTCACACTAGCCTTGACGTCACACACTAGCCTTGATGTAACAATTTCTATTACTCCTACAAAGATTCAAAGCATTGATTATTCATGGATTATTACAACCTTTTTTATACTCAGTGTATCCTTAATATATTCCTAGTTTCATTCACAAAACCCCTATTCTCTCTCTTATACTCATTCTCTATAATTCTCTTTAAAAAAATGGTCTTGCTAGCCTTTTTTAGGCTTTTATGTAGTGTACGGATGTGTACAAAATCAAAACCATAAACTAGAACTATTTTTAGATACCCTCTAAGCCTTTCTTGATATCTAAAAGGTTTAAATCCATGATTCATTCCCTAAACTACTTTTTAAGCCACTTCCTAGCCCCTATTTAGGCCTATTAGGCCTTTGTTCACCTTTTCAACACATAGTCCCTCTTATTGGTATAGATTCATACCAACACAACTTATAAAACTCAAAATCCTTTGGCGTAGTGTAAACACTAACTGATGACCAATTTGTAATGTGCTTAAATACAACATTATTAGGCCTTACTCTAGATTTCTCATTCCAAAACATTAAACCAACTTAAATATAATCAAATTACTTATGAACACTAGTATTAAACACTCCCAAATGTATACAAGTGCCATTCACCAACCTTGAATCACACCTTACCACTGTTGATGGCCTATACATGTTTAATTGATCAAGAAAATTTAGAGTATATAGGGTCTGTATGGTCTTCCAAAGACCACCCTCTTCAAATACAAAAGATAATTTTTTGAATCACCTTAATTGATTGAATATAAATACTTGTCAATATACAAATTGGTTTCAAACACCTTAACAAAGTCTTACTTACTCAAAGAAAAAAAAGTCTTTCTAGTCTTTTCTTAAACTCAAGAAATAATGAAAAAAACTTTTCTAGTCAATTTACCTCAACAAGATCCACCTAATCCTTTTCTTAGAAATAAAACACATTCTACTTAAATGAACTTTAATCCTCTGACATATTTTAGACCAATTATTGTGCCATAATAATACATCCATAGTTTGTGAATCCACTTTATAAGTTATTTTCAAAACATAGAATAATAGGTCATAATAGGGTTAATAAATTCTAAATCAATCCTTCAGTATTTGATCAAACATATCATATTCATCCACATATAAAGAATGTAACAAAACTTACAAGGACATTTATCCAAGAAAATCATAGAGCAATATATTTTTTTCCAAAGTCCTTACTCTTCCTCATTCATGGTTCTTGTCAATATTTACATAACAAGCATGTTTGACATAGTTCTCTCCTTTTTCCTTTCAAATCTTATTTCCATTCTTAAACTTACACTTCCTTCCTACCTTAATCACTCTTTACACAAAACACCTATCTATTCTAAAAGACTCCAAAACTCCCATAACTACCTTATAACTTCTTTTTATACATTGAAAGTGTCATTAACTAACTCAACTACAAATATAAGTTTCAATGTGAATAATAACATAAGTCGCTTGTAAAATTAGGTGCCTTTGACCTAATTTAGGGTCTTCACAACAAGAACACTTTATTAAAAATTCCTACCAACATGACAATTGCTCCACAAACCTTAACCAAGATTCAAAAACTTAAACAAAGAAATTGGAGAGAAAATACTAGTGCACCACAAATTCAAATTTAATAACTTATTAGCACCTTAAAATTATTCCTTTATACCTAACATGACCTTAACAAATTGCAAAAAAATCTAGACATGCAAAAGAGATCAATATTTACATTGGGTAATGAAGCTCCTACATCATACTATGAAGGAGCAAGGAAAACCTTTCCCATGAAAGTTATAAATGATTTGAATTTAAATTTCTTTGCAACATCCTTATTCTACCTAGATCCTAAGGTCTATTTGAGACTCTTTAGTCCTTCTTGATGTTGTCTCAAACTCATTATGCCTCCTCCTTTGTTATTCTCTCTCTTGTTCTTCCTCTTGATTTGCATTCTCAATCTAATCATGGGCAACTGTTGCTCATTTCTTTGCCTCCAAATACTTGCACATGAAGAAAATATGTCAATAAACACCACCTCTTACTTATTCCATTATCCTTTACTTTGTTCTTCTTT
This sequence comes from Torreya grandis, assembly GCA_037957365.1. Lineage (NCBI taxonomy): Eukaryota > Viridiplantae > Streptophyta > Pinopsida > Cupressales > Taxaceae > Torreya > Torreya grandis. The sequence goes on from JARHVA010001644.1 coordinate 275,860, forward strand.
AAATCCTATTTTTCTTTAGTTGTCATCTCTTCTTCTCCTTGATTCAATATTGATTGCAATAGGAAATTAGCTTCCATGATGCTCTCTTTGTCTTTGATGAGTCTCAAATCCTCTGTTTATTCTATTTTATGCTTCCATATCTACTCTTATTTGGTTGTGTATTCATTTACATATTTTTTCTCTTACAGTGGTGCCAAACAAATCACCCCAATATACTGCGATTCAATCTTTTCAATCATTTTATCATGTGCATCTTCTTTCTTCTCTATTGTTACCACCTCATAGATGTCAAACACTTCACTTGATATTATTTTACCTTTGTTTCCTTCAACTAGCATGTTAATTAGCTTCAATTTATCCTCATATAATTCATCTTTCTCAATGTTCAAATCAACACATTCATCAAAAACTACATTGAAACATATACCTTGCACTTGTTGTCTCTCCTCAAGGCTTCTTTAATTGAAATATACCTTTTTCTTACTTGTCATGAGGCATGGTGATGATGAAAACTCATTTTATCCTTCCTCTTCATCTAATGGCTCACCTTATTCAAGGTAGCACAAAATTATCTCACCATACTCAATTGTTTACTATACTTCCTCATCATTATCATGTTTCTCATGCTTACAATATTATTCACCTTTATACAAACATTTCAAGAATTCATTAGTTAAAATCATTTGAGGCTTGCTTTCTACTTCGCTTCTCCTTCTAGATTTTGTTGCTTTCATCTTTTTCCTTCTCCTCTTTTCAATCAGCTACTTAAGAGGCCTTTTAACTTTCCTCTTTATGCACACACTAAATCTTGGTCTCAATTTTTCCAATGTTTTCTCTAGCCTTGTTAAAACCTCTTTCATCTCAACTATCTATTTTTATATCTAAATCTCTTTGTCTCACTTCCATATTATTTTGTAAATATTCACTCTTTAAGCCCTTCATCATTCTTTACTATCTCACTTTCTCTCTATATGTCTCTCTCTTAGACCTTTCTTCTCTTCTTGACAAGCCTTCCTACTTGTCTTCTTTACCATTCACTTGGTCTCTCTCACTTGAATCTATCTCTCTCTTGGCGTCAATATATTTCTTGTCCTCACCTCAGACTTATATTCTCTTATCCTTTTAGGACTCTCTTCTCTCTCTCCAAGCTCTATACTTGAGCTTATATCTTAGAGCTTTCACTAGCTCTTTTCTTTCTCTTTCTTAAAAAATTATTGGCTTAATTACTTTACCACACCTATTCTATTTTGCTTATACTTTTACCTCTCTTTTCATATACATATAGCATTTTCACTCTTTCTTTCAATCTCATTAGTCATCTCACAACAACAACTCATAATAACTTCCAATATGTACACACAAACTAAATCAACTTTTTAAAACAAAACTCAAAACATACCTTGCAAAGAATATTTTTTCTCTAATACCAAATTATGTAGAGGTCATCATATAATTTGTCATTCATACATGAAAATAATAAATTTACATTCATACACTAACCTCTGCTACTATCTCCCATTTTTGACTCTATTTTTCTTTAGTTTAGTTTGTAAGATTTTGGTTTCTATTTACTTGTCTTGTTTATTCTCTACCTTTGGACCTTGTACACATTTAAAATTCACATCTACATCTCATTCATTCCATTTTTTCTCCAACTTCAATTTAGATTATCTCTCACACTAGCCTTGATGTCACACACTAGCCTTGATGCAACAAGTTCTATTACTCATTTAAAGATTCAAAGCATTGATTATTCATAGATTATTATAACCTTATATATACTTAGTGTATCCTTATTATAGTCTTAGTTTAATTCACAAAACCCCTCTTCTCTCTCTTGGACTCATTCTCTACAACTTATCTTTTAAAACACATTCCTACTAGCCTTTTTTAGGCCTTTTTATAGTGTACAAAGATGTATGGAATAAAAACCATAAACTATACCTATACCCTCTAAGCCTTTCTTGATATCTACAAATTTTTACTCCATGATTCATTCCCTAAACCACTTTTTAAGTCACTTCTAAGCCCCTGTTTAGGCCTATTAGGCCTCTATTCACCTTTTCAACACATAGTCACGCTTATTAGTATGAATTCATACCAAAATAACATATAAAACTCAAAATACCTTGGTGTATTGTAAACCCTAATTGATAACCAATTTTTATGGGATTTCCATGGTTGAAACTCCTAGAAACCCAATTTTTGTTTGAAACCTTAGAAATAGGGTTTGTCACAGTCTGCATAGTCAGAAAAGGTATAAAATTAAGTTTAAAATTATATGTAGGGTTTCATACTAATATATTAATTATTTATGGTTTTTATAACCTCCACATGATATCTAGACCTTGTGATAGCTATCAAACACACCTTTTTTCATGTTTTCTTCTCTAATCTATGTTAGACTATGTGCTTAAATACAAAATTCTTAGGCCTTACTCTAGGTTTCTCATTCTATAGTATTGAACCAAATTAAAAAAATAAAATAACTTATGAACACTAGTATTAAACACTCATAAATGTATACAAGTTCCATTCACCAACCTTTAATCACACCTTACCACTGTTGATGGCTTGTGCAGGTTTAGTAGATCAAGAAAACATAGAGTATACAAGATCTGTATGGTATTCCAAAGACCACCCTCTTCAAATATGAAAGATAAAGGTTTGAATCACCTTAATTGATTTAATCTAAATATTTTTCAATATACAAATGGGTTTCAAACACCTTCACATATTCTTACTTATTCAAAGAAACAAAGTCTTTCTAGTCTTCTCTTAAACTCACAAAACAATGACATAGAATTTACTAGTCCATTCACCTCAACAAGATCCACACTATCTTCTTCTTGGAAATAAAACAAATTACACTTAAATTAAATTTCATCCTCTGACATATTTCATACCAATGCTTGTGCCATAACAATACATACACAGTCTATGAATCCACTTTATAACTTAGTTTCAAAACATAGAATAATAGGTCATAACAAGGTTAAGAAATTATAAATCACTCATTTAGTCTTTGATCAAACATATCATATTAATCCAAATATAAATGATGTAAAAAAACTTACAAGGTCATTATCCAAGTAGATCATAGAGAAATACAAGTTTTTCAAAAGTCCTTAATCTTCCTCATTCATGGTTCTTATCAATATTTACATAATAGGCATGTTTGAAAAAGTTTTCTCTTTTTTAATTTCAAATATTCTTTTCCATTATTATAATTACACTTATTTATTACCTTAATCACTTGTTAGACAAAATACCTATCTATTAAAAAGGAATCCATAACTCCCAGAACTACCTTCTAACTTATTTTTGTACTTTGAGAGTGTCCTCAACTAACTCAACTACAAAGATAAGTTTCAAGGTGACTAATAACATAAGTCACTTATGAAATTAGGTTCCCTTGAACTAATTAAGGGTATTCAAAACAAGACCACTTTATTGACAATGCATACCAACACGAAAATTTATCCACAAATCTTATCCAAGATTTAAAAATTCAAATGAATAGATTGGTGGAAAAATGTCAGTACATCACAAATTAAAATTTGACAGCTTCATAACACCTTTAAATGATACCTACAGACCTAACATGACCTTAATAACTTGAAAAAGACTCTATACATGCAAAAGAGATCAATATTTACATTGGGGAGTGATGTTATTGCATCATCAACTGAAGAATCACCAAGATGGAAATTATATTTTGATGGATCATTTATCCCATATGGGTTAGGAGAAGGAATACTTTTGGTAACACCATAAGGAAAACTAATACCTCAAGCTTATATTTCACATGAACCAATAACATTGTTGACTATGAGAAATTGATTTTTAGGTTAATACTTGTTATGTAATGTAATATTCAACATCTTCACATCCTCGAGGACTCTCAGTTAATTATCAAATAGGTAAACAAAGATTTCCAAACTAAGGATGAGAAGTTACTTCCCTATTATCGAATGGTTGATCAATTGAATCAAAACTTTTAGTTCATAGTTTTTTCAGCAAGTTCCAAGAGGAAGTAATAAATCCATAGATGTAATGGCCATTATCGAATCTTTAATAGATCTCCTAGAAAATGTCCTTAAAGGTAATTTTCTAGATGAATACTTATTATTGACTTCACATTAGGAATTGGCTCATTATCAAAAAAATTCAATCCCTAATCATATTCAAACATGATATGATGATATATATGCCTAAATATAAGATAATACCCTTCCACTAGATGTCACCCATCACCAACACAAAGCCTTCATCTAATGTGCATCTCATTACACCATCCTTGATGAATGATCTATCGACAAGGCTATGATAGGACCTTATTAAGATACCTAAAATTAGAGGAGGCTCTTATTGCAATCAAGGAGGTTCATGATCATATTTGTGGAGGAAATGTCATTGGAATGGCCATAGGGGCTAAGAAGTTACTCTGAACTAGATATTATTATCGAACCATGGATCATGATGCTTGTTAGTATGTGGATAAATGTGTATCCTATCAAATGCATGGGAACCTCATACATGTCCCTAATCAAGATATTGAAACTTTAATGAGCCTATTAACCTTATTAGTATGGGGATTAGATCTTATTGTAAAAAATAATCCTGCCTTATCATATAGACACAAGTTCATTATTACAACCATAGAGTGTTTTACTAAATGAGTTAAAAGTTATACCACTCATATACACCATAAACCTTCAAATATCTAAGTTCATCTTGAATCAAATCATTTGCCACTTAAGAATCCAATCTAAAATCATATTAGATAATGGAAAATATTTTAATAATCAATAAGTGGAAAGCATATGCAATATATTAAATATTGAGAAACATTTCTCTACACCTTATTATCCCTAGGGTAATGGCCAAGTAGAAGCATCAAATAAAACACTTATAAAAATACTCAAGAAGATTGTCAATAATATTGGAAGAAATTGGCATTTATCATTATATCTATCACTTTGGTCATATAAAACCAACATGTAAATGGCTACTAGGTCTATTCTATACTCTTTGGTATTTGGAATAGAACCAATCTTGGTAATCAAAGTCAAGCTCCCCTCATTACATATATCCTTATGGGGTATAATCATAGAAAATAAGTATAGAAATGAGTATTTACATAAACTAGAATTTTTGGATGAAAAATGTCATAATGCTCTAGATTATCTTATGGAATATCAAAATAATCTCAAAGGCCAATTTTACAGGAAAATCTAGTCCCAAGAATTTGAAATTGGTGACTTAGTCCTTAATGAGAATCAGAAGAACACCAATGCTGAGAAAGAAAAGAAGGGGATATTTTAATAAGTTTAGATTGGGATATATGTTATCATTACCAAATTTAGATTTGGGGCATACAAATTGGCCACTCTTGATGGAGATTATGATCATAGGAATTAGGCAATATAGAGGAGGTTAGAACAAGTGTTAGTTTCACAAAACAAAAATGAAATCAACACACTAACAAGCTAACATCTCTAAGCCTAGATATTAAGGGGAGCATAGTGAATAAAATACATATGAAAGCACAAATAAAATGAAAATAATTACAAAATCCCTTACCTTCCTTGAGATCTTCAAGTGATTTGTTTGTGGCTTGCTTGACTTGTGCTCAAAGAGTCTTTCGCAATGGAGCTTGGCTATCTCTTTCTCTCCTTGGCACCATTATTAGATTTGATATGGATTGATGGCTTGGCTTATGATTTTGGAATTATAAAACTATTGCTTTTAATATTTATATAAAATTAACAATATAACTTTACTTTATCCAAGTTCTCCAAATGAAGAGGCAAATGATTATAGTTATAGGTTTAGAAACTAACCCCAACTCAAGGTGAGTTAATGTGTAGTTTAAATATGCAATGAGTTCAAACCTAACCTAATTGAGTTAATTAAATGCACTAGAGTTTAAATGTGTCAAAAACTCATGATTTATAATTAATAGGCATGGGTGAGATATTTTTAGATATTTATAAAGGCTTGACAACTCCTAAAAGACAATCATGAAAACCTAGGATATTCTTGTTTTTTGAATTTCACTAATTTCACGTGGATAATTCAACTAGGCATTTAATTTGATTTAGAATTTTAATTAATTATAATGAGGATTTTATCATTTCCAAGGTTTGATTTAATTTCATATGTGCATTTTCACCATTTAATAAGTCTATAAGTTAAATTGCATGTTATGATGCCATAAGATGAATAGAGATAATTCGTGAGAGGTTTTTGTTCATTATGGTAGGATACCCTAATTAGGGATGTCTATTGGGATCTTGATCTTTGATGAATGATGCATAATAAAATTTGGGACATTAAACTATTCTTAGGCTTAATTTATAATGGTTGGTAAGAATTGGTTTGATGTCTGGTATGAAGCCATTGGTGGCCAGTTTTAGGTGTCTATAGTTTACCCCTATTTGTGAAAGCATTGCAAGTTGTAAGCATAGTAATGTCTTCTCAAAGAATTAAAAGGTCTCGTATGCTTATTAATTTAATAATAATGGATGAAATATATGTTCCCCCTTGAGGGAGTGGTTGGCAAAGGGGTTGACAAAAGGTCCCTCAAAAGGACACGAGTGGACCAAACAAATATAATGGGGTGGAAGGTATTGATTTTCCTAGAGGAAATTATAATTAATGGCATATAGAGCTACCCCATTTAGGGAAAACAAATAGGATGATATCCCATAAGAAATTATAATCATCAGCATAGGTGGGATAATAGAGGTAATGATTTGCCCAAAGGTAGTTATAATCATTGGTTGGATAAAAACATGCTCCAATTAGGAGGATAAAGATAATGGTTATCCCATATATGGTCGTAATCATTATCACAATGAAAAAATGTCCCAATTAGATAGAATAAATAAAATGATTTTACCAAAGGTGGTTATAATCATCAACCTTCAAATAGATGGAAACATAATGATTTGACCAAAGGTGGTTAGAATCATTGGTTATGCAAGTGAGATGGTATATAATGATTAAACCATAGGTGGTTATAAGCATTATACCTTGATAGTGGAAAACATGATGTGGAATATGATGAAAAATGGGTATAGAGGAGAAGGGTGAATTTAGGCAACCTGCTAGTAGGGAGATGCTCATCCGAACTAGCAAAGGTTTAAATTATTTCATTGTTTAATTACTTTATTTAGGATATGATTTGGATTAGATCAAGAATGTTATTGGTGCCAAGGAAATATCATCATTACATTATCATGTAGACTCATGGAACTAATTTTTTTTGTAGTACGTGATGGCAGGCATAATGATAGAACACCATGAGGACTTGGCTGAAATATGCATAAGGACTGACATGGGATCTAATAAACAATTTAAAATAATGCACCATGTATAAAATTCATGATGACAATGTTGATGCATGAATATGGATGGATTAAATAATAATGCACAAGGAATCTCCCAATGGATGCACATAAACTCAATTAAAGGCAAAAAAATAAAGCAAACAAATAAAAAACAAACAAAACACCCAAAAAGTAAATAAATAAAGAACAAAACGTAAAAAGTGAAGAAAACAAAGAAATAAAAACAAATAATGGTTAATCACAATGTTAGTATTTAAGGATTGTTAACAAAATATTTTCAAATTCATGTAGGTCTTTTATAAGATCATACAACCTTCATCCAAGATTATAGGTCATCTTAAATTGATTATTTGTCTATTATGTCTTCACAACCTACTAGCATAGAGTCTGGAGGGACTATAGTTATTCCTACGAGCATGTTCAATTGGCATAATGTCTCAAATATGGTACTTGACTAAAAAAAAAAAAACTTTTAATATTTCTCTCTAGGCCACCTCATTCCTCATTACCTTAAAAATCTTTATGTATAGTGTTAATACCTTGAAATAGACTTGAAAAACTACCAAAGGACTATGTTCATCCTTGTGTTCTCTCAACATCATGAAGTGGACAAATTATTTTTGCATTATAGCTATCAAGCTACCTATAGTAACTAGAAAGAGTTTGTATATAAACTATATAATAATTATAGGATGCCATTATCTGCCTCTAGGGGTGTCACAAAGTTTCTTATTGCCATTGATGACCTTAAGAAGGTCTTCCACTTCATCCTCTTAAAGCAAGCAAGGAAAATATTCATCTTTGCTTGGTTTAGTTGATTGGAACTTGTATTATCACACTAAAATTTTAGTGAATGGATGGTTGAGTGCCATTATACCTCTTCCTAGGCCTAGAATGTCTCTTCAACTAGTTGAGAAGCTTCCACATAGCCAAAAACATGAAATTACACTTAAACAATGCAATTTTAGACTATTTTCTTGTGCTTTTACTCCACACGTGCCAAGATTATAAATTTAATAGATGATAATAATGTTTACATATGTCATAAATGTGTTTTCAATGTATTTCACATACATTGGAGTCAATTTGGAGACATACACAGTCATTATGCTCTTTGAGGGCACAAAAAGTAGTTTTAAGTCTCTAATATTCTTAATGATTAATAATAGAGTATAGGCCCTTAATGGATTTAAAAATTCCATAAATTTAGATTGAATATGCCTTATCAGTATACATTAATTTAATTTTTTCCCATGCATCTTCTCATCTAACTTATCACATGAGAAAAATCACCTTCTCGAGTTTGCAAGCCTCTAGGTGCTTATTCAAGATGATTGTCTTGAGAAAAGTCCTTTTTCATGCTTGTTTTTGGTTTAAAATGATTATTATAGGCTGGATACATAATCCATGAGGTCTTAAGGTAGTCTAATGGCCTTAAGACTTGTTTTAGCCATGGTTGGAGTTTCTTAGTAGTTTAGGGGTTTTGACCCTAAATGTCTTATTTTGGTGTTTTATCCTCTCTAAAAGGAGTATAATAACTTATTCAGTATTATCCATAGTTATCCACACTTGGGTTAAACCTTTTGTCTCATTTTTAATTCAATATTTTCATGTTTATGCTTATGTTCATACTTTTAGCCTCTATGTTCTCTCTTAGACCTATCACCCTACCAGAGGTTGAGAATGGCTCTCATGAGTCTTATATGAGTGTGTGTGTGTGTGTGTGTGTGTGTGTGTGTGTGTGTGTGTGTGTGTGTGTGTTATATATACATATATATACATATATATACATATATATATACATATATATACATATATATATATATACATATATATATATGTATATATGTATATATATATATATATGTATATATGTGTATATATTTATATATATACATATATATATATATATATATATATATATATATATATATATATATATATATATACATATATACATATATATATGTATATATATATGTGTGTGTGTGTGTGTGTGTGTGTGTGTATATATACTTTTATATGAAAAATAAGAGGTAATTAAATTTTTTTAAGGTTTAATTATTAGTATAAACCTCTATAAATTCATTGAAAACATATTTTCTTCATTTTATAGTCTTGTAGGTGCATCTTCCAAGCTCAAACCCATTGCAACTCTGCTCTTGGAATGGTCTTTTCTGCTTACAATGGTGTCTAAGTTATCTTGGATAAAAAATTTATATAATTTGGTTTTATTTATTCATCCTCTAAATTTAGAAACAACACGAAACTTGCCTAGAACCCTTCATTCTTAAACTACAAACTTGACACAGTCCATTTGAGTGTGCATACATTAACTATCTTATTTTGCCATGTTGACCATGAATGATCTTGAAATATTTTTAAGTAATTTTAAAGGTATAATAATCATTATTAAAATATAAATAATTAATTATATACCTCACTCTTGGTTTTAGGTTTGTTACTTATCTCTTCATACTTGAAACCCTGTCCAAGAGCCTTAAATCAATGGCCTTCATGGCCTACCACTTGCAACTTCCTATCAAAGATGATAATGGAATGTATAATAATTTTTTTTTATGATTATATGAGTGTATCATACACTTAAAATGAATTATTCAATCCCTATATCATATGTATTATTCCCCAAAACATCCCATATACTTACCCATAGGATTGTGTTTCTTTTATTTGAGGTTTGTGTGCTTGGATCAGTCCTAGAAAACCACTTTGTATATGAATGTAAGATTGGTTAAAAATTAAATGGGGTATTATTTATTGTTATATATTCATACCATGTGTTTTTTCTTATTTCATAATCCCAAAACCTTTCAAAAGTATCAAATAACCTTAAAGCCTTCATTCTCAAACCCTGAATACTTGTACCTTGACATTTGAGTCATTTTTACATTGGATGTTTGATTTTAAATGTTTTATGATGTATTTTAATACCATAAAATATTAATTTAAATATATAATTACATTAATGAGCTCCCAAATTCATTAAATAAGAGAAATCGAGACACTAAGGTTTAGTAAGGTTTAAGAGGTAGCTAAATTATTAACAATGGTTCATAAAGATATACACCTAATCCCAAAACTATTACCATGGATTTCAAGGGAATATGGGTTTTCAACATCCCCTAATGTAATTTTTTCTAATACATCTCTTTTTTTATGAACCAACCTCATTAAAATGATAATCTTCACTCTGCCAATAGCCCAATGGAGATCTTAAATAGTTTTTTAGCCTTGTTTGGACCTGTGAACTCTACCTAAGCATGGTTTTTAACTTAGTGAGGTTGTAGGATGTTGTGGAGAGATTATAATACCATTATTATTTTTAAAATCCTCTCAAATAATCTTTTTGATCAAGCTTGAGACTTTATATTCACTTTTAGACCTATCTTCATCAAGAAAACTTGCTTTTCTGCCAAAATACCCTATTAAAGTTGTTAACTAGATTTTGATGGAGTTCATCTTGTATTGTATGATTGTGGTGTAATGTACCAAAAATATCTTCATATTATTTTCCTATCATTTCATACATCATACTATGTTTGAAAATTATAGAAATGATCAAAGCAATTTTTAAAAGTGAGTATATGTTAGAAAATAAGTATTTTGACACCTTGATTAAGTGTACAAACAAAAGAGATATAAGATTATCTTCAACAAGTGTTAAATGACCAAAAAAATACATATTTAACCTCTATTCATGGTTTATACTCTTGTTACTTGATATTTCTCAATTTGATTATATTACAACATTGCAACAAATAATAGAAACAAGATAAGTGAAACTGTAAACACTCTAAAATTACCATAAACTCCTCAAAATTCTTATGAAGACAAAAAATTCTCTCTCCCTATATTTGAGTTTAGGTCCTATTATTAACTATAGATAACCATTATATCTTATAAGATCACCACCTCATTTTTTTCACCATGTATCACTTGTACCTTAACTATTAAAAACTCCCATTAACATCTCCAGTTACCTTAAACTTTGATAAACTATTTTTAAAATACTTAATCAATGATAATGGCATAATATTGATTGTACAAGACACATTTCATGGACCTTAACATACTAATAATACCTTGTTTATACCTTTAGATAACCTACAACACCAAACCATGACACCAAAACATACCTATTAGCAAGATCATTTACAAGGTTAGATGACTCAATTACTTGTTTTGAATAGACCTTGGTCAAAGGTGGATAATTAGCTAATATTTTTTGTGACCTCCTAGGATAATTTACTTACTAAACATCTAAATTAATGTCCTTAGACATCCCATTGGGCATGGACTCACTGAACACTACTCTTTGAGACTAAAACTAAACTTGAACATGACATTCACTTTTGAAACAAATTGAAAACTAAAAATACCTCTAAACACAACTGTGTACATATAAATCTACTCGCTCTAACTATTCCATTAATCCCACTAATTATCTTAAATAATCCCATTATCATTATTCTAATTTGTATAATTAAATCCCATTCCCTATCATATATTTCATATATCATGATAACCTTCCTACACCTCCATGCCATATTAACCCACTGATTATCCCACTAACATTCTATTAAACCACTAATCTTACCTCATTTACCAACCACTTGTCCCACTTTACAATTTAAAATTCAAATATCTTATACCTAACCCCATAGCCAACCTATCCATAGTCTCTCCTACACACCTATATCCTTAAACCTAACTTAATGCCCTAACTAATCCCTATTAACCCCTAATCAAATCTAAAAGCCTATAAAATCTAGATCCTTATCTAACTTTCTAAAATTCTCTAAAACTAGAGGATTTTAATGAATTTAAAATTAATTTTAATTCTCCTTCACCACCCTATAAATAACCAAGCATGGAGATTGGTTGAACTAACTTCAAAGTATGAACTTGCATGCATATATTAACTCTCTTAGCCTTTATACTCTCATTGCATACACATTATCCTTGCATCCAAAGAAGCCACTAACCGCTTTATGCTCACTTGAAATATTGAAGCCACCATTATCAATAAATCCAATAATCAAGTCAAAGAATTTTTGGAGAATATGTTTGAAGATCTTAGAGTGAAGGAAAGAGAAGAAAGATGATGGTAAGAGTCCTCTTATAATTTTTGATTACTTCTTTATTCTCTCCCTTTGATGTTTTTATAGATTTTGGGTTAAGTTATCATAGCTCAAATTTATAAGCATACAATGGTTACCAAAATGGGATACCTCCTTTAAACTAACCCTTGTGTGTGTAAGACATGTTAAATCAACTTGCAAGATAGGTTAGAGAAAAACTAGGCTCTGAAATCTTTAAATTTTCATGTTTCAGATGGATTATAGTTTTACACTATAAATTATAATTTTACATAGGTAGTTTTATAGATCCTAACTATAGTTTTGACTAACCACATAATCCTAACTATTATCCATTGACATCCTTAGTAGGTTTCTAACCCCTTTCAAAATCACTTCTCGCTAGTTATGGTTTGAAACTCATCTATGGTTTTGCCTAGTGTAGTTGTAATTTTGACTAAATATTGTATTAAGGTCAAAAAATATGCATTTTCAACTTATTTTTGGTTTTTATAATCTAAGATAACCTAGTTATATTATAGGGATAGAAACAAAAAAAATTTCATCTTCAAATAAGCAAGTTTTTTATATTACTCAAAACCACTTCTCGATAGTTGTGATATTGAATTCTATCAATGGTTTTGCTTCTGTGAATCGTAATTTTAATTTAGGTATAATGTTACTAACTAAAACCTATGTTTTTTATCCTTGACATTTTTTGTCATTGTTTGGTTGTGATCTAATTGTAGGAAAGAAGAGACCTTACTCAAACAAATTCATCAACCCCAAAATAACTTTTTTAACTATATTGTGTAATTTCACTAATACACAATAATAGTTTTGAATATTTGTTGTGATTTTCAAAGTTGTAAAAGTGATTTTTCTATTAGTTAGATAATAGTTGATTATCATTCTAGTTTCTCATTTTTAATCATAGACATTCAAATTTATATAGGTAGCTAGGTTTTTTGAACATAAACAATCTCAATATACCTTTTACACCCTCTCTATATATAAATTTTAATCTATATAAAACTACTCGATAGAAGCAATCTGGATTCTCAAAAGAGATTTTGAAGCTACATAGGTGATTTTTATTATATTTGGGAAATAGGTTTTCATTTTAAATAATTTATCCTATCTCATTAATATATTTCAAAAACAAGCTTTGTCAATAGTTTAAATTTTTAGCATCATCCATCTTCGGCATTTCTAATAATTTGTATATATATGGAAGCAAAACCATTTATCTATAGTATAAATATTGATCTCTAGAATCAATTTTGAAGTTCAATCTATAGTTTTAAATTAGATAATTTTGATACTACATTTTATTGATATTGTCTAATAGAAAATTGCTTTAAGCAAAGGAATATCTCTTTTTAGCTTTCTAAACATATTATTTTATAGCTAGCCTTAAAATTTATTATTTTTCATATAAGTTATAAAACCGCTTCTTAATACCTATAATATTGATTCTCAGTAGTAGTTTTGGCTAGCCATTAGTGATTTTGACTAATTGCATGGTTAATACTAGCTAACTGTTTTTAAAAATGTAGATCCCTTAGTTGTGATTTTGTCTTGTAAGTTATGGTTTTGCATCACTCGAATTGATTTTAAAAATATGATAGTGTAAAAGTGGTTTTTTAGGATTCAAATGATTTTTTTTGGTTAGAAACTACTAATAGTTTTCATACAGAGGATACCTAAGTGGGAGGTCCTAAATCAGATGGCTAACTTGTTTCTTTGGAGGATTAGAAATTTGTTTAAGATTTAGATTTTGAATTTTTTGTATATATCTCTTTGATTACTTGTTATTTTATCTCACATAATTAAATAATTGGTTAAATAAATTTTTGTTTGCTTATTTGTTACCCCAAATTTTGATCTTTATAGGGTACAACATGACATGAAATTAATCTCCATGCACTTACCTAGTCTTTAGGGTTTGGTGATGAGTATTTCATCACCACACATTTGACCACATTTTGTGTTTTATTGGAGTATAAATATTAGTTACATCTATTATTAGGCCAAGTAGGTGACCCCATATTGGTCTTCTATGAAGGGAAAGAGTTAGCTCTCTAACCCAAGCATTGGACAACACCCTACATAGATTTAGGTCCCATACACCTTGAATATATCAAGGATGCCCCTAGAAACCTTATTTAAACCTAGAATAGGAAATTTTGTCTATAACAAGTGACTTGTTTCTAGAGTCAATATCAATTTGTAAGTGACCATCAAGTGTATGTAGGGTTGAGATGGTTTGGTAGACTCTATAATAGGTCACCAACATACAATCTCACATACAAATTTGTTTGATGGTGTAGTTGTTTCGTTACACACCCATTGGTTTACTAGATTTTAGGGCTTTTGATTGGTGTGGTTGTGTGTTTGTCATGTTTTCCTTGTATTGTTTTTAAGTTAAGTCAAAATTTTCCCTTTCTCACAAAACACCTATAAATTTTTTAAGACACATCTCCATCTTATTGTTTCACCTAAACCATTTTCATCTTCATCTTATTCACCATAATATTGAGTATTAGATATTGTTTTGAAAACTAAGCTATAGTGGTCACCCATCCCTTCTTAAAAGTCTAGAAATAATCTTATTCATCACTTTGTCCATCCCAAGACACACTACTTTGACTAAATATTACCAAAGTCTATAACTTTATTGGGTTTAATATGTTACCCTATTATCTTATCATCCCACCTATTCATAACTAGCATCTATCCAATTGTCATCTTTTTAGTGTCAATAAAGGCATCTAATCATCTCATCACTTAATCTCCTTATTAGGTTAAACCTTCATAGGGTTATCACATTGGTAATAATTAATAATCATAGTCCTTAATATTCAAATCAAAATCTTATCACATCCACTTCAAGCATCCCAACCATTATAGTCTAAAATTCAAGAGAAGTTTTGTGCTCAAAGTCATACTACTTTCTATCTTATATCAAAATAATACCTAACCATCTTTACATCACCCTACATTATCCACCATGTTAATCAAGACCCATGCCCAAGCCCTAAGGTTGGGACAAGGATCAAACTGGGAAGATGATGTCCTAAAGACACTACGTGAATAGAGTAGGTATAATGAAGAAACTAAAAGTGACATGCACACTCTTAGAGGAGCTGAAAGACTTACAAATTACTTCTTCAATAGTGATGAAGTTAGATCCCAATTCAATCAATATATAGATGACAATTGTGACCAAATTCTAGCCCAAATTATTAGAATACGGGGGGGGGGGGGTGGGGAATTACTACCTACATTTAATCCTAACCTCATACAACATCTCATTTAACCACCATCTATACCCAACACTCCTCTTCATCCAAATGCCATGAACTAAGAAGAGGGGAACCCTAAACTTGTAGATCTTGAATAAGAGCTAGAAAAAGAAGAAAAAACCCTTTAAAATAATCACATCGAGGTTGATAGAAGGATATCTACCTTGGAGAATCGCCTAGGCTAGTTGACCTAACAAATTAACTCCCTCACATCCCAAATCCATTTGAAAAATCAAATGCCCTCATCACCTAGATGAACCACTAGAAACACTAATTTTGACACATTAAGACCAAAATCAAGCTAAAATCATAATTTTAATCCCTTAAAAGATCCCTCATTTTCCCAAGAGTGGAAGATGATGAAAGAAACTCTTTAATAGATTAATCCTTGCACTCAGAAAATAAGATATACATATAAATACTTTTGCACATCACCATTAAACATGAGCATTTTGTAGATACCATTCGCAGTACACTTTAAATATCCAAAGTTTGATAAATATAAAGGGATAAGGGACCCTCATAACCATGTTCAAGAGTTATATGTATCATGACATGATTTTGTATACAATGATGCTTACCTACTCCAACTCTTTCCCAAAAGTCTCATAGGACCCATTCTTGAATGGTTTATGCATTTACCTAAGGGGTATATAACCACGTTTGAAGAACTAATAGAAAAAAATCTGAGACATTTCTCTATAAATATAAAACATGGAATTTCTATAATTGATCTCTATAACACCAAAGGAATGGAGGGAGTCTAGCATCACTATTACAATGATGGTGGATCCTAGCTAGTTGCTTCTAATGTATGGTCCCTAAAAAAGAGTTGGCAAAGATCTTCATTGATAATCTAAATGTTAAATTAAAATGTGCCAAATAATTTTATGCGATTATATAAATGGGTATCTAGATATAGAAATCACTTATTAAAAGGGAAATAATTGAGTTATATCCTAGAATGAACAAAGTAAAAATCAAGATAATGAATTTTTAGGTAAGCTAAAGGTCTTCAATAAGAAAAAGAATTTATTTAGCGATGGTGTTACTTATTCAAAACATGCACAAACAGTGAAAAAAACTTCCCCAACTACCAAAAATCAAAATATCTACAACATCATTGTGATAAAGGGATAACTAAGGCATAAAGTAGGGAAATGTCATCTTACTAATCTTGGTGTACCTATTGAAACAATCCTAAAAAAGTTAATTGCTACCAACATGATAGCTCTCTAGAGATTTAACCCTTGGATGACAATAAGCCAAGTCTTGATTGGTACTATGAAGATAAATTGTTACATTAAAATTGAGTCAAAGGGAATGATATTAAAAAATTCATGCAATTAATACATTTCATCTAGGACTTAGTATAAATGGGGGAGTTATAAGTTGAAGGAGTTATTCAAACAAGTTAATCCAAAAATTAGCAATTAGGGATATATCAAGACCCTCTACCAAGACATGACCAGAAGTAAAATAAACCTCTAAGGGATCAGAATCAAGCCTCCAAATATAAAAATATTGATTACCATTCCATCCCATATCACTACATTAACACCATAAAAATTAAAGGCCTCTAAGAGTTTGCAAATCTACCATCCCTTATCCATAAAATTAATATGGCCAATATTATTTAGGTAATTACTATAGGACATGGAAAAATAATAGATCCTGGATCACTTCCAAACTATCCATCCACTTCTTCATCTCAAAAAATCACCATCCCTAAGAAATTCCCAAATCCTTCTAATAATCCATATGATATTATTCAATAGCTCGAGAAGACCCCAACACAAATCTCCCTTATGAATCTTCTAAAAAATTCTAATGTACATTAGGAGATATTAAATCAAGTCTTGAATGAATTAAAAGTTCCTAGTGATATTGACATGAATTAGTTTCAAGCCTTTTTGGGTCACTTATCTCCATCACAACAAATCATCTTCAGCACCCAGTATGTGCCACCAATAGGCCCTTACCATAATTATCCCTTATTAATTGAAATATCCATTGTAAACTAAAAAAAACTTGTAGGTTATTATAGATGGAGGATCTACCCTAAATTTGTGCAATATTGAGTTTCTCAAGAAGTTGAGGTACTCAAAATATTCACTAGTTCATACTCTAATAATGATAATGTTTTATGATGATAATGAAAGGACATCTACTGGAATAATATATCTTCCCATATCTATGGGGCATGTAGTTCATCAAACATTAATCCATTTTTTGGATGTATATCTCCCCTATAATATGCTCTTAGGATGCCCTTGGATCCATGAGATGAGAGTAGTACCTTCCACCCTCCATAAATGTCTCAAATTCCCACATTTAGGTATGGAGGTCACCATTTGGATGAAATCAAAAAAAATTGTAGCTATAAAATGGAACAATCAAATCATGATCTTTATTTTCCAAGTACTCAAATTTCATCCTATAATCCCAAATCTATGAAATATGTCTACCTTGATAGTCTATCACTTGCCTCATTTGAGTCACCAAAAATTACTTTCCTAAAAATTATCTCCAAGGGATGTGGGGAATATGAGTATAAAACTCTCTACATAGGAGACCCTCCACTATTCCCACATAGTTATGGGTCCCCATCTTGAGGCAAGATAAACCTATTGTCTATTAGTTCAGGCTGACTATCTTCAAAAATGCAAGAATGCTATCTAAAGAATGTTTTGAAGATCTTGACAACTCCTGTATTATTTAGGAAGGTGCAGCCCTAAATATTCAAAAGAAAAAATATCCCTAATTACAAAAAATTCTAAAAAATATGAATTATAAGGTTAAAGGACTAAGTCAAGTGGAACAATGTAGGATTGAACCTATTGGTATTCAATAACATCCAAGACAACCTGGTTTAGAGTACAAACCACTAGGCATTAACCTTAACTCTATTTCCATGGATACTTGTTCAATTCTTTAAGACACTAATTATGATGAATAAGTTAAGATAGGTTTTATTTCTAGCCTCTATTAATACTTGACTGGCACAAACCTATTCTCTAGAGCTACCATTTCCACTATCAATATCTCCCTCCACTACCCTAAACTAATAGACTGGGATCAGAGGAAAGAGCCATCCTTTGATATGTTTCAAAATGATGAGGCTATTATTGAGTACATGGGAACTTAAGGTTTCATGCCATTAAGGGATTAAAAAATAGGATTCACAATCAATTTAAATGAGTTTGCCTATTTTGGATAGAAAAATGAGTCATTAAATCAAGTAAAAGATGAATATGATGAATATGATTCCTCTCTAAATATATAATAAATACAGCTAAACCTTAACAAATAAGATATAGGTGAAGAGCTCCATCTAAGTTTTATTCAAGAGAATAGATACCACCACCCTCAACATATATTAAATATTAATCACCTTCCTTAATAGAAGAGGTCATATAAATTAATATTAGAACTGTTTAAAATACTAGAATAATCAAACTAGGGGTAATTCTCACATCTAAGGAATGCTAAATTTTTATTGATATTCTTAAGTATTTTATACAAATATTCAAATGGAGATACTCCAACATGCCTGGACTACATCCCACTTTGGTGGTACATCACCTTATAGTACATCTAAATTCTAATCCAATTAAATAGAAGCTCCAAAAGATACACCCCAAGGTGGTGTTATTATTCAACGAAAAGTTATGAAATTTCTTGGAAGAAGGATTAATTTATCTAGTAGATTATTCCAAATGGATCTCTAATATCATCATTATCAAAAAATCACAAGGATGGATATGGATTTACACTAAATTCTAAGCTATAAATAAGGCATGTCCAAAAGATGACTTTCTTGTACCAAATATCGACATGATTGTGGACTCTACAGCAATATACAAAATGCTCTCCCTCAAGGATGGATTTTTTGGTTATAATAAAATAAAAATTGCTCTAAAAAATTACCATAAACTTGAATTCATTAATTCATGGGTAACTTTATGCTATCAAGTGATGTCCTTTGGATTGAAAAACTTAATAAAAACCTACTAGAGGGCCATGATAGTAATTTTACACTACATTATGCATGACATTGTGGAATATTATGTGGATGACATCTTAGGAAAATCCAAGCTAAGAGTAGAACATCTAGTGGTCCTTAGATAGATATTTGAGTGGCTTAGAGAATAAAATGTTAGATAAAACCCCAAGAAATGTTTGTTTGGGGTCACTTCAAGAAAACTTTTGGGGTTCATAGTCTCTCAACATGGCATTGAGGTAGATCCCACTAAGGTAAAAGCCATTATTGAAATGCCTCCACCTAAAAACCTGAAGCAACTATGGAACCTTCAAGGTAAATTATAGGCCATTCATCGATTCATTTCTCAATTGGTAGATAAGTGCCATCCATTTACTCATAACTTAAAGAAAGGATCTCATTTTTATTGAAATTTGAAATGTCAAAAAACATTTGATAGCTTGAAATAGTATTTATTGAAGCCTCCATTACTCTCACCACCAATATTAGGAATGTCATTGCTTTTATATATATCCACTATGCCATGTGATATAGGGGATCTCTTATCTCAACATAATGATGAAACAAAGGAATGAGATATATATTATCTAATAAAAACACTTATGGCATATGAGCTCAATTATACCCTTATATAGAAAGTATGCTTGGACATGGTCTTTCCATCATAATAAATCATACCTTATATGTTAAAAAACCAAGTAAATTTAATAACAAAATTTTATCTACTTAAATAAATGTTATCTAAATATACCCTAACATGAAGAATGGCACAATGAATTATGTTATTAATTGAATTTGATATTGGACATGTAAATTAAAAAACTACCAAAGGGCAAATTATCATGGATCAACTAGTGGAAAAACCCATAGTGGACACAAGACCATTAACAATAGCCTTCCCTAATGAGTCTATATTATAAAATTATATAGAGGTCATCATAAAATTTGTAATTCATGCATGAAAATAAGAAACTTACATTTATACACTTACCTCTAATATTATCTCCTGACTTTGACTCTATTTTTCTTTAGTCTAGTTTTTAACCTTTTGGTTTCTCTTTACTTGTCTTGTTTGTTCTCTACCTTTGGACCCTGTACACATTTCAAATTCACATCTGCATCTCATTCATTCCACTTGTTCTCTAACTTCATTTGAGATGATCTCTCACACTAGCCTTGACGTCACACACTAGCCTTGATGTAACAATTTCTATTACTCCTACAAAGATTCAAAGCATTGATTATTCATGGATTATTACAACCTTTTTTATACTCAGTGTATCCTTAATATATTCCTAGTTTCATTCACAAAACCCCTATTCTCTCTCTTATACTCATTCTCTATAATTCTCTTTAAAAAAATGGTCTTGCTAGCCTTTTTTAGGCTTTTATGTAGTGTACGGATGTGTACAAAATCAAAACCATAAACTAGAACTATTTTTAGATACCCTCTAAGCCTTTCTTGATATCTAAAAGGTTTAAATCCATGATTCATTCCCTAAACTACTTTTTAAGCCACTTCCTAGCCCCTATTTAGGCCTATTAGGCCTTTGTTCACCTTTTCAACACATAGTCCCTCTTATTGGTATAGATTCATACCAACACAACTTATAAAACTCAAAATCCTTTGGCGTAGTGTAAACACTAACTGATGACCAATTTGTAATGTGCTTAAATACAACATTATTAGGCCTTACTCTAGATTTCTCATTCCAAAACATTAAACCAACTTAAATATAATCAAATTACTTATGAACACTAGTATTAAACACTCCCAAATGTATACAAGTGCCATTCACCAACCTTGAATCACACCTTACCACTGTTGATGGCCTATACATGTTTAATTGATCAAGAAAATTTAGAGTATATAGGGTCTGTATGGTCTTCCAAAGACCACCCTCTTCAAATACAAAAGATAATTTTTTGAATCACCTTAATTGATTGAATATAAATACTTGTCAATATACAAATTGGTTTCAAACACCTTAACAAAGTCTTACTTACTCAAAGAAAAAAAAGTCTTTCTAGTCTTTTCTTAAACTCAAGAAATAATGAAAAAAACTTTTCTAGTCAATTTACCTCAACAAGATCCACCTAATCCTTTTCTTAGAAATAAAACACATTCTACTTAAATGAACTTTAATCCTCTGACATATTTTAGACCAATTATTGTGCCATAATAATACATCCATAGTTTGTGAATCCACTTTATAAGTTATTTTCAAAACATAGAATAATAGGTCATAATAGGGTTAATAAATTCTAAATCAATCCTTCAGTATTTGATCAAACATATCATATTCATCCACATATAAAGAATGTAACAAAACTTACAAGGACATTTATCCAAGAAAATCATAGAGCAATATATTTTTTTCCAAAGTCCTTACTCTTCCTCATTCATGGTTCTTGTCAATATTTACATAACAAGCATGTTTGACATAGTTCTCTCCTTTTTCCTTTCAAATCTTATTTCCATTCTTAAACTTACACTTCCTTCCTACCTTAATCACTCTTTACACAAAACACCTATCTATTCTAAAAGACTCCAAAACTCCCATAACTACCTTATAACTTCTTTTTATACATTGAAAGTGTCATTAACTAACTCAACTACAAATATAAGTTTCAATGTGAATAATAACATAAGTCGCTTGTAAAATTAGGTGCCTTTGACCTAATTTAGGGTCTTCACAACAAGAACACTTTATTAAAAATTCCTACCAACATGACAATTGCTCCACAAACCTTAACCAAGATTCAAAAACTTAAACAAAGAAATTGGAGAGAAAATACTAGTGCACCACAAATTCAAATTTAATAACTTATTAGCACCTTAAAATTATTCCTTTATACCTAACATGACCTTAACAAATTGCAAAAAAATCTAGACATGCAAAAGAGATCAATATTTACATTGGGTAATGAAGCTCCTACATCATACTATGAAGGAGCAAGGAAAACCTTTCCCATGAAAGTTATAAATGATTTGAATTTAAATTTCTTTGCAACATCCTTATTCTACCTAGATCCTAAGGTCTATTTGAGACTCTTTAGTCCTTCTTGATGTTGTCTCAAACTCATTATGCCTCCTCCTTTGTTATTCTCTCTCTTGTTCTTCCTCTTGATTTGCATTCTCAATCTAATCATGGGCAACTGTTGCTCATTTCTTTGCCTCCAAATACTTGCACATGAAGAAAATATGTCAATAAACACCACCTCTTACTTATTCCATTATCCTTTACTTTGTTCTTCTTTAAATCCTATTTTTCTTTAGTTGTCATCTCTTCTTCTCCTTGATTCAATATTGATTGCAATAGGAAATTAGCTTCCATGATGCTCTCTTTGTCTTTGATGAGTCTCAAATCCTCTGTTTATTCTATTTTATGCTTCCATATCTACTCTTATTTGGTTGTGTATTCATTTACATATTTTTTCTCTTACAGTGGTGCCAAACAAATCACCCCAATATACTGCGATTCAATCTTTTCAATCATTTTATCATGTGCATCTTCTTTCTTCTCTATTGTTACCACCTCATAGATGTCAAACACTTCACTTGATATTATTTTACCTTTGTTTCCTTCAACTAGCATGTTAATTAGCTTCAATTTATCCTCATATAATTCATCTTTCTCAATGTTCAAATCAACACATTCATCAAAAACTACATTGAAACATATACCTTGCACTTGTTGTCTCTCCTCAAGGCTTCTTTAATTGAAATATACCTTTTTCTTACTTGTCATGAGGCATGGTGATGATGAAAACTCATTTTATCCTTCCTCTTCATCTAATGGCTCACCTTATTCAAGGTAGCACAAAATTATCTCACCATACTCAATTGTTTACTATACTTCCTCATCATTATCATGTTTCTCATGCTTACAATATTATTCACCTTTATACAAACATTTCAAGAATTCATTAGTTAAAATCATTTGAGGCTTGCTTTCTACTTCGCTTCTCCTTCTAGATTTTGTTGCTTTCATCTTTTTCCTTCTCCTCTTTTCAATCAGCTACTTAAGAGGCCTTTTAACTTTCCTCTTTATGCACACACTAAATCTTGGTCTCAATTTTTCCAATGTTTTCTCTAGCCTTGTTAAAACCTCTTTCATCTCAACTATCTATTTTTATATCTAAATCTCTTTGTCTCACTTCCATATTATTTTGTAAATATTCACTCTTTAAGCCCTTCATCATTCTTTACTATCTCACTTTCTCTCTATATGTCTCTCTCTTAGACCTTTCTTCTCTTCTTGACAAGCCTTCCTACTTGTCTTCTTTACCATTCACTTGGTCTCTCTCACTTGAATCTATCTCTCTCTTGGCGTCAATATATTTCTTGTCCTCACCTCAGACTTATATTCTCTTATCCTTTTAGGACTCTCTTCTCTCTCTCCAAGCTCTATACTTGAGCTTATATCTTAGAGCTTTCACTAGCTCTTTTCTTTCTCTTTCTTAAAAAATTATTGGCTTAATTACTTTACCACACCTATTCTATTTTGCTTATACTTTTACCTCTCTTTTCATATACATATAGCATTTTCACTCTTTCTTTCAATCTCATTAGTCATCTCACAACAACAACTCATAATAACTTCCAATATGTACACACAAACTAAATCAACTTTTTAAAACAAAACTCAAAACATACCTTGCAAAGAATATTTTTTCTCTAATACCAAATTATGTAGAGGTCATCATATAATTTGTCATTCATACATGAAAATAATAAATTTACATTCATACACTAACCTCTGCTACTATCTCCCATTTTTGACTCTATTTTTCTTTAGTTTAGTTTGTAAGATTTTGGTTTCTATTTACTTGTCTTGTTTATTCTCTACCTTTGGACCTTGTACACATTTAAAATTCACATCTACATCTCATTCATTCCATTTTTTCTCCAACTTCAATTTAGATTATCTCTCACACTAGCCTTGATGTCACACACTAGCCTTGATGCAACAAGTTCTATTACTCATTTAAAGATTCAAAGCATTGATTATTCATAGATTATTATAACCTTATATATACTTAGTGTATCCTTATTATAGTCTTAGTTTAATTCACAAAACCCCTCTTCTCTCTCTTGGACTCATTCTCTACAACTTATCTTTTAAAACACATTCCTACTAGCCTTTTTTAGGCCTTTTTATAGTGTACAAAGATGTATGGAATAAAAACCATAAACTATACCTATACCCTCTAAGCCTTTCTTGATATCTACAAATTTTTACTCCATGATTCATTCCCTAAACCACTTTTTAAGTCACTTCTAAGCCCCTGTTTAGGCCTATTAGGCCTCTATTCACCTTTTCAACACATAGTCACGCTTATTAGTATGAATTCATACCAAAATAACATATAAAACTCAAAATACCTTGGTGTATTGTAAACCCTAATTGATAACCAATTTTTATGGGATTTCCATGGTTGAAACTCCTAGAAACCCAATTTTTGTTTGAAACCTTAGAAATAGGGTTTGTCACAGTCTGCATAGTCAGAAAAGGTATAAAATTAAGTTTAAAATTATATGTAGGGTTTCATACTAATATATTAATTATTTATGGTTTTTATAACCTCCACATGATATCTAGACCTTGTGATAGCTATCAAACACACCTTTTTTCATGTTTTCTTCTCTAATCTATGTTAGACTATGTGCTTAAATACAAAATTCTTAGGCCTTACTCTAGGTTTCTCATTCTATAGTATTGAACCAAATTAAAAAAATAAAATAACTTATGAACACTAGTATTAAACACTCATAAATGTATACAAGTTCCATTCACCAACCTTTAATCACACCTTACCACTGTTGATGGCTTGTGCAGGTTTAGTAGATCAAGAAAACATAGAGTATACAAGATCTGTATGGTATTCCAAAGACCACCCTCTTCAAATATGAAAGATAAAGGTTTGAATCACCTTAATTGATTTAATCTAAATATTTTTCAATATACAAATGGGTTTCAAACACCTTCACATATTCTTACTTATTCAAAGAAACAAAGTCTTTCTAGTCTTCTCTTAAACTCACAAAACAATGACATAGAATTTACTAGTCCATTCACCTCAACAAGATCCACACTATCTTCTTCTTGGAAATAAAACAAATTACACTTAAATTAAATTTCATCCTCTGACATATTTCATACCAATGCTTGTGCCATAACAATACATACACAGTCTATGAATCCACTTTATAACTTAGTTTCAAAACATAGAATAATAGGTCATAACAAGGTTAAGAAATTATAAATCACTCATTTAGTCTTTGATCAAACATATCATATTAATCCAAATATAAATGATGTAAAAAAACTTACAAGGTCATTATCCAAGTAGATCATAGAGAAATACAAGTTTTTCAAAAGTCCTTAATCTTCCTCATTCATGGTTCTTATCAATATTTACATAATAGGCATGTTTGAAAAAGTTTTCTCTTTTTTAATTTCAAATATTCTTTTCCATTATTATAATTACACTTATTTATTACCTTAATCACTTGTTAGACAAAATACCTATCTATTAAAAAGGAATCCATAACTCCCAGAACTACCTTCTAACTTATTTTTGTACTTTGAGAGTGTCCTCAACTAACTCAACTACAAAGATAAGTTTCAAGGTGACTAATAACATAAGTCACTTATGAAATTAGGTTCCCTTGAACTAATTAAGGGTATTCAAAACAAGACCACTTTATTGACAATGCATACCAACACGAAAATTTATCCACAAATCTTATCCAAGATTTAAAAATTCAAATGAATAGATTGGTGGAAAAATGTCAGTACATCACAAATTAAAATTTGACAGCTTCATAACACCTTTAAATGATACCTACAGACCTAACATGACCTTAATAACTTGAAAAAGACTCTATACATGCAAAAGAGATCAATATTTACATTGGGGAGTGATGTTATTGCATCATCAACTGAAGAATCACCAAGATGGAAATTATATTTTGATGGATCATTTATCCCATATGGGTTAGGAGAAGGAATACTTTTGGTAACACCATAAGGAAAACTAATACCTCAAGCTTATATTTCACATGAACCAATAACATTGTTGACTATGAGAAATTGATTTTTAGGTTAATACTTGTTATGTAATGTAATATTCAACATCTTCACATCCTCGAGGACTCTCAGTTAATTATCAAATAGGTAAACAAAGATTTCCAAACTAAGGATGAGAAGTTACTTCCCTATTATCGAATGGTTGATCAATTGAATCAAAACTTTTAGTTCATAGTTTTTTCAGCAAGTTCCAAGAGGAAGTAATAAATCCATAGATGTAATGGCCATTATCGAATCTTTAATAGATCTCCTAGAAAATGTCCTTAAAGGTAATTTTCTAGATGAATACTTATTATTGACTTCACATTAGGAATTGGCTCATTATCAAAAAAATTCAATCCCTAATCATATTCAAACATGATATGATGATATATATGCCTAAATATAAGATAATACCCTTCCACTAGATGTCACCCATCACCAACACAAAGCCTTCATCTAATGTGCATCTCATTACACCATCCTTGATGAATGATCTATCGACAAGGCTATGATAGGACCTTATTAAGATACCTAAAATTAGAGGAGGCTCTTATTGCAATCAAGGAGGTTCATGATCATATTTGTGGAGGAAATGTCATTGGAATGGCCATAGGGGCTAAGAAGTTACTCTGAACTAGATATTATTATCGAACCATGGATCATGATGCTTGTTAGTATGTGGATAAATGTGTATCCTATCAAATGCATGGGAACCTCATACATGTCCCTAATCAAGATATTGAAACTTTAATGAGCCTATTAACCTTATTAGTATGGGGATTAGATCTTATTGTAAAAAATAATCCTGCCTTATCATATAGACACAAGTTCATTATTACAACCATAGAGTGTTTTACTAAATGAGTTAAAAGTTATACCACTCATATACACCATAAACCTTCAAATATCTAAGTTCATCTTGAATCAAATCATTTGCCACTTAAGAATCCAATCTAAAATCATATTAGATAATGGAAAATATTTTAATAATCAATAAGTGGAAAGCATATGCAATATATTAAATATTGAGAAACATTTCTCTACACCTTATTATCCCTAGGGTAATGGCCAAGTAGAAGCATCAAATAAAACACTTATAAAAATACTCAAGAAGATTGTCAATAATATTGGAAGAAATTGGCATTTATCATTATATCTATCACTTTGGTCATATAAAACCAACATGTAAATGGCTACTAGGTCTATTCTATACTCTTTGGTATTTGGAATAGAACCAATCTTGGTAATCAAAGTCAAGCTCCCCTCATTACATATATCCTTATGGGGTATAATCATAGAAAATAAGTATAGAAATGAGTATTTACATAAACTAGAATTTTTGGATGAAAAATGTCATAATGCTCTAGATTATCTTATGGAATATCAAAATAATCTCAAAGGCCAATTTTACAGGAAAATCTAGTCCCAAGAATTTGAAATTGGTGACTTAGTCCTTAATGAGAATCAGAAGAACACCAATGCTGAGAAAGAAAAGAAGGGGATATTTTAATAAGTTTAGATTGGGATATATGTTATCATTACCAAATTTAGATTTGGGGCATACAAATTGGCCACTCTTGATGGAGATTATGATCATAGGAATTAGGCAATAGAGAGGAGGTTAGAACAAGTGTTAGTTTCACAAAACAAAAATGAAATCAACACACTAACAAGCTAACATCTCTAAGCCTAGATATTAAGGGGAGCATAGTGAATAAAATACATATGAAAGCACAAATAAAATGAAAATAATTACAAAATCCCTTACCTTCCTTGAGATCTTCAAGTGATTTGTTTGTGGCTTGCTTGACTTGTGCTCAAAGAGTCTTTCGCAATGGAGCTTGGCTATCTCTTTCTCTCCTTGGCACCATTATTAGATTTGATATGGATTGATGGCTTGGCTTATGATTTTGGAATTATAAAACTATTGCTTTTAATATTTATATAAAATTAACAATATAACTTTACTTTATCCAAGTTCTCCAAATGAAGAGGCAAATGATTATAGTTATAGGTTTAGAAACTAACCCCAACTCAAGGTGAGTTAATGTGTAGTTTAAATATGCAATGAGTTCAAACCTAACCTAATTGAGTTAATTAAATGCACTAGAGTTTAAATGTGTCAAAAACTCATGATTTATAATTAATAGGCATGGGTGAGATATTTTTAGATATTTATAAAGGCTTGACAACTCCTAAAAGACAATCATGAAAACCTAGGATATTCTTGTTTTTTGAATTTCACTAATTTCACGTGGATAATTCAACTAGGCATTTAATTTGATTTAGAATTTTAATTAATTATAATGAGGATTTTATCATTTCCAAGGTTTGATTTAATTTCATATGTGCATTTTCACCATTTAATAAGTCTATAAGTTAAATTGCATGTTATGATGCCATAAGATGAATAGAGATAATTCGTGAGAGGTTTTTGTTCATTATGGTAGGATACCCTAATTAGGGATGTCTATTGGGATCTTGATCTTTGATGAATGATGCATAATAAAATTTGGTACATTAAACTATTCTTAGGCTTAATTTATAATGGTTGGTAAGAATTGGTTTGATGTCTGGTATGAAGCCATTGGTGGCCAGTTTTAGGTGTCTATAGTTTACCCCTATTTGTGAAAGCATTGCAAGTTGTAAGCATAGTAATGTCTTCTCAAAGAATTAAAAGGTCTCGTATGCTTATTAATTTAATAATAATGGATGAAATATATGTTCCCCCTTGAGGGAGTGGTTGGCAAAGGGGTTGACAAAAGGTCCCTCAAAAGGACACGAGTGGACCAAACAAATATAATGGGGTGGAAGGTATTGATTTTCCTAGAGGAAATTATAATTAATGGCATATAGAGCTACCCCATTTAGGGAAAACAAATAGGATGATATCCCATAAGAAATTATAATCATCAGCATAGGTGGGATAATAGAGGTAATGATTTGCCCAAAGGTAGTTATAATCATTGGTTGGATAAAAACATGCTCCAATTAGGAGGATAAAGATAATGGTTATCCCATATATGGTCGTAATCATTATCACAATGAAAAAATGTCCCAATTAGATAGAATAAATAAAATGATTTTACCAAAGGTGGTTATAATCATCAACCTTCAAATAGATGGAAACATAATGATTTGACCAAAGGTGGTTAGAATCATTGGTTATGCAAGTGAGATGGTATATAATGATTAAACCATAGGTGGTTATAAGCATTATACCTTGATAGTGGAAAACATGATGTGGAATATGATGAAAAATGGGTATAGAGGAGAAGGGTGAATTTAGGCAACCTGCTAGTAGGGAGATGCTCATCCGAACTAGCAAAGGTTTAAATTATTTCATTGTTTAATTACTTTATTTAGGATATGATTTGGATTAGATCAAGAATGTTATTGGTGCCAAGGAAATATCATCATTACATTATCATGTAGACTCATGGAACTAATTTTTGTTGTAGTACGTGATGGCAGGCATAATGATAGAACACCATGAGGACTTGGCTGAAATATGCATAAGGACTGACATGGGATCTAATAAACAATTTAAAATAATGCACCATGTATAAAATTCATGATGACAATGTTGATGCATGAATATGGATGGATTAAATAATAATGCACAAGGAATCTCCCAATGGATGCACATAAACTCAATTAAAGGCAAAAAAATAAAGCAAACAAATAAAAAACAAACAAAACACCCAAAAAGTAAATAAATAAAGAACAAAACGTAAAAAGTGAAGAAAACAAAGAAATAAAAACAAATAATGGTTAATCACAATGTTAGTATTTAAGGATTGTTAACAAAATATTTTCAAATTCATGTAGGTCTTTTATAAGATCATACAACCTTCATCCAAGATTATAGGTCATCTTAAATTGATTATTTGTCTATTATGTCTTCACAACCTACTAGCATAGAGTCTGGAGGGACTATAGTTATTCCTACGAGCATGTTAAATTGGCATAATGTCTCAAATATGGTACTTGACTAAAAAAAAAAAAACTTTTAATATTTCTCTCTAGGCCACCTCATTCCTCATTACCTTAAAAATCTTTATGTATAGTGTTAATACCTTGAAATAGACTTGAAAAACTACCAAAGGACTATGTTCATCCTTGTGTTCTCTCAACATCATGAAGTGGACAAATTATTTTTGCATTATAGCTATCAAGCTACCTATAGTAATTAGAAAGAGTTTGTATATAAACTATATAATAATTAAAGGATGCCATTATCTGCCTCTAGGGGTGTCACAAAGTTTCTTATTGCCATTGATGACCTTAAGAAGGTCTTCCACTTCATCCTCTTAAAGCAAGCAAGGAAAATATTCATCTTGGCTTGGTTTAGTTGATTGGAACTTGTATTATCACACTAAAATTTTAGTGAATGGATGGTTGAGTGCCATTATACCTCTTCCTAGGCCTAGAATGTCTCTTCAACTAGTTGAGAAGCTTCCACATAGCCAAAAACATGAAATTACACTTAAACAATGCAATTTTAGACTATTTTCTTGTGCTTTTACTCCACACGTGCCAAGATTATAAATTTAATAGATGATAATAATGTTTACATATGTCATAAATGTGTTTTCAATGTATTTCACATACATTGGAGTCAATTTGGAGACATACACAGTCATTATGCTCTTTGAGGGCACAAAAAGTAGTTTTAAGTCTCTAATATTCTTAATGATTAATAATAGAGTATAGGCCCTTAATGGATTTAAAAATTCCATAAATTTAGATTGAATATGCCTTATCAGTATACATTAATTTAATTTTTTCCCA